>VWYE01014334.1:0-22487 GCA_013398995.1 Alaudala cheleensis | reverse complement strand
AAAGCTCAGCTGCCTGAGAACACCCTGCAGCTGGGCAAGTGCCCCCTCAGCAGCCAGAACCCTGAGACTCCCGCCCAGCTCAGTGAGGCCTGATCCTACCACCTGTGGCCACCTCCCGGGAAAAGACCATCATCCCTTCTGCAGACATGAGAGATTTTAACCCTTTCTTTTAAAAGGTGAAGCTTGCAGAACATTGATCCTCTCTAGAGTGGATGGAAAAGCTATAGTAAGGACATCTATTGAGACCCTATGAAGATTCTGAGATCTGTGAAAGAGACACTGTATCTTAAGGGATGAGGAAATGAGAAGACACCTTAGGCTGAAAATCTTTTGTGAATTGTGGTAACAGACTATAATATGCAAGAATATCTCTTTAAATCATGGAAAATATGAACTGGGAATTGTTCAGATTAGTGGTTTGAGCAAAGGTATTTGTAATGGACTAAGTGAATATTGCTGTAGCAGTGATCCTGTAGTTCTCTGAGGTATTTGAACAGTGTGAGATGTGGTGAAGTCCTCTGCCAGTGAAGAAGTGAGAGACATCTCTGCCCCTGAGTGAATTGAAGAACATCCTTTGCACCTGAACTGTTCATTTTGAAAATGACACCCAGTATATGTGAATCTATGGCCCATATGCAGCTACGGGAAGCTGCGGAATAGGGGAGACCCCACAAAAGCAGAGCTCTCCAGGCAGCTGTTTTTGTGAGAGCCAAGAGCCACTAGTAGTCTGTTTCTTTCTTGTGGAAAGTTCCCATAACCAGAAGAGACATCACTCTCTAAAAAGACTGATTAAAGATTATTTTATAATCTTGAGTTCTGAGTTTTGTTTCTTTATACATTGTCTGTGAGAAAGAAAATAAGTTGGTGGGAGAGGGGGAAGTGTTTGAAAGTTTCATTATTTTTTTTTTCTTTTAGTGTGTGTGAATAAAACTATCTTTATATCTTTTAAGTTTGAGCCTGCTTTGCTTCTCCCAATCCTATCTCACAGCAGAAAGACACTAGAACCACTACATTAATTGGTGCATTAGCTGGGAAAGCAAAATTAGCCAACATGAAACCACTACACTCTACCACCCCCATTTACTGTATGGTGAAGCAGAAAACAAGATTTCCCTCATGTCTCCTTCACACATGCAGTGGTTTTATAGCTTTCTGCAGTAGTTTTTACTTGTGGCTTAGGAACCTGGATTTCCTCACTCCGTGTATAAACATTAATCCCTACTTGCCCTTCTCTATCTTTACTAATTTTTAGACATTAGGGGACAGAAAGTACATATTAGAATCATGGATTATTCAAACTACATGTTCCCATGGACTTTCACTGTGGATAATACAGCTTTCCGCTTTCTTTGTTAATCCAAAGAATTCCTTGCATCTGTTTACTGAGTAAAATTTTTGCAGACATACTTCTATTTTATTGAGGAGCTAAGTATTTAACTGGCAGGAAATTGGGTAGAAAACAGCCTAAAGCCACCCTTGCTAACCCACAGAACTCATTTCTCCATACACCTGCAGGACAGAGTCATCAAAAGCAAAGAGCTTGCCTGTGAGCACCTCTGAAAATCTGTGATAGAGTTGTCATAATGTAGATATTTCCATGAAAATGATGGGTGAAGAAGGAAAAGTCTTCCTGGATTGAAAACCCATAACAAGAGCAGCCCTGTGATCCTCAGAGGAAACACCCAAGAGGCTTCCAGCACTCAGAGCCACATGGATGCATTGCTTAAGGAAGGACACAGGACAGAAACACAAAGTGTTTATGGCAATGTAAAGTGAAACTTCAGCTGTGCTGCCCTCTTCTGTGTACCAGGTGAGAAAAAAAGGACAAGGAATGTTTAATGTATCTTTTTTTACACAGATGCCTTCAGTTCTGTGTCCAAATATGCATTTGCAAGGCTGAGAATCCCTGCACATTACATGAGGCTCTTGGTGGGGACCAGTGGGGACAGAATCAAATAGAGCTGCCCTTCTGCTTTAGGTGACAAAGCTTGTTCTTGTGGGGAAACTCCATTTTCCTTACATTTCAAGAAATGAAACCTTGAAGTAGGGACAAAAACCCACAGTCACAGGGGAAACTTAAGAATTTGAATTGGAAAACCTTTGTACTTCTTTATAAGCCAGTGCAGAATTTATGTTGTCTTTTCCTGTGGTGAGTGGAATCACTCATGTAAAGTGTGTGGGAATTTGGATGTGACAGATGTTATCATCTCTTCGAGGAAAAACTCAGAATTTGTCTAGTTGGAATGTGCTGAGTTTGGCAAATTCCATATTTGCATCACAGCAGTGAAAGGAATCTCTGCTTCTTTTGAATGTCACATTTCCTGCTTTGCCTCTGCTGCTATACAAGACATTCTGGTAAAAACCTTCAAAATTCTAATTGTAGGGTTATACTAGAATGAAAAGAATTCTATTTTAATTTTTTTCCATTTTAAATTGTCAAAATTCTTTCTGATTCTATTCCTGAGAAATTATGTCATTATTATAATATGCTTCATTATCCACTACTCTCTCTCAAAAAATATAAAATGGTCAGTATTTAGGCTCATGATTAAATACAGAGAGCAAGCATGAGCCTAAGAGGTAAGAGAATGGTATGAAGTGTATTTCTTATATAAAGTGCTTTATAGGCAGTAGATTTGAAAAATGTTATCTTGTGAAAGCAAATGCAGACCTTAATTTGAAAGCCAGCCCTAACTAGATAAATCTGAATCAAAACTCCACTGCTAAAAGTCTGTCTGTCCTAAAGACAGAACTACAAAATCATGATGTGTATCAAGGACATCCTACACCCAAACCAGTTACTGTGAAGCAGGTAAGAAATAAATTCATTTCCCTGTTCATCTTCCCAGAGGCAAATTCCCACAACTGGGGAATAGCAGCATACTGGAGTCTTCACTTCATTCGGCATCCTGAGCTGCCCATCATGCTGGGAAAGAGACAGGGAGTTACTGCTCAGCTCTCAATCCCTGCGTGTCTCATGCACGGAGAGTTTCCAGTCAGAGGTTTCCTTGACAGGCACATTACAATGCAAATCTTTGGGCTTTAGGCACTTCATTTCCCAAGTCATCAAAGCTGCTTCTATTCAGTGAAAGACTCGGTGATCATCCCATTCTCTGGTGATAATGGAATTCAGCACATTGGTTGCTTTTCATGGCATTTTTCCATGTCACACTTTTGGAAATGAGATCAGAATCAGGCCTCAACATTCTTTTCCCTCCTCTACACTTACTCACAGCAGTAACTAACATGAAACAGACAAATGTTTCCTTGGCATCAGACTCACATTAAAAACATCAAGTGTGTGTCAGTCAGTCACTGCCTGCTCATGTACCCCGGGCTGTGGGGTGAAATGGTTTTTATTCAATAATTAATGTCATAAAAGAATATGATATACACAGTAAATTGCTTTTCTGGAGAGCCTTTCTTTCACAGTCACCCCTTTCTTTGTTTTTATAACCCTTTCATATCTTTACAAGGGTTATAAATTTGCATCACTCCTCTGTTCAAGCACACCAACTCCACCAGAATCATTCAGATGAATCTACAGCCTTCTAAGGTAACAGCAGCATGTAGCTAGGCAACAAAAAAGAATATAGTATTTTTCAGGAAGGAGGATTTTTCTAGATGATCTCATACAGATGCAGTGCTTTTTTGCCATATAAGAAGAAAATGGTTCATTGGAGAAATGAGTCTATCATCCTGGCACCATCAAGCCATGTTGATATACGGGCTTCCCTTGATTAGCTGTGACAGAAAATAACAATGCATTCTATACTGTTCCTATGTATTTCTCCATATCTATTGCACATTTGTGAGGCTTTTCTACAAAGACTAAAGCCACAAACAATTTAATGGTAGATTTCATTAACCATCACCCAGATTAAAATAGAATGCTTCAGTAATTACCAAGTCAGCTGAAATAAATTGTATCTTAGTTCAGCTGAAACTGTCAGCTTAAAAAAAGGAAAAAAAAGAGAAAAAATGTTTATGAATGGAAAAGAAATCCTGTTGTAAGAACAGTCCATGACTACATGTAGGGGCAGAGCTGCTGTGGATGGTGTAGACTGATTTTTTGCTCATGAAGAGATTTGGTCAAATGCAAGCAGAAAAAGCGATATGATCCAGCAGGATCATGCCCTGGAGCCCGGGATGAGGGTGATGAGCCCGGCAAAAGGTGCCCGGGCAGTGTCTGTGCCCCGGGGCTGTCCGAGCCCTGCAGGAGCTGCGAGGGCTGGGTGGGACCCGCTCCCCGCTGCCGTCCCCGCGGGGCCGTGCGGAGAGCGCAGCTCCGCCTGCGGGCACCGGCACCCCGGGGACCCATCCCCGTCCCCATTTCCCCACGTTCCCTGCTCTCCATCTGCACCCCAGCCCGCCCGGGACCCATCCCCGTCCCCATTTCCCCACGTTCCCTGCTCTCCATCTGCACCCCAGCCCGCCCGGGGCCCATCCCCGTCCCCATTTCCCCACGTTCCCTGCTCTCGGCTCGCCGGGTGTCTGCTCGTGCTGTCACACAGCGACCCCGCGGTGTTTGCCGGGCCGGGCTGGCCCGGAGAGCTGCGGGCAGCAGGCAGAAATCCCGTCCCGGAGCACCCCGAGGTGCGCTGGCTGTGCCAGCCCGGGCTCAGTGCAGGGCTCCTGTGGATGGACCCGCCTGCGGCTGATGGGGGCCGTTGCATCACAGCCTTGGCAGCTCTCCTGCGTTTCCTCTCCTTGGCATCTTGTTTTATTTGTGTATTACAAAGCCTGCTCTGTGGGCTGGCGTTCATTCTTCCCAGCTGGACCAGGCACGGTTCGTGTCTCGCCCATCCTGTCGGAGCAGGGATTGCCCAGAGAGTCAGAATTCCTTTTAGCCAGGGAAAGACTCGAGCAGGTTTTAAGAGGCTGAAGCCCCCACGGCGGCAGAATGCCAGAGGAAGGTGCATCGGCTTCATAAGGCTCCCAGAGAAATTCCTGTAGTTTTAAGGATTAGCAGAATATATTGCAAGGCTAATCTAATATGATGCATTACCTGATGTGTACAGAATTTGCATCTCAGCTACAGTGTTTATATATTCAGCCATAAAATGCAGAAAACCAGTTAGTTATGTGACTTGGTAACTGCATAAGTGCTTTTCCTGTGCAGCCAAGAGCTTAAAATACAGATGAACTGAACTGTGTGCACCCAAATGACATGCACTTGAAGAAAGGCAGATATGACTGAAATTAAAGTTTATAATATTTACTTTTTGTTTGAAAAAACAAACTCACTCTCTTGTTTTACTAGGAATGGCCCAATATTGTCCTTACAAACAAAGGTAAATGTGAAAAAACTTCATCACTTCTATGCTAAAAATATAATCTAGAGGATGACCTCAGTTAAAGGTCTTAAGTTTTCAGGATCACACCCAAAATGGTAAGTGGAAAGGGGAAGAAGTTTTTTAAACAACAGCTCCTGCTTCAGGCTCCTAGTCAATTTTGTCATTAGTAAGAAGCATGAGAGAAGCAGAATTTGACAGGCTCTTAACAACAATATTGACTTATGTTTCAAAAAACCCAGTGCATAAATATGTTGTTATGAAAATAAGTCAGTACAAATTTGAAAAGAAACAATTTATATGACTCAGTCCTAATTATTTTCTTTCTGCCTAAAAAGCAGTTGTTTGGTTTTTGTTTTCTTTTTTAAAGTTGGCTGCAGCATAATTTTCTGGTTTTCAGTAACAAAAACTAGTTTTGTTGTATTGAAACTGCTAGGGACAAAGAATGGAATCTGTTGGCATTGATAAGCTTTTCTCTGCAAGCATTTCAGATTATGATTTATTTGTCACTTTGCAGGGGAAATAAAAAGTATATTGCTGCTGAGATACCTTCATAATGCTCAGGCAGAGCATGTGCCAGCTCTCCGATGGGAGAAATCAACCTACCAGGGATCCCAGGGTTAAACAAGCTCCTGATGACCTCCTGAGCTTATTTCAGTCAAAGCCACGTGTGGCTCATCTGATGGGAACCCAGATGGAACTAACTGGGTAGATTAGAGAGGAAAAGTGCTATGATGAACCATCATCTCCAGGTTACACCAAAATAACTGGGAGGATCAGCTCCAGCAGAGTTTGGCAGTGATGCCTCACCAGTCACTTGGGTCCTGCTCAGCTCAGCAGAGACACAGCTGTGCCCAAACCCTTTGGCCACTGCACTTGGAGCTGAGCCAGAGCTCTTTGGCAACTTAAAACATGGAGTTTATGGGGATAGTGGTTGTCCTGATCTTCCTGCTGTGTGTGACCCACTGCAGCAATGCCCTGAGCAGCACAGGCACTGCGGGATGTGCCAGCCCAGGCTGGGAGGGCACAGGAGCCAGCAGGGGCTGTGCTGGGCTGCAGCCCCCACACGGGAACCTCCCCTCCCAGCTGGCAGCTTCCAGGGAATGAGGAAAGCAGAGGGAGGTGTTCAGCAGGAGGTGATGGGAGCTCACTTTTTCCCTGCCATCAGAAGAACAAAGACTGGCAGAGATGCTCAGTGTGAGGGCAGTGACAGCACAAGGAGGTGTGGCACATCCCATGCCTCTCTTCCCAAAGGTCAATGGCAGCTGCTGCTCCTCATTCCCTGGTCATATTTTGTCCACAGATTTGATGGAAATTAACTTCTGGCCTGTTCTCTCCCTCCTGTCCTGCTCTGGAAGCTGAGCCACATCAGGAACCAGGGCCTGTCTAGCTCCTATTCAAGAACCCTGCTGTCTGAAGGGTGCAAGAGCTGCAAGGAGGTGCTGCAAGGCAACAGACTGATGAGACAGCTGGCAATTCTACTACCTGAGCAGTGGTAGAATGAAACTGAGAGCAGGATTTCATCCATCCAAAGAACCAGAACGTTTTTATCAGAGGAGACAGTGCTGTTTCTTAGATCCACAAAAGAAAAGGAATGGAGTTAACCTGTGTGTGGTGGCAGGATGCAAAAGCTCTTTAGAGGTAGGACACAAAATAATAAATGTACGAGTTGATAATAAGAGATAGGTAAAGAGTGTGGCAGAATGTCTTCTGCAGCTACTGAAGTGTGTTGGACAAAATGAGGGCTCTCTACTATTTGTGCCTTGTGTAAAAATGCCCTGTATTTTTAGCATTTTGTGGAATGAAAATTTTATGTGCTATTAAATGTTGCTGGCAAATGGCTATGAGACCAGCAAACTTAAACAGACCTCAACTTTCCCTACTTTGGTTCTCTTCGCTGTTACTTAGTAACATCAGAGAGATTTTACTACAAACTTTTCTTTTGCCTGTGGAAAAACATTGACTCTGCCACTTCTTCAGCCTGTATTTATGCCAAACAGCACATTTGGTAAAGGAAGGGAAAGCGGTCCAGTTCTCTGCTTGACAGGCCAAAGGGAAATGCTTTTAACAGCTATAAAAAAAAGTAATTGTAAAACACAAAGTTTATAAATCAAAGCTCCAGAGGGAGATCTTTGTCAAAGCCCTCTGCTGATGCAGACACATCACTCTCGAGCATGGCCACAATACTGAAATAGCTTTTATTAATTAACATTTCCAGTATGTGGCACACACTGCTCCACCCCATAAGAAATAAGAAATAATGGCATGCAAGGGTGAAGCTCTTCCATGGACAGCTCAGCTGCATCTTTGGACACAAAGCTGCTGAGCTGCTTCCCAGCCACTGCTGCACCTGAGGTGTGCAAGGGGCTGCAGGTTCAGATGCTGGGACCAGCAGCAGGGACACTGGGAGCAGGGGGGGATCCTGCCCCCAGCCCGGGGTGCTGCCTTGGTCTGGGGGCTCAAACACACTCTAGAGCAGGTTACTGCAGGGACAGCACAGACAGGAGCACGCTGGGAGTGGGGAATGCCATCCAGCTGACCTGGGAGCACATCGAGAGTGGAGAATGCCATCCAGCTGCCCTGTGAGCTCCTGCCTGCACACTGGGAGTGGGGAATGCCATCCAGCTGGCCTGGGGGCATATTGGGGTGGGGAATGCCATCCAGCTGGCCTGGGAGCACATCGAGAGTGGGGAATGCCATCCAGCTGCCCTGTGAGCTCCTGCCTGCACACTGGGAGTGGGGAATGCCATCCAGCTGGCCTGGGGGCATATTGGGGTGGGGAATGCCATCCAGCTGGCCTGGGAGCACATCGAGAGTGGGGAATGCCATCCAGCTGCCCTGTGAGCTCCTGCCTGCACACTGGGAGTGGGGAATGCCATCCAGCCACCCCTGGAAGATTCTGCCCAGAGCTCAGGAATGCAAAGCAGATGTCTGCTCCTGGCATTTTTCCTGGACTTTAATGAGGCTGTTTGTATTCAACACAGCTGCTCCAAAGGGTCAGAGTTTCTCATGGAATGTGTCCTTACAAAGCATTCCAGAGGCTAAACTTAGGGGTGTCGTTTTGGAGTAATAAACATCTGAAAAGAAGTATTTCTAACAAACTAGTGTTTTCTTCTCCCACTTTGTTTCCACACAACAGGAACCAGCTAATGATCATCAAAAGCAGGATGGAAGGTTTTCACCAGAACTGTTGGTACATTATCAGCAAGTACAGAGCTGAAGGAGCCTGCACAGGAGGGCTTGGGGCCTTCAGCAAAGTCACTGTGGTTGTTTCTATCATAAATATAATATCCACATCACTTAAACAAACACACCAGATCTAAAGTAATCAGATTCTCCATCCCTACATAGCAGAAGTCAGACCTCTTCTTGGAAAACCCACAGCAGATTCCCCTTACTGAAAAGTCATCCCCCAACTATTAATTATAAATGTAAACCAAACACATTCTGTTGCTTCTCTGAGAAGGTAAATGGTACAAAGTGTAGCCCCAGGGCTGCTGTGCAGTGTGCTTCATGAGGCAAGTGCCAACATCCTAATAAATTATTTAACACTGGTATTATGCAGTGGTGAAAGCCAAGCAGAGAGCTTCAGCAAAGCACCATTTGCTGATCCCTTTCTGTTTGGAGAGCAAGTTGAAGCAATCTGTTGGCAGCTTAGTCATTCTCCTGTTTTCCCCCTGGCACATACTTGCAATTCTTTCTTTCCCAAAATCTGGGGGCAACATTTATTTTCTTTTTGAAAAACCTCCAAAAACCAGAAAACAAAATCAAACCAACCAAGCATGGTGCCCAGGAGCTGCCTGCATGCATTACCATGGCTGGAGTTTCATCTGGTGCAAATGTTGGCAATGTCAGAACTAATCAGTTCAGTGATTCAACAAGAGAGGCAGAGGAAAGCTGGGTCACTCTGTTCCTTGCCCAATATTAATATTACACAAATACTGTCTTTATTTGCAGTTTCATTCATACATCCCAGCAGTGCTGCCCATTCAAAGGATGCTGAGCAGGCTGAGGCTGCTGCAGAGTTGGCTTTCTGTACCCCTGTGCAGACAGGGAGGCTCAGCTCTGAAATGGGAAGGTCTGGCTTTGTTTTCCTCCTGCTTTGCTGTGTGACTGTAGACATCACACTTGAAGCACTGGACTGCTAGGCTGAGCTTTACACAATGTCCATAAGCTTCACCCCTTTCAAACAGCATCTGAGACCCTCCCAGAGAAAATGCTACTGGAGAACAAAACATCAAACTGGTGAGTACCTGTATTTTAGAAAGTGCATTTCTTATTTTCCAGATAACTGATGGCAAAGAAGGCAACATTGTAATGCACCAAAATACCCAGCAGGATTTCTCAACAGGTTGTTATTTTTCCATGTGGTCCAGGACTAGAGACATCTTTTAGAAGAACTGAAATTAATTCTTAAAGGGTTTTTCTATTGTCAATGTCTGCCAAAGACAACAGTTTAGCGAATGCCACAGTTCCCAAACCAGAAGCTTAGGCTGGGTTTTAGCACTAAATCTCAAGGTACTTAGAGCAAAAGTTGTCCTTTAGCTGTCAAACACTGCCAGCATAGTCTTTTAGCAGAGCCTGCTGGGCTGTTCATACTGAGAATTGGTAAAGACTCCTTATTGCAGGTGCACAAATAAAACCTCCTTCAAAAATATTGTATTTCCTACCACAATGAAGTAGTAATTAAAAATAAATCATGTTTTACACAGGTCTAAAGAGCCCTCCATATTTGGCTAATCTAAGGTAAGATAATTAAAACCAGACACATGATTTGGAAGTGAGGACACTCACTGCTAAATGTCCAACTTTGCACACACCAGCTTGTGATGTCTGAAAGTAAAACTGTATTACCAGTCTGAAACTGCCACAGGAATGTAAAGATTTTAACTAAAAGTTATCTAGATGTACTTGTGAAGCCCAGTGTGCAAAATCCATTTCTAAAATGCAGCTTGGAACTTATCTTTAGTAGTGAGAAACCAGTTAAAAACAGGTTGAAAAAATATTTTTAATGGAAAATTGTACCTATGCAATGACTCATACCATTAAAAAGCCAGTTTTCATTATATTTTTGTAGCTCTCTGCAAAGTAACTCCCTACATACTATTTTTTGAAAGAGCAAAGAAACATTTCTCCAAGAGAATTTAAGGGATTTTATTTTGTTCACAGATTTATGTAAATTGTAACATCACCACTTATATACAAAATGAGTTTAATAGATCAGAATACCAATGATTTCCTCACCAGGCAATTACGAGCGAGCAGACAAACACTGATTCACCACTTCCAGCAGGTGAGAGTTTTCCAAAGCAGCTGCCACACGTTCCTTATCAGCAAGCTGTTTATTAACTGTGCAGGAAAAACCCACAAGAAACCAGTCAGGACATTGGGACTCGATGTTTTCACGTTGAGACACATAATCACAGTTGCCATGGTGCTGCAGGATGCCAAGTGCAGCCCAGAGCTGCTGTCTCAAGGCAGAGCCTTTTGTCACCAATTTCGCAGTGAGCTGGCTGTGATTCAGCAGCAGGGAGCTGCTCCACAGCTGTAACGCAAGAAACCCCCTTTTGCTCCCATTTCCTGAGGGCTCAGGCAAACCAGAGGCTGTCTGAGAGCACAGGGTGCCTGAGGAGCTGTTTAAAGAACACTACAGGACAATCCAAGTGACACTCCGTGTTCCTGTTCTGGAACATCCCCCAGAATGTGACGCACAGAAAGTGCCAGACACTGAGCAGTTGCTCTGCAGCTCTGGGAATCTCTCTCCTCACTTACAAGATTTAAACAAATATAAAGACCACACAAGAGAGGATAAAAGCCTTACCTGCGTGCTCAGAGGCATGTGTCCCAGGTGTTATGTGAACATCCAGCTGAAACAGCAGCACAGAAGAAACAGGGAACAAGTTCACCAAAACATTGGAAGATTTAGTTTAAACTAACAAAATAAGATAGTAACAAAAAGAAGGGAGAAAAGTATTCTTGCCACTGTGAGTTATTCTATGTAAGAGAATAAAATAAGTCTAAGATCAGAGTACTGCTCCAGGCAAGGGTGAGACCTCTCCTCCTGCCGTGCCCCAGAGCACTGCAGTGATTCCCCTCAGAGCCCCCCAGCCCATGACAACAGAACCTCAACTCTGCACTGATATTTCAGCCCACTGCCCTCTCTGTTAGCTGCAGTCTCTCACACACACAAAAAAAAAAAGAAAGAAGGCCTAGTTATTTTTCACTGCAAGTTAGTTAGCTTTTTTTAATTATTATTTTTCCAAATACAGTCCCCCTCTTTTGCTTTGCCCAGTGATTTGATTTCTCACCTTGAACCTCTCGGGCAGGGAGCGGAGCAGTTTGACCTTGATGGAGAGGCCGATGAGGGTGGCCATGCTGCAGTGCGGGATGGTGGGGGTGAACTCCACCGACACCGTGCTCTCGGCATCGTTCACCTGCGGGGACACAACACACCCGCGGCTCGCATCCCAACCGCCCCGAGGCCTCGCAGGGCCAATTTCACTCGCTCACAGATTTGTTCGTTGACATTTTTCAGTACTGTGTTTGGGTAGCACTATAAATATATTTAAATATTATAAAAAGGCAATTAGCTATGGGGCGGCTGAGGACGCGCATGCCGGCGGGATCTCACTTTCACTCGCACTTGCTCGACGACGTTCAGCTCCTCCAGGGTGAGCGGGTGCTCGGGGTCATTGATGGAGCGGATGAGATGTGCGGGTTAAGGAAAGCGGCGCCGCCCGCCCCGGCCCTGCCCGCCCGGCCCTGCCCTGCCCGCCGCTCCCGAGGATATCGAAGATCTCCCGGTCATCGATGGCGTCGGGCAGCTCATCGTCCTCCTCGCGGGCCGTCACGGGGCGCTCCCCGGAGCGGCGGTAGATGAGGGGGTTCGCGTTCTCCAGCGGCGCCGCGCCCGGGCCCACCATGGCGGCACCGCCACCGGAAGCGCCCGGACCGGAACCTGCCCGGACCACGATCGGCGCCGCACCGCGCGGGGCCCTGGGCGGGGCTCGGTTCCCGGGGCAGCTCCCCGGGGCGGGGCTCTTGGCCCCTCCAGAAGCCCGGACCGGCTGCAGCCCCAGGCTGGAAACGAATGGAGCCGGCGGCGCAGTGTCCGCCAGGAGCCTCCGGCCCGGGCCCGGTGCTGCCGAGGATGCTCCGTTTAAATTTGTTTATCTCATCTGCTCCCTACCGTGAAAACAAAAAGACCCCACGCAAATTTAAACTGGAGTGATAGAGTGTAGCGATGGCATACTTTGGCTTCATCCACCCCTCTAAAAGGGGATTAAGGCAAGAATTGACTATTTTGATTTTTTAATTATTATTATTATTTTCTAGTTATTTGTAATCTCTAATCCCGGTTGTTGGCGGGCGGGGGCGGGGTTGCGGTTCTTTTGTTTGTTTGTTGTTGGTGGTGTTTTGGTGAGGTTTGTGTTGTTTAAAGGAGTTTTTTAAAGAATGTGTAGTATTTAAGCTCTGGAGTCTGTTCAGACTTGCTCTGTTTTCTCAGCCGATGGCACTGACAGCAGATGAATGAACTGCGATTGGCGCTGCCGCCGCAGCTCCCGGACGGTGCTGGGCCATGGGCAGGACCAGGTAACGCGAGGTGGTGGCGTTGGGCTCTGTCGCCTCTCGGGGGCTCTATCGACGTTCGGGGGCTCTGTCGCCTCTCGGAGGTTGTATCGGCTCTCGGGTTTGTATTTGGCGCTCTGGAGGCGTTGGCTGCAGTTCGCGCTCACAATTCAGCCGCCCTCCGTGTCCCGAGTGCCCTCGCTGGGACCTTTGTCCCTTTCTCTTCCGCATGAAAGCGGAGAGAGTCCCCGGAGCCCGATCGGGTGAAAATGTCTCCTTCGAGCCCGATGGCGTTGCTCTGCGCCGTGTTGTGTAGCGCAGCGTTCCTCGTGTGCGGGGCAGAAGGTGAGCCCCGCGGTCTGTTGTTGGAGCTGGGGAAGCCACTGCACCAGCAAGTTCCAGTGATTTTTGTAAAGGCAGTTAATCGCTTATGCTTTGGTTACCAATCTGCAAAAATGCCTTCATGAAGCAGAAGTTACTGGTTTTGTGAGATGAAACTGTTTTGAGATGATTTGATGAAAATAAAGCTTTCTGTCTTTTTTAAAAGGTAGAAAGCAGTAACATTTCTGAGTTCTCTAAACAAAATATATTTAAGATATATTTAAGATATATTTATGATAAATTTATGATAAATTTAGGAAATGTTGATGGTTTTGTTTTTTGCTCTGAAATTTGCTCTTGCACGGTGACTAAACCCTGCCCTACCTGGCTCCAGGTGTCACTAAAATATATATGTATATATGTATATATATGTATAATTCCCAGCAGGAGGGTTTGGCAGGGAATGCCTATCACTGCACCAAAGCAAAATGAAAACTGAAAAAAATTGAAAGGAATATGCTGAAATGAAACAGTCAGTTAAAAATACTTAATAGAAAAGTCAGTGTGATAATTATGAAGGTGCCATTTAAATTTTTTTTTTACCTTTTGTGTTACTTAGGACAGAGTGGTGCTGAGCCAGAAGTGACTCTTGCACTCGGACGGCTCAAAGGAACACAGGCAAATGTGAAGGGAACAGACAAGCTTGCAAATGTTTTTCTTGGAATTCCTTTTGCAAAAGCCCCTCTTGGATCTTTGAGGTTTTCCCCACCTGAACCACCTGAACCCTGGACTGGTCTGAGAGATGCAACTTCTCACCCACCACTGTGAGAGCTGTTCCTTTGTAGATAGAACCTGCCCATGCTCAGGGTTGTGTTTATTGGGGTGCAGAGGCCTGGTTTTGATGAGGAGTTTTTATCTGGTGGTGGATACACTGCCAGTACTGGAGTATTTCTAGTACAGGTGCTTTTACAGGCTGCACCTCTCACTCATTGTAGATAACACCAAATTTAAGCACCCTGTGGTGATTCAGCCAGGGGCAAAAGAAGTGTGTTTTTGTGTTTCCTCTACCATTGTTACATTGATGCTATTGCAGGTTTAGTACTAATAATTGTTCTGCTTTTTTTTTTTTTTAAATGGTGAAGCTGTCCTCAAGATCTGTCCATGTTGAAAATAGCTGAAAAAAACTTTAAAGAAAAGCACCTTGCATTCCAAACTTCTGAGGACTGTTTGTATCTCAGTGTTTACAGCCCTGCTGGCTCAAGCAAGAAGGACAAGTTACCTGTATGTAAACCATTGAGCAAACTTGTGTTTTATAAATCTTGCAAGTAATGATTGCTCCTAAGAAACTTAATTGCTTTTGAAACTGTGATCCTGCACAAGCAGAAATAATAATAACATGTAAAATTCAAAATCCACCAATCTGAAATTCAGCAGCCATTGTGCTTCAGTGATTTGGTATTCCTGATTCTCTGATGTTGTTTTCCTTTTTCAAGTGGAATCTGCAAACTAATGCATAAAGGTGTGTCTTACCCTTTTGTTTCCAAGGTAATGGTGTGGATCCATGGAGGCAATTTCATATTTGGTGGTGCTGCTCGTTATGATGGCTCTGCACTGGCCGCCTATGAGAATGTTGTGGTGGTGATAATTCAGTACAGACTGGGACTCCTTGGATACTTCAAGTAAGAACACCTATTTCACTTTTTACGAAATACCTGCTGTCATGTTTAAAGCATGAGTAGTTCTGTTTGCTGAATCCGCTGAACTTCTATATCAGCTTCGCACTGTTGCAGTAGTTTAAATGTACATAATTCACTGACATCGGGACTTCAGAACACTGAGAAATGTCTGTACATTCCATCTGCGTGGTCTTGTGATTGCAGCCTGCTAGCAGAGGGCTGTAAGTTTGGCTTATTTGGTGCTGGATGGGATGTTTGTTCTGGCCTTTGCTTCCATCCTCTGGTGTGCAAAGCAAAAACTCAGAGTAAAGTAAAGGCCAGGGATCTACCTGTGCAGGGGTGAGCAGAGAGTGGAGGGAACTCAGGGGCTGAGGTGTGACCCTGAGGGGCTGCAGGTCACTTTGCACAAAACACAGGTGGCTGAGGTTGCCTTTGCTGTGGTGTTGTCACAGTTGCTGAGGAGGGCTCTGCTGCTTTCCTTGCAGCACTGGAGACGAGCAGGCCCGCGGGAACTGGGCGTACTTGGATCAAGTCGCTGCTCTTCGGTGGGTCCAGGGAAATATTGAGCACTTTGGGGGAGACCCAGCATCTGTCACTCTCTTTGGGATATCTGCAGGATCTTGCTCTGTTTTTACACATGTAGGTATATAGTAGAAAAAATAAAAATTTTCAAAAGCTCAATTAATGTAACATTTCATGCTTAATCTGGTTTTTGGCAGCAAGTTTAACAGCACATTGGGCTAAATCTGGAGGTTTAGCAAATAAAGATGTATAATTCCCAGCTGAATCCCAGAGCTGACTGGACTATAACTAACATAAAGTTATGTAGTAAGGATGTTCATGTAGAATAAATAATTTTTGTTCTTCCCTTCTTGGCAGGTGTTATCTCCTTTATCTAAGGGTCTCTTTCATAAAGCAATATCAGAGAGTGGAATTATAATTCCCCCTGGCAAAAACTTACATCTTTCAACAGATCTTGAGGTAAGCTCATTTCTTTGCATTTTGAAATCTTTATAGCCTGAAATAGGATACTTCTATGTGATAATTTGTTTAAAAGAGAAAAGGGGGAAATCTCATTGCATACTGTGCAACAAAGTTGATCCAGTTTATTGTTGCAGCACACCTGTTTAATTTCAGTCTGTTTGGAGTTAGAAATAGATTGTGCAGCTGTATGATTATTACAGCTGTGGGCTGACAAAGGTATTTTCAGTCACACACATGCCAAGCTGGGCAAATGTCCTTTTTCATACCCACTGTACTCTATAACTGTACTCTGTAACTGGGGCATTTATAATGGAAAGTTTAACAAGAATCCAGAAGAAAAAATCCATCTTTTATTGACCTACAGTCTTTTAGGGAGGGCCTTTATGTGAGGTAAATTAATTAAATATAAAACAAAACAAAACAAAAAAACCCCACCTTAAAATAAAATCACTCTCTGTAAGTGCCTTGTAATATATTTTCCTGTAATGGCAGATAGCAGTAATGTAAATGTTTCTGAATTTTCTTTCCTTATTTGGTTTATGCTACAAGTTTGTATTATCTCTACAGCTAAGTTTGAAAAACAGTGAATGGAAATACAGCAAGAAAGAGAAGTGCACCAGAATGATTTCGCTTTGTGATCAAACTGTAGCATTTCTAGTAAAACAAAACACTCAAAGATCTATCAAGCTCACCTAAATCTGCCACTAAATCAAGCTATTAACAGCAGTGTGTATAATGATTTTATAACAGTGCTTGTCTTTGTTGACAATTTTTAGAAAATTGCCAGTATCTTCAAGTGTGAGACGAGCAGTTCCCTCTCCCTGCTGAACTGCTTGAGGAAGCAGGAAGCAGAGCACATAGTCCTAAACAGCAAGGTAGGTGAGACTTCATGGCAACTGAACTTTTTAATGGCTCACTTGCAAAACTTTAGCTCAGCCTCTGATCAGAGTTCATTGATGGTCTGTTCCAAAGTTGATTTTTCTTATCTTTTCTCAAAATACTCCCCAAATGTTGAAATAATTTCACACATAATTTCTCTCTGGAAGTTTCAGCAGTGTCACAGGCCTGTGAACTTGTGAGCAAGCTTTGAGCATCCCTGTGTTTTAATGTCAGAACAGCACAGGATCAGGAACCCATTATATCCCTCTACACCCAGTCACGCCTGCATTTTGTACTACTGTGCCAAACTAAATTTATGTTACAGTGGCTGTAGATACTTGAATTTCTTAAAGCCCTTTTTTGCACTTAGGAAATTTAATGTGGACATCTTACGAGATTTGAAGGAAAAATTGGAAATACTATTAACAACTAATTTGATCTTTTTTTTTCTCCCTCTTCCTTCAGGAAATCTCATTTCTACCCTTAGTTGTGGATGGAGTGTTTCTTCATAAGCCACCTGAAGAGATATTGGCTGGAAAAGAATTCAATGCAGTCCCATTCATGATAGGAGTCACCAACAATGAATTTGGCTGGAATATTAGATCGGTAATTTAAGGTCTATTCTTTATTTTTAGAGTGTTTTTTAATGTTTGTGTTAAGTAATAGGACAAGTCTTTGCATTGTTGGAAATACATACAAGGTGAACATTGCTTGCATCCTGGCTCTGCAGTGACCCAGAACCACTGGGTCACAAGAGGGTGAGAGAGGCTTCATCCTGCAAGTTAAACTACATGGACACATCAGTTGAAACATCAATTTTGTACAGTGTTTTCTTACCCTAAAGTTGTAATCCCTCATCCAGACAGAGAGAGGAAAAAGAATGCAACAATCAAGAACTTATTACTGAAAGACAAAGCCAATCCTTTCCTCCACAAGGCTCAGTAGTCAGGGTTGATACATAGTGTGCTTGTAATTGTGCCACTGATCACCTAGACCAGCTTTTCCTGGGTGTCATTGCCACCCTGCAGAAAGATTTCATGTGAAAATCTCAAATGGGGCAGAGTGAGGGGACAATGCAGGTGTCCTGCCCATTCTCCTTTCTCATGGGAACTCAATGGGTAACTCCGAAACATGAGCAAATGCTCTCAGTGCACAAAAACTGCAGGAGATGTATTTGTGTCCTCTCTCTTTCTTGTCCCTTTATTTTATTTCCTAAATATTCAGGTTCTTTTCTGTAGTACAAAGCATTTGTTCTGAATCTATGAAGCAGCTGTTGCTGGGAGCATGCTGGTTGTAAGTCCCAGCAGAACAATGCAAAGTGAAATCTGCTTGAATTTATTTTGCAGGCAGAAGAGTTGTTTTATGTAATGCTGTAAAAGAGGAGGAACACTGCATTATCTTTATTTCAAAGGGCTGAAACAATTGGACTAGGGACAGACTGCCAGTGACTTTTAAGATCTCCCCCAACAGAATAAAAATAAGCCTATGAGACAGAAGCAGCTTTTTGCTTCAACTCTGCCCTCATGTCTTCTAGTCTTACAAGTTTCTTAATGTTGATTTAAGGATAAACTATCTATTAGGAGTGGTTTATGTAGAAACCTTCACCAAGGCAACATTTTCTGCTTTTCAAGCTTTTCAAGACAGCTGCTGCATTGTGCTGCACTTCTGTATATGATATGATGCTTCAAAAATAAACACTAGTAGTTAAGAATTAATGGAATAATGTAATTCCAGTGTTTAAATAATAGAGACATTGAAAGGTGCTAATAATGTTGGGGTTTTTTTTTTCTCTGTACAGACATCAAAAATGACAGGTTTGAGGGAAATAGGAGATAGAAAATCAATTGCCTCAACTGTAGAGGTTTTTCTACCAATGATCGTAAGTACTGCTGCACTGACCTAATTTGAGAAGTGGATTTTGTTCTTCCTTTATGTAACAGATTTGGGTCTCACTGCTTGAGTCAGTGTTTCTGAGGGCTGAGGTCATGTTGTGCTTTGGGGAGAGTCCCAGCAAAGCTGACAGGACCAGGGTGTATGGAATGACACAGAAATAGAATTGAGTCAGGCCTGGGATTTGGGAAAATGCCTTTTTCATTATACACCTCAACCAACACTTTTATCTTACATGTTTGTGGGATTACTGTAATAGAATCCCCAATGTTATCTCATGGCTAATGTCCTGCTTAGGGAGTTTCAGGGCATATTTTTCAGTATAATTAATTGTAGCTTTTAAAATAGTTTGCACTCCTAGTTTGGAGGTGTATCTTTCAAGCCACAAATTCTAACCCTGAAAACTTACACTGTGTTTGGAGAACCCATTGGTCTTGTCCTCTTGTCTAATGGTCCATAAATCTTTCAAGGACTGAGAATTTACTTTTGTGATTCCCATCTCTCTTCTTCTGAAGAAAACAGAGGCTGAAGATAGTCAGGAGAAATTCTGGATCTGCACTTACTTCTGAAGAGTTTTAACCCATGTAAAACTGGTGAAAATTTGACCTGAGGTGGTTGGTTTGGTATTTTTTGCCCACAAAAAGCATGAATAGGTTTTGTTCTCCATCAGCATGGGTGCTGTCCTGGACATTTGCAGAATCTCTGAAGTTTAAAAGATGGCAGCTTCAGCTGGTAATTCAGGCAGTGATTGCTTGTCTGTTTGTTTCTTGTCTCTTAGGATGTACCCTCAGATTTGCTGCCCATGATCATAGATGAGTATCTGGGAGACACAGAGGACCCTGCAGAGCTCCGGGACCGATTCCTGGACCTGCTGGGGGACATGGCAGTTGTCATGCCAGCCATTAAAGCACTGAATTATCACAGGGGTAAGCTGGTAACAGCACTGGGACACTCAAACCTCCTGCTGCAGGCTGGATCAAATGATGCAGACACAAATCCTGTCATATGTAGGCAACCCTTCTTGAGATTCCCACTGGGAATGTGAGGAATAATACAGGTCTGTGGAGTCCCTTCTCTCTGTATAAGTGTCTTGCACTGCTCATAATCACAATATATTGAGAGCAGAGCATGATAACACAGGTAAATGTTTGCTAACTGAAGTATGCAGGCTTAAAAATTAAAACATATCAAAGCAACCTTTGTCCTTTGGCCCATGGCTACTTGGGAAGTCAGCAGCTCTGTGGTCTGTAAATTTTCTGGTGTTTAGGTGTAGACAAGCCATGCCAAGATACTCAAATGTGGAAATAATTTGATATTTTGTTTTCTTATAAGTTTTCTTAGGGCGGATCTTCCAATTTGTTTTTTTTTTTTTATGTAAGTGCTGAGTTCTTAATTTTGCATTAGAAGTACATACTTGAATGTAACAATTACAGCAGAAATGTGCCCAGTATAAAGCTTTGTTTAAAGGAGTATTTTAAACAGCTGATGACAGCTGTAGTTCATGTATCTCTTCTGTAACTCCCTGATGTTATGTCTTGCAGAATCTGGAGCTCCTACCTACTTCTTTGAATTCCAGCACCGGCCCAGTGCGTACTGGGACAGCAAACCAGACTATGTGAAGGCTGACCATGGGGATGAAGTTGGTTTTGTCTTTGGGGGGCCATTCCTGGCTGGGGACATCCAGCTCCGCAGTAAGCACAGCCACCATTCACTCATGAATTGCTCCTTTAACCCTGGCATTTCTCTAGTCAGTGTTCTATGCCTTGTCATCAGATTGAAGTGCATACATTGGCACTGAGACCAAGCCATGACCCTTTCTCCTCAGAACTGGTTTTATGCATTTAACCATCTTCTCTCCTTTACAGTTTGCTCATTCTGCAGTACAGTTAAGTTCCACATCTTGTCAGCAGTTCAGCAAATATGATCTTTGCTAGAGAATTCACGGTCATTATCCCAGCACTGTGCATAAGTTTGCCAAAATAGCTTTGCTGAAAATTAAATTGAAGGAAAGATCAATTAAACTTGCAGAGTGCTTGGGAAGCAGGAAATCCAGGATATCTTCTTTTCCTGAGGAGTTTAGGCCAGTGTCTCCTCCTTTCCAGGAAATCCCACAGGCTGTCAGGCTCCAGAGAATGGGGGACTTGGTTTCTTTTGCAGGAGGTGATTCCAGTTGTGTTCAGAGCAAGGCTTGGAATTCCAGTGTTTCGTTTCCTGTGTAAAGATCTAGTTGTTAGGTCTGTTTTGCCTCACAATTCAGTTAATACTTGAGCATTTATTCAAAGGAAACCAGTCCACTGACAGAGGATTAACGGTGTGCTCCCAACATTTCATGGGATTCTGGCAGTTCCTTCTGGCAGAATCCCACATTGTTACATTCCCAGTGAATCTGCCAATTACTGAACAGTTAAGAAACATGTTGCCACTCCCTAAGGAACACTAGGAAGCCACCAATATCCTTTAATTACAAATGCTTCAGACAGTAACACTCAGCAATGGAGTATTTTCTTTCCCATGGAGCAGATTAGGAACAGTTCTTATTTTGACAGCGACACACAAATTCTGCTTATTTTAAGTGAATTCACTATTTTTTCCTGCTTTTATTTTTGTCATTTGCACAGTAGTTCATAGTCTGGTGAAAGCCTACATAAGTGAAAGTATTTCCTTTACTCCACTGAACTTTGGAGCAATCCAGCTGTGTTGTAAAGCCCTTTGTTAATCTGTAACCAAAGCCTTTTCCTTTTGCTTATATATTTTTTACTTACTACTTTGGCACTAGAAAACACTGAACAGTTCTTTTCCTCTTTGTCTGAATTTACCAAGGGCTTCAAGATACCAAACATTTTTCTTAGTGTATTGAGACGCACAGGAACTGAAATAATTCTGACCTAGTGATACAGGGAGCTTATGTGTAACTATATTTAAATAAATACTCTTGAAGTGCTGATGAATGGAGTGGCACCATCTTGTATGAGAATGAAGAAAGCTTTGCCTAGTGACACTCTGAAGAATAAGGAGAATTTCAGTCCCACAAAACTAGAATGGGATCCAGGAAACAGCCATGTGGCCCATTCCTGGAGTTGTACTGGGATGCAGGACACATGGGGATTTCCTGGAAGGTCACAGTATTTCCTTGTTCCCAAATTCCCTGATTTCCACAGTAAGGTAACTGTGCTGAAGTCATTCATGAGGAGTGCTGAAATCCCTCCATGCTTGCTGTATTACTGATGTTTTGCTGGCAGTGTCTGATGCAATTGCCAAATTGTTACAGCATATTCACACAGGGAAATGCTGCTGCTGTAGTAGCAATGTCTTGATATCTTCCACAGGGAGTAATTATTCTGGATTTTGTCTTTCAGGTGAAGTTACAGAGGAAGAGAAGAACCTAAGCAGAACGCTAATGAAGTACTGGGCTAACTTTGCTCGAAATGGGTAAGAATCATGAGATTCATGACAGATATTGCTGCTTTGCACTGACTGGGGAATTGGCTGGTTTCTTGTTTCAGTCTTAACTTGTGTGATTGAATTCCCCTTTGACTGAAAAGGGCACTCACTCTTTCTTTCCTCTTGCTTACAGAAATCCTAATGGAGAGGGTCTGGTTGAGTGGCCATCTTACAACCTAAATGAAGAATACTTGCAAATAAATCTACAGCAAAAGAAAGACAGAAAGTTGAAAGAAAAGAAGGTAGAATTCTGGAAAAAAGTGATGCTTGAAAAAGCAAAAAGCAAAAGCATGCAAAACAAGAAATTTAAATTAGAGTTATAGTTAATAATCTAAACATGCACATAATATGCAAGCTATTAAGATATATTAAAAATTAATTGAAGTATATGTGAGAAAAAAATTGCATTTCCCTTCTTTTCACAGTTGTCATA
>VWYE01014329.1:2585-26407 GCA_013398995.1 Alaudala cheleensis | reverse complement strand
TCCCTGGACTCCGGACCCCGCATGTCCCCGGGTCGGAACACCCACTCCCCGCTACCCTCATTCCCCCCCCCTGCACCCGTCCTTATCCCGTCCGGATCCCGCAGCCCCCCGCTCCCCGCATCCCCCCGGGCGGGGACCCCGCACTCCCCCGCCACTTAGCCCCCGGAGCCCTCCGCGGACCCCGCGGCCCTCCTGGACCCCGCGGGCGGCCCCCAGAGTGGCCCCACGGTCGTTGCCTCGCTGGGGACAAAGGTCTGGCCGCAGCTCGGACCCGGGGCCGAGGGGCCCCGTTCCCCCCCCGCCACTGCCCTGGCGGGGAACCCGACCTTCTCCGGGGCACCGGAGCCACCCCTGGGGCTGATGTGGAGCCCCGGGGGACAGGCTGGGGGGCTGCTCCCGTCACCCCATGTCCCCTTTGTCCCCCTGCCCATGGAAGGGTCACCAGCACTGGAGCAGCCCCTGGGTAAAGGGGATCCTGTGGGGGGATAGCCCCATTGCCCCATGTCCCCTTGCCCGTGGAGAGGTCACTGTGACAGGAGTGGCCACTGGGGCTGAGGGTGCTCCCATGGGGGCTGTCCCCCTTGTCCCACACCCCCACACCAGTGTCCTTTCTCGGTGGGGCAGCATAGCCAAAACCCCTCTGAACTGAGGGGGACAGAGAGGAACTCGGAACAGACTCACCCCAGAACGGGGCCAGGGCTCCCAGTATGAACTGAGTGGAAGCCCAAAGAAGTCCCGGGGCTCCCTGGAAGCCGGACAATGGAGGCAGCTGCCCACAGGACTGGCAGTGAGGCCTCTGGATCCCGTTTTGCCATCCAGCTGGTCATTCCTGATCATTCCTGGTCATTCCCAGTGTCTCCCCTGCCCCGCTGTCCTGCAGGGGGTACTCCAGGGATGCCGAGGGCAGCTGGTTCCGCTCCCTCTTTGTGCACAAGGTGGATCCACGCAAGGACGCACATTCCAACCTCCTCTCCAAGAAGGAGACTAGCAACCTCTACAAGATCCAATGTGAGTGCTCCTGCTGGGAAGAAGGCAGGCACAGATGGGGTGCACCCCTCACCCATTGGAACCCCCCTTTCTGGATCCTTCCCTTCCTTCCCCCCTTCCCAGCCCCTCTCTCCTGTCCCTGCAGTTCACAATGTGAAGCCGGAATGCCTAGAAGNACTTAGCCCCCGGAGCCCTCCGCGGACCCCGCGGCCCTCCTGGACCCCGCGGGCGGCCCCCAGAGTGGCCCCACGGTCGTTGCCTCGCTGGGGACAAAGGTCTGGCTGCAGCTCGGACCCGGGGCCGAGGGGCCCCGTCCCCCCCCCGCCACTGCCCTGGCGGGGAACCCGACCTTCTCCGGGGCACCGGAGCCACCCCTGGGGCTGATGTGGAGCCCCGGGGGACAGGCTGGGGGGCTGCTCCCATCACCCCATGTCCCCTTTGTCCCCCTGCCCATGGAAGGGTCACCAGCACTGGAGCAGCCCCTGGGTAAAGGGGATCCTGTGGGGGGATAGCCCCAATGCCCTATGTCCCCTTGCCCGTGGAGAGGTCACTGTGACAGGAGTGGCCACTGGGGCTGAGGGTGCTCCCATGGCGGCTGTCCCCCTTGTCCCACACCCCCACACCAGTGTCCTTTCTCGGTGGGGCAGCATAGCCAAAACCCCTCTGAACTGAGGGGGACAGACTCGGGACAGACTCACCCCAGAACGGGGCCAGGGCTCCCAGTATGAACTGAGTGGAAGCCAAAGAAGTCCCGGGGCTCCCTGGAAGCCGGACAATGGTGGCAGCTGCCCACAGGACTGGCAGTGAGGCCTCTGGATCCCGTTTTGCCATCCAGCTGGTCATTCCTGATCATTCCTGGTCATTCCCAGTGTCTCCCCTGCCCCGCTGTCCTGCAGGGGGTACTCCAGGGATGCCGAGGGCAGCTGGTTCCGCTCCCTCTTTGTGCACAAGGTGGATCCACGCAAGGACGCACATTCCAACCTCCTCTCCAAGAAGGAGACTAGCAACCTCTACAAGATCCAATGTGAGTGCTCCTGCTGGGAAGAAGGCAGGCACAGATGGGGTGCACCCCTCACCCATTGGAACCCCCCTTTCTGGATCCTTCCCTTCCTTCCCCCCTTCCCAGCCCCTCTCTCCTGTCCCTGCAGTTCACAATGTGAAGCCGGAATGCCTAGAAGCCTACAACAAGCTGACGTGAGCACACTGAGGGGGCTTCCCAGCATCCCAGCTGGATGGAGTGAGAGGGGCAGGAGTGCTTGTGCAGAGCTCCTGGAGCTCCTGGGTGTATCTGTGTCTCTGTTCTGTGCCTCAGTTTCCCTCTCTGTGAAATGGATGCATCCCCCAGGCTGCACCAGATCCTGTTTGGACAAACCCTGGGAGGGCAAAGAGGGGCACTGGGAGGGTTTTGGGGTGCTGCCCCGTACCCCACTGCCCCCCTCTGTGTCCCCACAGAGAAGAGGTGCTGCCCAAGCTCCACTCAGACCCCGACTACCCCTGTGACCTGGTGGGCAACTGGAACACGTGGTACGGCGAGCAGGACCAGGCAGGTGAGGGCAGGCGGCAGCTCCTGGTGCCTTTGCTGCCAAAGGCTGAAATTTTGGTTGGATTCTGGGGTTCTGCTCCCCTTGCCCACCCCAAAACCCTCTTTGCAGTGCATCTGTGGCGCTTCTCGGGCGGGTACCCGGCGCTCATGGACTGCATGAGCAAGCTCAGGCAGAACAAGGTACCAGCGGGGTGGGGGCGAGATCCCTGTGCCTGACACCCCCGGCCTGCATTGCCCCCACCCCAAAACCCCCGGCTGGCGCTGTCCCCAGGAGTACCTGGACTTCCGCAAGGAGAGGAGCCGGATGCTGCTGTCCCGCAGGAACCAGCTGCTCCTGGAATTCAGCTTCTGGAATGAGCCCCAGCCCCGCCAGGGACCAAACATCTATGAGCTGAGGACCTACAAGCTGAAGGTGGGGATCAGCCTGTGCTTCAGGGGGGGTTCTTCAAGCTGGCATACCCCAGGTTTTGGGGGACAGCCCCCCAGATTCCTCTTTCCTGGATGAGGAGTTCCCAAGCTGGGCAAGCAGGGAGGTTCTGACTGGTTTTCCTCCCCCATTTCCAGCCAGGGACCATGATCGAGTGGGGCAACAACTGGTAAGCCACTGGTTTCCCAGCATGGAGGGATCCAAGGTGGGAGAAGCTCCCTCTGTAGAAGGTGGGGACACCTGGGGCAGGCCCTCTATGTGTCCTGTGCTTTGATCAGGGCTCGGGCCATTAAGTACCGCCAGGAGAACCAGGAGGCAGTCGGGGGGTTCTTCTCCCAGATTGGGGAGCTCTACGTGGTGCATCACCTCTGGGGTAAGGGGTGTCACCCTGGGGGACCCCGGCCTGGGGGCTGGGCTGGGGCACTCAAGGGTGCCAGCTCCATCCTTCTCCCACAGCCTATAGGGATCTGCAGTCCCGGGAGGAGACGAGGAATGCGGCCTGGAGGAAGAGGGGCTGGGATGAGAACGTTTATTACACTGGTGAGTGGGACCCCCACCTGCTTTGGGGACCCCCTGCCTGTGCTGGGGAACCCCTGCCCTCACCTCTCTCCTTTCCTTCCCCAGTCCCGCTGATCCGGACCATGGAATCACGGATAATGATTCCCCTGAAGATCTCCCCCCTGCAGTGATTGGGGGGGCTGTGCTGGGGGCATCTCCCTGCACCCCCAGGGGCTCCCTGCCTGTGCCCTGGCCCTGCTGGAGAAGGCCTGGGGGGTTCTGCTCCTCCCAGCTCTCTCCCCCACCACATTTTGGGGTGCCCTGGTGGGGTTGAGAGCAGCGAGGGGAAGGTGGGAGCCCCCCATCCTGTGGTGGGTCCCCAGGATGGTGCTGCTCGGGGGTGCTGGGCAGACTGTGGAGGTGGGGGGGGGCTTAATTGCTCCTGATGAGCCCAGCGGGTGCCTTTGCTGCCAATTAAATATTTAATATGCTAAAGCCTGGGCCCCTTTCGGGGTGGGGAGGGCGGAATTGGGGGTGCTTGGTGTGAGCCCCTCAGACTGGTGTCACCCAGGGGGCTGCCCTGCCCTACGTCGTGGGTGTTTCCTGCACCAAAGGACCTCCACCCATGGGTGCTGTGATACACTGAGGGACCCCCCAAAACCGCAATGTTCCCCTAGTGCCACTGGGGACCCCTTGCCAAACCCATGGATACCCCCAAGTGCGATCAGGGACCCCATCCCATGCTCCCCTCAAGCTCGTGGATACACCCAGCACCACCAGGAACCCCATCCAGTGGTCCCCCCAAGCTCCTGAATCCCCCAGTATCATGGGGTACCCCAAGCCAAAGCCCAACCCAGCCCATGGATACCTCCCAGGGCCATTGGGGACCTCATCCCAAATTCCTGAAACGCCCCCAGTGCTAAAGTGGACACCATACCATGACTCTCCAAGCCTATGGATGTTCCCAGTGCCACCGGGGGCCTTTTCAAGCCTATGAATCACCTCATTGCCACTGGGGACCCCATCCCTAGGCCCCCCCCAAACCCGTGGATCCTCCCACCATCATCAGTGACTCCATCCTGTGTCCCTCCCAAGCCCCTGTGTGCCTCCCACCCCATTGGGGACCCATCCCAAGCCCATGGACACCCATCAGCGCTTCTGGGACCCCTGTCCAAGCTCCCCCTATTCCTGTGGGTGCCCTTCTGCACCAGGAACCCCTCCAGTCCCACCAGTGCCCGCAGTGTGGAGGTCTCGGCCCCAGGGCTGCCCTTCCCCACCCTCCCTCCTCCGGGTTTGGGAATGGGTGGTGGCCCCGCCCCAGTGCAGTGGCCACGCCCACTCCACCGAAGCCACGCCCCCCGCGCGCGCCGCGGGGCCGCCCAGGATGCCAGGTCCGCTAGGGGGCGCCTGTAGCAGCCTCGCGCCGCCGCTCCGTGCCGCTCTTTTGTTCGGTGACGTCACTTCCGGGAAGCGCAGCGGGGGAGGGCGGTGAGTGGCGGGGCGAGCCGGGACCCCCGGGAGGGATGGAGGGGGCGGCTCCGCGCCCCTTGGGAGGGACGGAAGGTCCGTGGCTCGGTGTATGGGGGGTCAGTGAAAGTGGAGGGTCCTGATCTGGAGGGTCGGAAAGGCCCGTGCTGAGGGGTTAGGGGAGCTCTGAGGCCTCGGGCCCGGTGTGCTGGGGTCTGGGGCGCTCTGGAGGAGCGGAGAATCCCCGGCGTGAGGGTCTGGGGGGGTCTCTGAAGGAGCGAAGGGTTCTGGGCCAGGTGTGCTGGAGTCTGGGGGCTCTAGAGAGGTGGAGGGTCCCGGGTCTGGGGGGGTTCGGAGGAGCGGCGTCCTGGGGTAGATGTGCGGGGGTCTGGAGTGCTCTGGAGGAGCGAAGGGTCTCGGATGTGTGGGTCTGGGGGGCTCTGGTGAGGCAGAAGCCGCAATCCCGTGTGCCAGAGTCTGGGGGCTCAGGGGCAGTGCAGCTCCCGAGGCCGGGAGGGATTGAGCGCTCGGGCCCGGGGTCCCAAGGGAGCTCAGTGGGAATGGGGGTCCGGGCGGGGCTGTGGTGGAGCAGACCCCGAGCCCGCTGTGCTGGTGGGGCTCAGAGCCGATCTGGGGTGGCTGGGAAAGGGTGCGAGGTGCGGGATGGAGGGAGGCATACTGCAGAGCCCAGGCGGGGCTAGTGGGGGGAGCCCGGGAGAGCCCCAGTCCAGGCAGGTTTGACCCCCACGGACTCCCCCTGTGCCCCCTCCGCAGCCCTGCCGGCAGCACCATGTCCTCCGAGTCCAGCAAGAAGAGGAAGCCCAAGGTGATCCGCACGGATGGGGCCCCAGCCGAGGGCAAGCGGGGCAAGGGCGACACGGACCAGGTACAGACCTGCCCAGGGACCCTCCCACACCCTCGGTGCTGGCCTGGCTTTCCCTGCTGGAAAACAATGACCAGAGAAGCTGTGGCTGCCCCATCTTGTGTCCAAGGCCAGGTTGGATGGGGCTTGGAGAAAACTGGGATAGTGGAAGATGTCCCTGCCCATGGGACTGGATGGACTTTAAAGTCTCTTCCCACCCAAACCATCCTGTAATTCCATGAATTGTGAAACCCAGTTTCCCTCAGCTTCCAATGCCTCTTAAACTCCCTCTGTGAATTCCTAAACCTGCTTCCATCTCTTTCAGGAGACACAAACACTCCTCTGGAGAGTGAGCACAAAGCTGGAAGATCCCTCAGGGATTTGCATGGTGCCTTCAAACCCTCCCGTGAGCAGCAGGATAGTGTAGGATCAGACAGAGTGGGGAGTGGGGTGGAGGAGGAGGAATCACCTTCCTGGTTTATCCTCTGTGGTCATGTGGATCATGGAATATCCTGAGCTGGAAGGGATCCACAAGGATCCTGGCCCTGCACAGGACTCCCCAGTGGTGTCAGTTGAAATTTATAACAGTAAAAGACAGCCTGAACTAGGCAGGTGTTTTAGTGACTGGTGGGTTTGGGATTGTTGGAACTGAGTCCTCTCCCAGTGTAAAGCTGTGGGATTCATGGGCAGAGCCAGCAATGGCAGCTTGTCCCCCAGAGCCCTTCCCAGCAGGAGGGATGAGCCATGGGAGGTGTTTTTGCCTTGCAGGATGTCAGGTACTACAGCGAGGAGAGCGAGGTGGATCTGCGTGACCCCATCAAGGACTACGAGCTCTACAGGGAGACCTGCCAGGAGCTCCAGAGGCTCATGGCAGAGATCCAGGAGCTGAAGAGCCGGGGCATCAAGGAAAATGTGAGGAAAGGCCTCCATGTGTGGTGTGACATGTCTGTCACAAGGATCTTCCCCATTAATCCCAGAGGAAAAGCAACAGGAGCTGTGATGTCTCCTGGGCAGAGTTAGGGAAATGGAGCAGCCTCTCTTGCCCTGGAGAGCCCCACACTGTTCCCAGGCTGCTGGGGCAGGAATTGAGCTCTGGAAATGGAACAGTTTCCCTTCTCTTGGGCTCCTGGGGCAGGGATTTAGCTCTGGAAATAGAATAGCCTCCCTTGTCCCAGGCTCCTGGGACATGTCACATGCTTCAGGCTGAACCACCTCTGTTCCTACTGCTAAGGAAGATGGCTGGAGTGATTCTTTGAGGAGCCTGGACCCCCTCCCAGTTATTCCCAGCAGTGCCCTGTGACCTGGCAGTGGAAGGCTCCCTCAGAAGCCCCAGTGACATAAATGTGGCTCCATAGCAAAGCGTGGAGCCCCTTTTGTGGCAGGAATTCCCTGCAAAGATGCTGACAGCCATCTCTCCTACTCCTCAGGCCTCAGAGATCGACGAGCGGCGCGTCCAGAGCTGTGTCCACTTCATGACCCTGAAGAAGCTGAACCGCCTGGCTCATATCCGGCTGAAGAAAGGCAGGGACCAGACCCACGAGGTACCCAGGAGGGGCTGGGAGTGAGGAATGCAGCTCGGGATTTAGGGAGGTCAGAGATGGGGCAGGTCCTGCCTGTTCTGTGTGCATGGTGTGAGGAGTTACACCTCAGCCAGGTCGTGGGGTTTGAGTTGAGGGTTTGTTGGAGGCTCCGATCCTCATGAACTCCTGCTGGGTGCAGGGCAGCTGTAATTAGGTAAATAATGAAGGAGAACTCTCTGCTTTTGTCTCAAGTATAGTGCAAGGTCAGAAAACTCTGTTTCAAGGTTCTGGTGTTCTGCAGGTGTATAAATGGGAGGATGATTGGCCTGGAAGCTCCATATCCAGAGTTCTCAGAGAGGGAATTCTGTGTGCCCCAGCAAATGATCCTTGTCCTGTGTCTTGGTTTTGAAATGTGCATGAAAAAGCAGGATCAGCCTCATGTCATAATCCTTTGCTCCTCCAGCTCTCAAAAATGTCATTCTTCCCCCCAAAAATTGTTGCATGCCCTAAAACATACTGTCCCAAGCTGCTGTAGTGACAGTGTGCTGGTGACTCTCTCGGGGTGTCTTTCCTGCTCCATCCCTGCTCTGGCTGTGTCCATATTTCAGGCAAAGCAGAAGGTTGATGCCTATCACCTGCAGCTCCAGAACCTGCTCTATGAGGTCATGCACCTGCAGAAAGAGATCACCAAGTGTCTGGAGTTCAAGTGAGTGTGTCCAGGGAGCAGAGGGAGCACTGGTGTGTCTGGCATGGGTGGGTGATGCCCGTGTTTGGGAGCTCTTCCCACATTCTCCAAGTTCACTGCAGGAGCAGAGCAGGTGATCCAGGTGTTTGTAATCATGGAATGGGTTGGGTTGGAAGGGACATTAAAGTCCATCCAGTCCCACCCCTGCTATGGGCAGGGACACCTTCCGCTATCCCAGGCTGCTCCAAGCCCTGTCCAGCCTGGCCTTGGACACTGCCAGGGATCCAGGGACAGCCACAGCTGCTCTGGGCACCCTGTGCCAGGGCCTGCCCACCCTCCCAGGGAACAATTCCTTCCCAATATCCCATCCATCCCTGCCCTCTGCCAGTGGGAAGCCATTCCCTGTGTCCTGTCTCTCCATCCCTTGTCCCAAGTCCCTTTCCAGCTCTTCTGGAGCCTCTTTAGGCACAGACAGTGGAGATGAAAACAAATTCAGCTCACTGACGGTGGTGGCTCTGTAGCAGAGGGAAGACAGGGCAGGAAGCATCAGTGGGACACTCTCCTGTGGGACACAATCAGCTCTTCCCACTTTTGCATGTTCTTTTCCATGTGTCCTGGCAGATCCAAACACGAGGAGATTGAGCTGGTGAGCTTGGAGGAGTTTTACAAAGAGGCTCCCCCCGAAATCAGCCGCCCTGCCATCACCCTGACTGAGCCCCACCAGCAGACCCTGGCCCGCCTGGACTGGGAGCTGGAGCAGCGCAAGAGGTGGGTCAGTGGTGTTCCTATTCCCTGCCCCAGGAAACTGCTGGGAGAGCAAATGTAGGGATGAAGCTTTTCACAGCCTCTGGGATCAGTGTGAAACAGGCATTTATTGTGTGACTGGGAAATTCCCTCTGTGCAGAGCTGGGCTTGCTGGGATCCTTTCCATAGGTGAGGGAGTTCTCTGTCACTGCCTGATGATCCAAGGAGCAAAGGGAGCCCATCCTGGCTGGAGCTGCTGCCATTCCATGCCATGGCGTGGAGCTGCCAACCACCCTGGGCTGGGACAGCCCCATGTCCTGCTGCTGATGTCACTGCTGTCCCAGGGCTCAGCTGCTCCCTGACTCTTGCCCCCTGGGAAAAGCAAACATGACACAGCATTCCTGTGTTTGGAGAACAGTGCCCAGGAACACTTTCTGGAAAGATCAGTTGGAATGTGCTGGTTGGTGCTGCCTGAGGGCAGCTCCAGCAGAGCAGACAGTGAGAGGTGCTGGGTGCCTCCAACCCTTCATGCTTCCCTTTTCCCAGATCCTTTTCCTAAAACCTGGCTGCTTTTGCCTGGATCCAGGATCCTCCAGCTGGCTCTGCCTGGGGCATAAGCAGAGGAGCGTTCAACCTGCAGATCTCTGAGGGTTGTGCTTAAAAATGATGATTACAAACTTCATGGAGACCCACAGCTGCACATTAGATTGTTGAGAAGCCTTGGAATTCTCAGTCCTCACTCTGTGGTGTCTAAGGAATGCCCCTGTCCATCTCCCACTGCTGCTGAGGTGGGATATGGCCTGTTCAGCTGCTCAAGAGCAGATGCCAGTGGTGCTTTGGGCATTTTCTGGTGGTGTTGGGGTTGTCTACATCCATCCATAATTTATGTTAGTGTTTTTAGCTGTTTAAACCCCATTGGATCTACCTTGTGTGAAGTGCCTCTATAGTGGTGTGCAGGGATTTCAGTAGCTCTGTTTTGGGAAGGTGTGTGAACCCTGGAGCTCACTGGAGCTTGTGTAGGAGCCTGTTGGGATGTGCATTGACCCCCACAAATACAGTTTTGTGGAAACAGAATCCAGGTTCTGCAAGGTCAGATCTGTTCCTCCTTGGAGAACCCTTGTCCCGGGCAGGTCACTTCCATACCCAGCTTCCCTCCTCCTGACTTGCAGTCAAGAGCAGTGAGGAGATTTGGTGTCTGCTCCCTAAACACGAGTGTATCCAGGGTTCAGGGCATTATGGTGGACTTTCATTTTCTTGGGCTTTCCCTATTGAGCCTTGACTATGTGACATGAAGTGTCACCTCTTAGGGAGCTTGGAGGGGTTGTGGCTGCTGGCAGCAGAGCCTGGTGTGGGAGCAGATCTCCTGAGGGAAGATCCAGTGCTGCCCCTCCATGGAGCACAGCACCAGGCTGAGCTTCCCCTTTTCCTTGTTTCTTTTCCATCTCCAATCAGTTCTTTCCTGCCTCCACTCATCCTTGGCATTAGGAGTTGTGTGTTTGCCCCATGTCTGAGCTCTCCTGGACCCCAGCAGGTTTAGAGCTGTGGTGTGTGGCAGTGACAGAATTCCCACCCGTAGGCTTGCAGAGAAGTACAAGGAGTGCCTGACCAGCAAGGAAAAGATCCTAAAGGAGATCGAGGTGAAGAAGGAATATCTGAGCAGCCTCCAGCCTCGACTCAACAGCATCATGCAGGTACCTACAGGGGGTCACACTCCGAGGGGCAGCTCCTGGGCTGGTTTGGGTTTGGAGATGTTTCATTCCCACTCGGGGTGGGCAAGGGACAGATCCGAGGCCCCTCCAGAGTCTCCTTTTTTATTTATGCGGCAATTCCTGCAGAACTGCAGCTGCAGGAGTTACTAAATGGGCCTTTCCCTGGAGAGCCCCACGCAGTTCCAGCCCCCTGTGACTGCCTTGGGACGGAAGAACAGGAGAAGGAACTGGGTTATTTCCAGATCCAAAACTTTCCCAGCAGAGGCAGCTGCCAGCCCTCCCCTGGAGCTCTCCATGTTTAACCCTGCACCACTGCTGCTGTGCCAGCTTCATCTCCCTCTCTCTTGGCATGAGGAGGATGAGCTGTTCCCTTCCCAGTGCTGAAGGCTCTCCCTGTCATTCCCCAGGCCTCCCTGCCTGTCCAGGAATACCTGTTCATGCCCTTTGACCAGGCTCACAAGCAGTACGAGACCGCCCGGCACCTCCCACCTCCTCTCTACGTCCTCTTCGTCCAAGCCAGCGCCTATGGACAGGCCTGTGGTGAGCACTGAGGGGGCAATGCCCCCCACGGGTCAGATTTCACTCCTGCCTGCAGGAATCACCACTCTTTGGGGGTCTTTCCCTGCTGTCTGCTCTGCTGTTGGATTCTGCTGAGCACAGAGCAGCGGGTGGCCCCACAGCGGGGTGAGGCAGCAGCATTTGAAACCTTGTTTGCTCAGCTGCCTTGCTGGAAGAAGTGCTTGGGAAGCTCCCTTCCCACCCCTTCTCCCCTTCCCAAGGTCAACAGGGATGTCCTTGCAGCCTGTGAGCTGGCTTAGTGCTGTCACAACTTCCCCAGAGCTGTCAGCCCTGCCTTGTGCCACCTGTGGGTGGTGGGGACCCCAGGCCTTGTAGAGGCCATTCCCACAGCTCACCTGGAAACCTTCATCCCCTCAGGAAGCTTTTCTTTTGAGGGGATTTCTGGAGCCTCCCTGAACTGGGAGGGATTTCCTGGAAGAGGTCAGGAATCCACTGGCCTGTGCTCACCTCCTGTGTGGTGAGGGCTGTGGTGTCACCTGTTCCTCTCAGTGCCAGAGGAGCATGGGGGGACACAGTGGTGCTTGGTCACACCAGGTCCCTGCTGCATTTGCAGCTGTGGTGACACTGCTCTTTGGTCCCTGCTTGTCCCAGCCAGGCCCCAACCTCTCTTAATAAAGATTTGGCCCTTATGCTTTCCAGGGAGAGTCCCTCAAAACCCAACGTTTGCTGTCCTCTGACCCCATCATGCCCAGAAGATACAGCCCAGTGGTGGTCTCCCAGAACCTTCCAGACAACTGCTCTTCCCACTGGCTTTTTGCTGGAGCTTCCTTAACCAGGAGCCAGGAACTTTTGGGACAGGGCTGCTCTGCCTACTGCCTTTGTGGTAGGAGGGGGATTCTTAACCCAGTTTTCGTGTCTCCTCTGCAGATAAGAAGTTGGTGGTGGCCATTGAAGGGAGCGTGGAGGAAGCCAAGGCCCTTTATAAGCCACCTGAGGACTCGCAGGGTGAGTTGTGGTGTTCGCCAGTTGCCCTGGGGACTTGTTCCTGTGTGTCTGCAGCTCCTGGGACCCTGCTTTTGTTGGGAGAGGGGTGTCAGGGGGAGCCATGGGCTTGACTAAAGCCCTGGTGGTCCTGCTGGTGGTGGGAGAGCTGAGCCCTGTGTGTCCCTGCTGACACCCCTCTCTCTGCACAGATGATGAGAGTGATTCCGACGCAGAGGAAGAGCAAACCACGGTAAGGGACAGTGCTGTGCCCCTCTGGGGGAGGTACTGGGAGAGCTGGGGCTGGGAACTGCCCCTGCATGCTGTGAGTGTGTGTGCAAGTGCAGTGATGTCAAATCCCAGCATTTCTTGGGAGGAGGGAGCTGCCATTTGCAGTTGGTGTCCCAAATGCAGGAGCAGGCAGGGTACAAAGCTGCTCCTCTCGGGTCCCATCCCGCCCTGCAGCTCTCCGGCTGGAGCTGCTCCACTTTGTATAAATAGCCTGAGGGCAGGGAGCTGGTGTCCAACAGGGAGAGATCTGTGTCCATCCTGTGCCAAAAGCATTCTCTGCACCAGGGCTTGCTCAGCACTCCTTGGAGGAATTGTTTCTCCTACAGATAATTCCTGCTGGATGCTGAGGAGAGGCTGGAGGTGCTGGTTGTTCCCAGCAGCAAAGCCTGAATGGGCTCTGGGCCTCCACCCCCAGCACCCAGCAGCAGAGCCAGGTGTATGGGGCTGTTCTGTGGGGAAGGGTAAAGGGAAGGGGCTCAGGTGTCCAGAGAAGGGAACGGAGCTGGGAAAGGGGCTGGAGCCCCAGGCCAGCTGAAGGAGCTGGGAAAGGGGCTCAGTCTGGAGAAAAGGAGGCTCACTGGGGACCTTGTGGCTCTGCAGAACTCCCTGACAGGAAGGGACAGCCAGGGAAGTTGGGCTCTGCTCCCAGGCAATGAGGGAATAGATAAAAGGAAAGAAAAGTTTGCCAGAGGATATTGGGAAAATTCCTTCACAGAAAGGGCTCTCCAGCCTGGCACAGCTGCCCAGGGCAGTGGGGGAGTCCTTGTCCCTGGAGGAAATGAACAGCTGTGTGGCTGTGGCACATGAGGTCAGTGGTGGCCTTTGCAGAGCTGCAGGAGTGGTTGGACTTGATACTCTCAGAGGGCTTTTCCAGCCTAGAGGATTCAGTGATTCTAGTTTCTGCCTCTTGTAGTGGGAAAGCTTTTGGGCCAGCAGGTCCTTGGCTTTGTCTCCCAGGAGCAGAGTCATTCCTTGAGGCTGAAGGAATGACAGGAACTGGAGCTTGAGTGAGGGTTTCCTGCTCCTCTCCCTCCCCGGGGCAGCTGTGGCCGTGGTGCTGGGGGGATTGTGGAACTGGACTGGAGGGAAGGAGCTGTGGGCTGGGAAGCTCCATGGGTTGGTGAGGAGCAGGAGAAGGCTCTGACAGCCGTGTTGCCCCCCAGAAGCGGCGCAGGCCCACCCTGGGCGTGCAGCTGGACGACAAACGCAAGGAGATGCTGAAGCGACACCCCTTGTCCGTCACCCTGGACCTGAAGTGCAAAGGTGAGGGGCTCTGGGGTGTGACAGCAGCTCAGGGACTGACCCCAGCAGCACCCTGGGGACCTTGTGGGAAGCTGAAAGTGTGGAGGGGTTTCTCTGAGCTGGAGCAGGCACCAATGTCACCCCTTCTGTGTGGGCAGATGAGAACGTGCTTCACCTGACCTTCTACTACCTGATGAACCTCAATGTCATGACAGTGAAAGCCAAGGTGACGACTGCTGTGGAGATGACCACAGCCATCAGTGCTGGGTAAGGAGAGCCCTGTGGTCAGCAAGGCTGGACATCATCAGGCAGTGACTTTGTGGGGTTTGGGAGCCCTGCAGAGCCTGGAGATCATCAAGCACTGATCCCATAGGATCAAGGAGCCCCATGCAGCCTGGGGATCATTGGGCAGTGACCCCTCTGCCCTGTGGGGTTTGGGAGCCCTGCACAGCCCAGAGTTCATCAGGCAGTGATTCCATGGGATCCAGGAATCCTACACAGCCCAGAGTTCATCAGGCAGTGATTCCATGGGATCCAGGAACCCTACACAGCCCAGAGCTCATCAGGCAGTGACCCCTCTGCCCCTGTGGGTCCAGGAGCCCTGCACAGCCCAAGCACCTGCCTCCCCCTCTCCTCTGCAATGACAAGCCAGAGTCAGGGAGTTTGGCAACCTCTCAGCAGTGCCAGAGCTGTCAGGAACTGGGGGAAAGCCTCTCCTGCTGACACATTCAGTCTGTGTCCCACAGGCAGAGCCTGATTGCTCCCTCACCTGACTGCTCCTGAGGTCACCTTGTCCTGAGCTCCAGAGATGCAGCTGCCTCTCCCTGTGCTCCCCAGAGCCTGCTGGAGCCTGATTGGTGTGAGGAAAAGCTGAAGTGGCAGCTTTGGGAGCCTGCCCAGGAAGCTCCCACCAGCTGCCAGCTCTCTGGTGGCTCTCCCTGGGACAGGAGGTGCCTGAGGAAGAGGGATGTGGGAGAGGCTGATCTGTGCTTGCCTGGGAGCAAGTGCTGCCTCCCAGCCTGTCCCATATAAAGCTTCCTCATCCTATTGGGGTTCTCTTCTTGCTGCAGACACCCCAAACCCTCTGTGACAGCAGCTGGAAATCCTGTGCTGGGCATTCCCTCCCTCCCACTGCCCTTGGCTGTGTTAACCCAAACCAGGGAGGCTGTGCCTTGAGCCAGACCCCAAATCCTACAGCTCATTGTCAGCCTTGTGAGTACAGGCAGACATGAGGAATTTTGTGGCACTGGAGGGAGCAGCTTCCTGGAAGAGCAGGAGCTGTGACTTCCATCTTCTTCCAGGCAGGGAGGAGACAGCTCTCCTTTTGGAGTGGTCTAGAACTCATGAAGCTCATTATCCCCTTCTCTGTGCTTGAAGCCTGTTCATGGAGGGATGAAGAGCCCAGACTGCTGCTGATTGACCTCTCCCCTCTTTCTGCCAGGGACCTGCTCTCCCCAGACTCCCTCCTCAACTGCCTCTATCCCGGGGACCACGGGAGGAAAACACCCAACCCGGCCAACCAGTTCCAGTTTGATAAAGTGGGGTGAGTGTCACTCAGGCCATTGCCATTAGTTCCTTGCTCCAGTACAGCAAATCCTGCCTGGCTTGATGTGACCCTTCCTCATTGTCCCCACAGCATCCTGACCCTGAGTGACTACGTGACAGAGCTGGGACACCCCTACGTGTGGGTGCAGAAGCTGGGTGGCCTGCATTTCCCCAAGGAGCAGCCTCAGGCATGGCACAAACCCCTCCCCTCTCCCCTACAACATTGGGCTGGGGTTTGGGGTCCCATCCTGTCCCCCTGCTGGTACCAGCTGCTCCCAAACCATTGCTGGGACAGGCTGAGCTGGGTTGGATCTGTGTGTGGGGCCACGCTGACGTATTTCGTGTCACCCATGTGATAGTTCAAGCCCTCTTAGTGACACTGAATGATGGGTGCCTGTCCCTGTGGGGATGTGGCTCCTGGCTGACATCCCTCCTGCCCACAGCACACAGTGGCTGCTGACAATTCCCTGAGTGCCAGCCACATGGAGCTGACAGTGAAGCTGCTGCGGAGCCGCCTGCAGTCCCGCCTGGCCCTGCACAAGCAGTTTGCATCCCTCGGTGAGTGCTGGGCTCCCCACCCTTCCCTGGGGACAGGGCTGCAGTGGCAGGGTCCTGCCAAGCTCCCCACCCTTCCCTGGGGACAGGGCTGCAGTGGCAGGGTCCTGCCAAGCTCCCCACCCTTCCCTGGGGACAGGGCTGCAGTGGCAGGGTCCTGCCAAGCTCCCCACCCTTCCCTGGGGACAGGGCTGCAGTGGCAGGGCCCTCATGTGGGGAAGCATCTCTTCCCTGCTCAGCCAAGCTCCAGGTGGCTGTGGTCCTGAATCCCAGTTTTTCCACGCTGCTGCCCATCTTCAGGCAGTGCCTGAACTGGGAGGGAGAGTGGAACAGCAGCAATCACAGGAGAGGAGACATCAGCTGGCTGATGCCACCTTTGATGGATGGCAGTGACACCCTCAGCATTCTCAGTTGTTCTCTCAGCCCTTGGGAGTTGAAGGAACTGCCCTATTTTGGGTGGCAGAGGAGGGCTCTGCCCCTTCCAGTGCCCAGCACCTCTTTGGGAATGGCCATCCCAGTGCTGGGAAGTGATTTGGGATGTGGTGGGAGGTGAACTGTACACCATGCATGTTGTGTGCCTGTCAAGCAGCCCAGGGATCCAGTGGGGTCACAAGCCAGGGATCCTGTGGGATCACAGCCCAGGCCTCTGCTGGGCACTGATGGAGCTGCTGAAGGATAATACTATCCCCAGGATCTGCTTTGGCAGCATCTCTCACTGCAGGACAGTGAGAGAGCCTGTCCCCAGTCTTGCCCTGCTCAGGGCCCTGTCCTTGCTTTCAGAGCATGGTGTTGTGCCCGTGTCCAGTGAGTGCCAGCAGCTCTTCCCAACCAAAATCGTCTCACGCCTGGTGAAGTGGACTGCCATTCCCTATGAGGATTATGCTGTAAGTGCTGAGCACGAGGCTGAATCCATCCCTTCCAGCTTCCACTTGGCACTGCAGCCATCATTCCTCCTTCTCCTCTCAGGAGCTGCCCTACACTAAGGATGTGATAGAGGCTGGCTTGGCTGAAGACACTCACCTCTACTACATGGCCCTGATAGAGAGGGGAACAGGTAGGCACCTTTCCTTCCCTTGGGAATTCCCAATCCCCATCCCAGGGCAGCTTCTGGGAGTCTTCGTGGAGGCCCTGTGAGTGACAGCTTTTCCCTGCTCAGCCAAGCTGCAGGCAGCCGTGGTGCTGAATCCCGGTTATTCCACGCTGCCTCCTGTCTTCAGCCTGTGCCTCAACTGGAAGGGAGAGCGGAACAGCAGCAACGACGACAACATTCGGGTACTGTGGGCTGGGGGCAGAGGGGGCTGGGTTTTTGGGGGTGTCCCCAGCAGTTCTGTGGCAGTAACAGGGGAATGTTGGGGTGAGCTGGTGGCTGGACCCTCCTGGGAATGCAGAGTAGAGATCCAAGCCTGTGCCAACCTCATCCCTGTTTTGCAGGCCATGGAGAGCGAGGTCAATGTTTACTACAAGGAGCTGTGGGGGCCCAAACCTGGTTACCAGCTCCTCACCAACCAGCTGCAGCGCCTGTGCATGGTGCTGGACGTGTACCTGGAGACAGAGCCCCACGACCCCAGCGTGGAGGGGCCCAAGGAGTTCCCCCAGGAGAAGATGTGTCTGCGCCTGGTCCGGTGAGAGCTGGCTGGGGGCTGAGGGTGCTGGCAGGGACCCTGGTGGCATTGCTGTTCCATGGAGCCAGCCTGGAGGCCTGTCCTAGAGGGATCTGCCCCCACAGCTGGAACTGGGCCTTTTCTGTGGGTGCTGTGGGATGTTCCTGATCCCTGTGGGTCATAGCCCCTCCCTCTTCTCCTCTTCCAGGGGTCCCCTGCGCCTGAAGCCCTTCAAGTTCAACTACCCCCAGGGGTTCTTCAGCCATCGCTGAGCAACCCTGGGCATCATTCTGGGATGGGACTCATTCACTCTGTGGGAGGAGTGTCCCCATCCTGACATTTCTGCTCCTTTTACAATATTTTGGGTTTTGTTTGAAGGTTTTGTAGTCAAAGGGATTAAACTAAGCTAAAGAAAAAATGTGTAGGTGCCTTGTTTGTGCAGAGGGCTGGGATGAGGGACCTGTGAGGGCTGCAGCAAGTCCTGTGTCCCATACCTGGGTTCTGACAGCCTTTCCAGGGATGCTCCCTACCTCCTGACTTCCCTCCCCACCACAGGGACTGGGGAGCTGAGATGGCTAAAAACTGAGGTGGCTAAAAATAGCCCTTCCAGAGCCCGCACTGCAGCCCCAGCTTGTCCTTGCTGGCTGGCTGCCATCCCACTCAGCACAATCCCTGCATCCTGGGGGGCTTCTCTGCTTCCTGGGCTTGGAGGGGAGCAGAGTGGGGTCCTGGGAGGGGCAGGATGAGAGTTGGGACATCCCAGCATCCCCTGCTTGGCAGCAGGGAGTTGGGATGTGCCCCCTCCCCAGCACTGCTCTGTGTAGGGGTCCCAGACTGGCAGAACTGGGTTTCCATACCCCCCCTCCCAAGGTCACTGTCCCTCCTTCATCCCAGACTCTCCGTGTTTCCCCTGGGAGTGTTTCTCCCCCAGGAGGGCTGACAGACCCTCTCCTGCTCCTGCTCCCTGCCCTGGGTGCAGTGCTGCAGTGCCGGGCTGTGCCGCAGCCCCTGGGTTAAACCAGGCTCTCCCAGTCCCTTGGGAGCCACGCTTTAAAAAAAAGAAGGAAGGGAAAAAACACACTGAAATCCATTGGAAAGCATGGCAGGGCTGGCCCTGTTTCCATCCTCAGGACACAGGGTCCTCTGTGCCTGCTGTGGGGTGTGTTTTCCCTCTGGAAAGCCCCATGTCACGCACCCCAGCCCTGGGTGACAGATCCCAGCTCACGTTCCCACCTTCCTTCCCTGTCTTCTCCCCAGGACGAGCCAGCAGAGCCAGGGTGTCTCTGTAAGCACTTTTATTTGGTTATTGCACAGAAAGCAAAGATCAGTGGGCTGAGGTTCCTGGTGCACCGTGTGTGTCTGTGAGCATTCCAGCAGCTCCCAGCCTCTCCCACCTCTGCCTCCCAGGGCAGGGCAGGACCCCGCCAGCCCCCCCCAAGCAGCTACAGCTCTGCATTGCACTCATCCATCCATTGCACATACATTAAATAAATGCACTTAGAGGAGAAGGGTGGTGGGGTTCCCCTGGGGGTCCCCCCTCTTCTCCTGGGTTATAATTCAAGTGTTTAAATGTGGCGCTCGGCAAATATCACGTTCTGCAAGGGAAGCAATCGCCCACCTGAGGGGCTCTCACAGGCCTATTGCTAAGGGAAAGCCTGGCCTGGGGGGCCCTGGGGTCCCACCCCGGGCCCAGCCATCGGAGGGAGCAGAGCAGCTCCCATGCCCGGAGGTGCCTTTGGCGCCCGGGACTCTTCCATCACTTCTTCCCTGCCTCTGGGGCTGTGCCCTCCTTGCTGGAGGGAGCCTCAACTTTGGGGGGTTCCTTACTGGCTTTGGGCTCATCTTTGGGTTTCGCTTTAGCTTTGGGTTCCTCCACTTTCTTGGGTTCCTCTGCCTTCTCCTTCTTGGGCTCCTCCACCTTCTTAGGTTCTTCTGCCTTCTCCTTCTTGGGCTCCTCCACCTTTTCTTTCTTGGGCTCCTCTGCCTTCTCCTTCTTGGGTTCTTCTACTTTCTTCTTGGGCTCCTCCATCTTCTCCTCAGCCTTTGGCCTTTCAGCCTCCTTGGTGGCCGCTTTGCTGACCTCCTGCTGAGGTTTTGCTGGAGTCTCCTTGGATTTTCCCTCTTCAGCAGCTTTGGGGCTTGGCTTGGTCTCTTTGGCCTGTGGAGCTGGAGGCTCTGGCACAGCAGCCGCCTTCTCTTTGGGTTTCTCCTCTGCCTTGGCCGGGACGTCCTTCTTGGGAGCTTCCTCCTTCTTACCCTCCTCAGGCTTGGAGGGAGCCTTCACCTCCTTGGGCTGCTCCTCCTTGGCAGGGGCCTTTGGCTCCTTTGGAGCAGGGCTTGGCTCCTTGGCTGGGGCCACTTCCTTCTGTGGAGACTTGGCCTCCTCCTTCACAGGAGATTTGACTTTCTCTGGGGACTTCACAGCCGGGGCCTTGGCCTCCTCTTTGGAGGGGGTTGGGGGCTTCTCTGGGGACTTCACAGCCGGGGCCTTGGCCTCCTCTTTTGAGGGGGTTGGGGGCTTCTCTGGGGACTTCACAGCTGGGGACTTGGCTTCCTCCTTTGAGGGCGTTGGGGGCTTCTCTGGGGACTTCACAACTGGGGGCTTGGCTTCTTCCTTTGAGGGGGTTGGGGGCTTCTCTGGGGACTTGACAGCTGGGGGCTTGGCTTCTTCCTTTGAGGGCGTTGGGGGCTTTTCTGGGGACTTCACAGCTGGAGGCTTGGCCTCCTCTTTTGAGGGGGTTGGGGGCTTCTCTGGGGATTTGACAGATGGGGGTTTGGCTTCCTCTTTTGAGGGAGTTGCAGGTGGCTCTGGGGACTTCACAGCTGGGCTCTTGGCCTCTTCTTTAGGGGGGGCTAGGGGTTTCTCTGGGGACTTGACAGTCGGGGTCTTGGCCTCCTCTTTTGAGGGTGGTGTGGGTTTCTCTGGGGACTTCACTGTCGGGGTCTTGGCCTCCTCTTTTGAAGGTGTTGGTGGCTTTTCAGGGGATTTGACAGCTGGAGTCTTGGCTTCCTCCTTTGAGGGGGTCGGGGCTTTCTCTGGGGACTTCACAGCTGGGCTCTTGGCCTCCTCCTTTGAGGGGGTTGCAGGTTTTTCTGGGGATTTCACAACTGGGGTTTTGGCCCCCTCCTTTGAGGGGGTTGGGGGCTCTTCAGGGGACTTGACTGCTGGGGTCTTGGCCTCCTCCTTTGAGGGGGACTCAGCCTCCTCCTTTGCAGGAGACTTGGCCTCTTCTTCACCCTCTTCTTCAGCTTTCTCCTCTTCTTCTTCCTCCCCCTCCTCTTCCTTCTCTTCAGCTTTTTCCTCTTCAGCCTCTTTCTCAGCCTCCTCCTCCTCTGTGACCTCCTCGGTCACCTGGATTTCCTCTGTTTGCTCCTCCACAATCACTGTCTCCTTCTCTGATTTTTCCACTACCTTGATCTTCTCCTCGCTCTTCACCTTGATGCTGGTGCTGATGCTGGGAGGCTTGGGGACCACCTCAGGGTAGGAGAGCATCCCAATGCCAGTCTCGAGCCGATATTCCTCCCCTTCCAGGAGCTTTCTGCCAGGGATAGACCAGAGCAGGGCCCTCAGTGATGGCTTCTCATCTCCTCCCATGACCAGGAGCTGCCAGCAATGTCCTGCAGCTCTGTCTCCCTCCCTGCCCCATCCTGGATGATCCTCCTGCTCCTGTGGCCTGGAATGAGCAGGTTTCCTTGCCCTTCCCTCCACACACCACTGGGTCACCCAACTGGACATTGCCAACCATGGCTTTAGAGGATGGATGATTTGCTCACCAAAAAGAGCCCAGGTGTTAACAAGGGACCTTAAGCAGACCTGGCTGAGGCCCCCCCACACCTTCCCCTGCCTCCCCTGTACCTGTAGGCAGCAATTTCAATGTCCAGGGCCATTTTGACGTTGAGCAGATCCTGGTACTCCCGGAGCTGAGCTGCCATCTCCCACTTGGTGTTCCTGAGCTCGTTGTCAAGCTGCTGGATGGTTTCCTTGACCCACACAGAGCAATAAGGACGGGACACCTGGCACAGTCCCCAAGAGCAGGTGGACACAGAGCACCCCTAAACTGTCCCCTCGTCTTTGGCACCAGGGTGTCCTCACAGAGGAGTCTGCAGCCACCTCCTCCTGCAGACACACAAGGAAGGGGACACAGCCAGGGGTGGTCCCAAGGTGGTCCCAGTTGCCTTTGGGGACCTGGCAGGAGTTCTGCACACCCTGAGCAAGGAGCTGCGCTCCAGCTGAGCCCCTGGCCCACTCCCAGTCCTTCCTCCAGCAGGGACAAGCTGTGGGAATGCTTCTAGGACTTGGGTGAGTTCAGTGACAACTGAATTCCAGCTGGAGGCTGATGGGGCACCACCATGGGGACAGCACTTCATTCCAAGGCCACCAAGGCAGCCCTCACTTCCCAGATCTGGGGGACAGGATGTGGCCCAAACCCTGGACACACTTCCTTGGTGTTTATAACCATCCTCACAGGCAGCTCAGTGCCAGGCAGAGCCTTGGGGCAGCTCCAGAGCTGCTGAGGGATACAAGAGCCCAGACACCCCCTCAGGCTCTGGGTTCCTGATCCCTGTGGGCAGGAGAAGCCCAGTTCTGACACAGCCCCGAGCATTTGCCCCAACTCCTTCACATCCTTGAAGGCAGAATCGCAGCGCTGCTCCTCCCCAGCAGCGGGATGGTCCCTCCCCAGCCTGGGCCGCTGCCCACTGCGCCACGGTACCTGGTAGGACAGGACATCTGCATGATGGCGCTCCTCCGAGTCCTGCCTCTGCCTCTCCAGCGACTCCTGGGTCCCTTTGAGGGCTTCCAGCTCGGTGGTCTTGGCCTGGAGCTGCCGGCGGTACTCGGAGATCTCCTCCTGGGCCAGGCGCATGGCATCTGTGTTCACCTTGGCCACCTCCGAGAGCTTGTCCAGCCTCACTGCAATGGAACAGGGAAGCTGAAGGGTGGGAGGGAAGGAGGCTGCAGCCTCTCCTCCTTGGGGAAACTCAAACCTGTCCGTGCCATACATCCCCGTCCTCTGCAGAGCTATCCCAGGCTCCCTGAGCACTCTGCCTTCCCCACCCCTCGCTCCATCTCTGCCGGGAAGTGAAGGAGGACGGGCAAGACGAGCCCGGGGGTGTTTCTGCCATCCTGGACTTCAACCTGTGCAGATCCTCGCTGCAGCCCCCGCCCCCCCTTCAGCTGTGCCACAGCCCCCTGCCCCACGGCACTGCCCCCCGCCGCATCCCGGACACGCCAACCGCGGCCCGAGGCGGGGAGGTTTTGCCGCAGCGTCCTGCGGACACCCCAGGGGACGAGGGGGGCGGGGCACAGAATGATTTGACCGGAATGGGGAGCCCAGAATGATTTGACAGGAATGGGGAGCCCAGATGCTGCGGACCCGCGGGACGGGCGCCCCTGGGTCGGCGCTGCCGCTGCCCGCGGTGCTGAACCGCCGCTGTCCGCGGTACCGGACCCGCCCTGCGCTCCCGGGGGGTTCAGTCTGGGGTGCCGACCCCACCCCGCGCCCCCCCGGCCAGTAGTGTCCCCTCCCCCACTCCAAGAACGGCCACTCCCTGTCCTCCCCTCCCGCGTCAGGGATGCGGCACCATTTCCCCCCCAGCCCTGCAAACACCCCTGGTGTCGCCCCGGCGGAAAGGGACCTGCAGCATCAGGGGGGGTTCGGCACCCCAAAAAACTTGCGGGGTGCCGGGCCAGTGATCCTGGAACCCTCCTCGAAACTCACTGCGGGGCAGAGGCGGGGGGGGCGGGGTCGGGCAGCGCAGCCACAGGCACTGGAGGTCTGGTGGCCGGGATGGGGTCACCCTGAAGCCTTCCCAGGGCGCTGGATATACGGCAGGTCCCTGCACACTCCTAGGGTGGGGGACGCTAACGCCCTCCCCAAGCACAATATATGAGGGGTCCCTGCACCCTCCTGGGGCGACGGTATCCCAACACCCTCCAGGAGCACAGTAGAGGTGGGAGGGGTCCCTGCACCTCCCGGGGTGGAGGCACCCTAAAATGATATAGAGACAGGGGGTCCCCTCATCCCTCGGGACTCCCTCACTCCCTTTGCTCCAACCCCGTCCCGGAGCGCGGCAGCCCAGGGTATCCCCGGGGAGGTACGGGAACGCTGCCGGGGAGTTCGGCGGCCACACCCTCACACTCACCGCGGAACCACTCCTCGGCCTGCAGGGTGCTGCGGACGGCCGTGCCCTCCAGCTGTGCGCGCAGGTCGCGGAGCGCGGCGGTGACGCCGGGGCGCAGGGACGCGGGGGGCTCCGCGGGCAGCTCGGGGCGCGCCCCGCGCAGCAGCGCTCCCACCTCGGCGCGGTGCTGCCTCCGCAGCTGCTCCGCCTCCTCCCGCAGCGCCCGGGCTCGCTCCTCCAGCGGCGCCCGAGCCCGCTCCTCCTGCGCCGAGCGCTGCGCCAGCCCGCGGGCCGCCGCCTCCAGCTCCGAGCGCTGCCGAGCCTCGTCCTCCAGCCTTCCCCGCAGCGCCGCCACGTCCTCGGCCAGGCGCGCCCGCTCCAGCCGCAGCTGCCCCTTCTCGGCGCCCAGGCGCAGCACGGTGCCCCGCATGTCCCGCAGCTCCCGCGCGTACAGCTCGCCCATGGCAGAGCGCCCCGCCTGCTGCTGCCGCAGCGCCGCCGCCTCGGCCGCCAGCGCCCGGTT
>VWYE01014327.1:0-70237 GCA_013398995.1 Alaudala cheleensis | reverse complement strand
TTAGTCACTGACAGTTACTGACTTCCTCATATCTGGTTTTGATTAGAAAGTAAAAGAAATAACGTTTATTTATAAACTGATATGAACAGACTGTAGTGTTTTCAAGATTGTTTTCAAAATAATATAAGCTTACTCTCTTATTTTCTTATAGTTGCAGGGAGACTGTGTTTACACAGGGTTTCTACATTTCATGTTTTTAATTGCATTACTCCTGGACTATTGCTGTGTTTGTTCTGATACTCCTGCCAGGTTCTAAAGCATGGCTGGTGGATGCCCACAAAGCTCTGTCCATTACTGAGCACTAGGAGCATATGCCAAAGTTTTTTTTTCGGGATTTCTAAGTGTACAAAAGTAATTATCTGGCTTGACCTAAATTCACATGGTGCTCACCATCCCCTTTCTTTTGCTTTATAATTGAAAGTGACACTCCTTGAATGAAGCTATTTCTATCTTCTTCTCTGTTACAGAATTAACTTTTTTATTGCTGAACTTTGTTTTGGCAGTGAACTGCAAAATAATATCTATTGACAGGGACTATTTTTAAGTTTACTACAGACACCAAAATACAAACTTTTAATTTCTTGCATTGTCTCATTGCTTAGGGATCTGGAGGCTGACTAATGTAAAATGATAAGGCAGCTGTGAGACTTGGATTTTATTCAACCATAACAGACACAGTCTAGAATACAGATGCACATGGGCAACATGGTTTGTAACAGACACAGACAGGGGTACAGAGTGGGGAACAGAGAAGAACTTGACACTGTGTAAGCAGTAGCCAAAACACTGATGTGTTATCATCAGGTTTTTAATCACAAATTCAAAACACACCACCATATGGTCTGCTGTGAAGAAAATTAACTGCATCCCAGTCCAGCCCAGTAGAATATAAAAAGCCCAATCAGTGTTCATATGCTGAGGTTTAAGCTACAATAAAATGATTGTATATACAAAAGAAGATATAAAATACATATTTTTAATTTAACAATCTATCCAATAAAAATTTGGCTTCCTATACATACACATAAAGTAACAAAATTTTTACACAATGCTGAATAGCTTTAAAAATTTGCTTTAAGCAACTGCATCCCCAATTAGAAAACATGAATTAATACCTGAATATATTGTTTGTTTTAAGACAAGAAAATATAAAAGAGATTTAGGTCTGTTAAAATTTTTCTAAACTGTTTATATGTTCTCAATTTTACTTTTACAGAATTCTATTTCACAGTAGGCCTCTGCTTCATGTAGAGCCTTTTAAAGGCATTTACATGAGCTAACCAGCTAACTTGGCATGTACATTTTGTTAGTGGAAGTCATCTCTATTTCCCCACCAACTTCATGCTGTAGGTCTAATACTCAGAAATATTTAATTATCCTAATGTGTTTATTTGCTATATCTTGGAGTTTCTGTAGAAGTGTCTGATTATTGCCTGCAGATTATTTAATTATAGGATTACACTTGCACTTCAGCTATAACTTTTAATACCACAAGTTCCTTCTTCAAAGAGAAAACTTCCAAAGGCTGGCACTTGAAAATACAAAAAGGACCTAACATCTTAGTGGCAGGATTTTTGTTTGCTTGTTTGTTTGTTTGTTTTCTTTGCAGTGAAATGAAAGTGTTTATTTGTTTCTCAGTTGATCTCAAACAATAAATGTGTGACCAAAACTGCAGACACCTTTCTTGTTGTGGTTCCAGATTCCTTATGCTTTAGAAGATTTAGGAGGCACAGAATTTCTGAGTAAGACCTTAAGATAAACTCTGTGTGTGGCTTGGCTTTTTACTATTCAGGGATGTGTTTCCCTGTTCAAGTTCCTGCTGAAGGACAAAATGCTTCATTTCCTTAATCAGTGGAATTCTTTTGCTTCTATTCTAGAAGTCAGGATTTCACATGAATTTTCTAATAATGCTCTTTAGCAAGAGTATTCAGGATGAGGAAAATGTTTTGTTTTTCTTTTTAAAAAGTGCATTTGGAAGAAAAATATGCCAAGGTATAAACTGGAGGTCAGTCTTGCTGAATGATGAAGTCAGTTGAAGGTACAATTGCCCCAATTCAGTCATTTCTTTAAGCACAGGAAAGCATGAAAAAATTTCCCAGGCAAGGATGAACTTTTCTTCATGCTCAGATTTCATGCTGAGCTTAGGCCTCAATGCCCTGCAGATATCTCCTGTTTGTGGTATATATCTTGTTTTAGCAGAGCTGCTCCTGCTAGATTCTGGCTGCAAAAATAGCTTAGTAACATTTCTCTGATTTTTAGGAAATGAAGTCTGTAGATTAGATAATTATTATTGCTGCTACATGTGAAACTTATTCTCAGTTTGAAACCACTCTTGTTTAATTCCAACTTCAATATGAAAAGCACATGTGACAATCAGCACCTAACAGAGCTAAGAAGTGGCATCATCCAACCTCTGCTGCATTTTCATATGGAAGAATAGCTACACTGGTGATCAGAAATACATTTCCTCTCAGGGTTAGCTTGCCAGATACATCTCTGAAGCCTTCTGAAGCAGAACTGGTAACATATAATGAAAGCAGTTGCTGTGTCTTACAGACTTTTTCAGATGCTTCTGGCAATTACATGAATTCTCAGATGTCTCTCTTTTTTTGGATGCTTTTTTAAAATCCCTGCCCATAAGGACAACACTGTATCAGACCAAAAAGGCTTTTCTCCCTGTTGTTTATTTCTTAACAAAAACCCCAGTATCCTGATAAAAACCAAGCCTCATTTCACAGTGATATGTCTGCATCCTGCTTGTATGTGCATAAAATCAAATCAAATTTTCAGTATGGTGAATAATAGATATCTGCACAAGTCTCATGCTTTGTTAATGGGGTTTGTGCTGCTCCCTGACACCTTTTTAAACACTCATACTGGTGATGTATTTTGTTATGGTGTCACAAGACACTTTGGTAAAGTGTGTTCTGATTCTGTATGCAGCAACATGAATCAGTCCCAGGGAATGGGACCAGCTCACTGTCTGTGTCTGTGCTCTATTGCTGCAGAGAGTGGTCATGGGCTGTTGGCTCCATATTTATGTGGCCATAAATTGCCTGCTTTGCTGACACTTTAAAGTAAATAAAGGAAAGCATCAGCACTGCTGGCTTTCTGGCAAGAAGCCTAAGAGCAACTTGGTATGCCTTGTGTGTATAACCAATGCCACTTCAATGGAAAGTTTTAATTAAATGCATGTCTGTGTGTGCAGAGAAGAAATCAAAGACATTTGGGAAAAAGAAAGTGTATCTGCTCCAGAGTCATTGATGAATGGCTTTCAATAGCTTTCAATTAATTGGAAAATATTTTCTTAAATATTATCAGAAAGGCCAAAAAATCAGTCTGAAGGGAAGACTATAACATCATTCTGTAGATTTAACCCATTTGCCCCATACTTGTAAGATGTCATGCTAGGACAAGTTAGAGGAGTAGAGGTTGTAAAACTAATCTGATACGCTGGATTTCATTAAGCTCCCTAATTGTAATTACTAGAACACTGGAAACTGGTTTGCCTACAGACAGTATTTTTGACTTGTCCTTTCTGTGGCAGTTTCTAAGCTTGCAAACATCCAAAAAATTCATTAATACAAGTAAAAATTTTATAGCAAATATTTTATAAGTAGATAGCCACTTTAAAATTCTAACTGTTGAAATTGAATTTATCACATGGGAATTTGAGGCCTATTTCTTTGTTTTCACAGTTACAGGGAAAAAAGTGCACTCCTTTGTCTTCAAACTGTCTAGAGGAACTGCTCTTTATGGCAAACAGAAGTTCTGAGGAGCAGAGATAATTCATTTACCACTAGATACAGTCCATGATTTATTTTGGATAATGTTTGGTATATGACTTATTGTTCTATCTGCATTACAGCAAAGCTCAAAGGGGGCAACCCTTTTTTTTTTGTTTTTTTTTAACAGGGCTCATTACATCATAACTGTATTTGCCTTAATCCCTATAATCCTTTTAAGGCCTTAATACAGAATGCTTTACACCTCTTTACCCATCTTTCAACCAAGGTAGAAACCTCCTTTATTGTTCATTAAATGTTTTTCCAGAAGAAATGAGTTTTTCTCAAGACCTGGTCTGAAACTCTGCAACAAACTCTGTGAGGAGATAGGGATGACCACACAGTCTTAGCTTTTGTCCCTGTTTGATCTTCCTTCTGTAATATTAGACTGTGAGTTATTCTTTGCATTAAATAACCACAGTGAGAGAACAGCACTTAAGAACTCTTTTATTTGTCTGTATGACATCTTAGTTTAAATGCACGTTCTTCTGCGAACTGCACTGTTGGAACAAGTCCAGAGATGAGAAGCAAAGTTGGTCAGAAGGCTGGAACACCTCTCCTGTGAAGTTCAGCCTGGAAAAGAGAAGGCTCTGGGGAGACCTCATAGCACTTTTCAGCACCTAAAGAGGAGCTATGGAAGAGCTGGAGAGGGACTTTTTACAGGGATGTATAGTGGTAGAACAAGGGGTTTGAATGTGTTTAAACTGCAAGAGAGTAGGTTTAGGTTAGATATTAGGAAGAAATTCCTTACTGTGAAGATGTTGAAACCATGGACCAGGTTCTCCAGAGAAGTTGTGGGTGCTTGGAAGTGTTCAAGGCCAGGCTGACTGGGACTTTGAGGCACCCTGGTCTAGCAGGAAGCGTCTCTGCACATGGCAGGGGGATTGGAACCAGATGACCCTTTCAAACAAAACTATTCCATAATTCTGTTCTAATATGTTTCTCTATTCCTGCTATTGTTATGGAAATGTGAGTCTGGAGATCAGAATAAAGCTTCTTTCTTAGTCTGTATACTTCTTTCAAATATATGTAGTAGATGGGGAGTCTCCTGGGAAGGGGAAAAATAAATGCAACAGATGCACAGTAAGAGCAAAACAGCTATGAGAGTAGTTTCAAGAACTGAAGATGGCATCAAACGGTGATTTACCTTTTGGCAAATTATTACATTTTGCCTGACTTTTATTACTGTGAGACATGAGAAATATTTTGGCATTTATTATGATAAACTAGTTGTAAACAGAATGATCTTGTTTCTCTGGGTATTATGGAGCAATTCTAGATGCCTCCACAGCTCATGACAGAGACAGGAATCCTTATGACCAACATAGGGAAAGTCCAGAAACGTTATGTATCTTAGAGTATTCCAATTAAAGTAATGAATGCTGTGATCTTAAAACCCTTGCTATGGTGTTTCAACCTTTATAAGATCATCACTTCACATTTAGATAGAGCAGTGGTCCTGTTCAGAGTGCAGGAAGACATGAGGAACATTGCCCTTACTCATACCCTGCATGTGCTTGCACACAGTTCCTCAGGCAGGCTCTGCAATGTTTTGCAGCAGCATGTGAATGCTAAAACTTTCAGCAAATGTCAAAATTCCACTTTTTTAATGGGAAGGTGGTTAAACACTGAAAGAGTTTGTCACCAGATGATATGGTCTGAGCAATCTGCTGCAGCTGAGCTGGCTCTGAGTGGGGAGGATCCCAAGAGGCCCCACCAGCCCCAGAGACCCTCTTACAGGCTATGAAACAGAGAAATGCCTGTGCAATAAGAAACTTCCAAACTCCAAATTTCTGGAAGCAATGAAGGTTTGTCCTACTGTTTGTCCTGCTGGTCACCACTGCCTGTATTGATTTCTGTCTCAGGGCTGGTCTTGGCCACCATGCCAGAGGATGCTGACCTGGGCTGACCATTGGTCTGATCCAGCATAGATGTTCTTGCATGTGTAAGGAGGATATTGGACTAGACTGCAGATAAGGAGTAAGTTTAACAATGGAGGACAGGTTATTTAGGACAGGAGGCAATGCAGCTACACCTGTGATCCAGGCAGGGCAGCCCAGGGAGAGTTCCAACACTGAGATTTTGCATGAGGTTTTGTTTTCTTATCAGTTCTATGATGTAAGGCTGCTGGGCCTCCTCTTTGCAGAGACCTTGAAGGTCCTGGTTGCTTTGGTGAGGAGTCTGAGTAGCTGTGCAGCAGCCATGGGGACCATCCTACAATGCTGTGCTGTGCTGGGGACAGTGGGAGCTGCCAGAGCTCAGCACTAGCACTGAAGGAACAGAAAAGTAGATTAATTCCAGTTAAACATGAGTGTGACATTACCACTCTGAGATAAGGGTTACTATTTCTAGCAGCAACTAGTGGTTTGGCTGACAGTAAAAAGACAGCATTACCTTTAAAAGGGGAATGTGGCTTTTGTAAATGGAGCAAGACTGGCTTAAGGACAGGCACACCTACCAAAAAATGTGGTTTTATCCAATAATTTTAATGAAGAGCACTAGCAGCAGAAAGAATAACAAGCTGGCCCATATTCTGACCATGTCTGTCTGTAGGAGATCCAGATGCAAGCATGGCTTGTGGCAGGTATCTTTTTGCCTCTGCTGTCTCAAGGGTGTCTATGCTATCAGAAACAGCTCTGTGTTACTTTCACTTTCCAGGCACCTGTGTTTCCTCATGTCAAAACTGCCCTTTGAGCCTGCCCCTCTGCAGTATGAGTTATGCCAGGAGATATCCAGGACACTTGTACTGAGAGATGAGCTGCATCATCTTTAATACAATGATTGACTTGCATTGTCTGAATTGGTTCCAGTTCATAAAGCTGACATTTAATTAACACCAGAGTTAGCCATCAATGTCCTTAACAGAGTTAGTCCAATTCTCATGTTTTAATAACTGTGAACAGCATGGAACCCCAGGTAGATCCCTTTCAAGGTGGATTCATTAGGGAAAAAAAAAGATCATTAGTGGCTGGTAATGGATTGTTTCTTGGTAAGATAAACACAAATTCAGACATGCTTTGAACTGTCAGTGTAGGCTTGCTTCAGTGACAAAGGGAGCAGGTGAGCTCTGGTATCCTGATTATTCTTTTTACTTTGGTTTTTAAAAAGACCTTTGAAAACCACAAAGTGATGGAAATAGACTGTCCTATCCACTAATGAGCAGTAGAAGTAATGAGATTTCTCAAAACCCCCTCAGTGTCCACATACTTGCATATACTTGTCTGAACTTCATCTAAATCTTTTCAAAGTAATATGTGGCTTTGGTGTCAGGAGAGAAATGCTGGAAGTACTTTCCATCTATTTCAGTCGTTGAGTGACTCCCGCTGAATGGTGAGATCAGATCAGATCTGGGTATCTATCATACTTTGTGATGAGCATATGAGAGGGTCTCTGCTGTGCGCCTAGTCCTTGGGCACCATTCATAAAACCAGGATGAGGAAAGTTTGCTGATAATATTTATTTGCAAGAAAAGATTTTATCTGAAGGAATAAAAAATTTGTGGCAATATCCTCGTATGTGGGGTGGTGCAGTAGTGGTAATGGTAGAATCCCAGCTTGCCCATAAAATTGTCTATTTCCCTGAATCCCCTTCAAGGGTATTTCACACAGAGTATGGGGTCTGCCTCTGTTCTTTCCCCTTCTGGTCCATAAAGGCTCTGCTCACATGTACAGCTTTGGCTGGAGCTGCAGGGGAATCCTTATTCCTTATTAATTCAAAGGTTGTATTTAATAGAGGCTTCCTTAAAGCAAACTGACCTTTGGTAAAGCACAACAGCTTTCTGTGGCTTTTACCTCCTGTTTGCATTGTCACCCTGAAATACATTTGTTTGAAAAAGTGTATAGGCCCTTTCTTAAAAAAATAGAAAAAAAAAAAAGAGAGAGAGAGGAAAGATTTGCCATTCTCTGTATCTTATTCACCAGAAGTGCTGCCTCATGCACCATGCCAAAGAGAGAAAAAGATTCTGAGCTCTTCGTTTTTCTGTACTTCTCACCTTGTGACATTTTCTCACAGTAAATATTCACAGCACATGCAAATGTTGAGAGTTTGGTCTCAATCCTTGTGACTAGCAATGGCTAAGATATCAGTTTCTATCTCAGAAAAAGATGATCATGTGCTTCCTTTAATAATGAAAGTTTTTTAAGTCTGAAGATCTTGTCTAGCTAATATGGTTATTTCAGTTTTAAATTGACTACAGAGCTGAACATATTTATGTGAAGAGTTTCCTATCCTCACTAAATAGCTTGTATATAAAGGAGTGCAGATATCAGCATGAGATTATGAAATACCAAGCATACATGCTGATAATCAGATTTTTTTTTAAGTGGTTGTTTTTCTCTCCCTCAAATACCTCTCTAGATTGTCTAGTCCATTTTATGAAAGTTTCTGAAAGCAAATTTATAGGAAGAGACTTGTCTTCACAAAATTAGTTTGTGTCAGTTCTCTGTTTCTGTGTGTTTTGCCAAAATTTAGTGCATATATGTAAAAGTGACAGTTACATACAAAACATAAATTAACCATTTGACAGATTATTTTGTTCTGTTCAGGCCTTTAATCCTCAATCAGGAAAAATTATCTGCTTGAGAATAAGGAATTGAACTTTATGCAGAGATTTCTTAATGAAGTCCTATGATCTCTGTTATTTATAATGGCCTAGAATTTAACCCTCCCTCTCCCTCTTTAGTTTTGTTCATTCTTATAGTCTGTAAATATGGAAGAGTTGGCTTGGAAGAATATTATGTTTTATTTTGTGATTATATTGAAAATCCAAATTAAATCTTATCTGTATATATAGTTTACCCATTACAATGTATTACTAGAAGGGAAATGCTCTTAACTACCAACTGTGAAGAGTTCTAGGCTGCAGTTTTTATCCTGTGGCTCTGTGCATCTGTAATGTTGCTGCTGTTTCACAGGAGATTTGCATCATGGGATGAATCCTAGGACCACTGAAGTAACTTGTGAACTGCCACTGGAATTCAGGATTTTCTTATCCTGAATTGTGGCCAGAGCTCTGTGTATTTCTCTCTCTCTCTGCCCCCATGTAAGCCTCTCAGTGGGGATCAAAGTAGGATCAAGAAGGGATTGTACAAAAAAGCTACAGTCCTGAATAGGTATTTGAATGCATTATTATTTAATAGTCTTCTCATTTGCAGTTTTCTGGGATGCTTAAACCATCTCATACTGTAGGTACACCTGTTCTGATTTATATGATCTCAATATTCACATTATAATTGAAAGGAAGCTAAGGAGGCTCATGACCTCAAAGTTGCTGTTTATCTTCTGACATATAATTATTTAATTGGCTATATATATATCTATACCTCAGTTATATTTTTTTCTTCAAACTTTAGGAAGAGTCTACACTCTTAGTTTAGATCAAATTGCTTCTAATAATATTGATTTGATGCCTCTATAAGGCAGATAATATATTACAATTGTAAATTGTGTTGGTGGGACTTGATGATGTTGATTTTAGGTTTTGTCCAGAATGGATCCCGCAGGAAAACCATCCAGCTCTGTGTCCTGCAGCTTCAGAATTCAGGTGGCTGCCTGATTATTTTGTTGTGTTTGGCAGATGCAGACATGTTGAATTTTCTGTGTGTTCATAGCAGGCAAATGTGCTGCTTTCATAATTCCAATACTGGTAGAATTGCTGTCAGGAATGTGGAATTAGACACTTTAACAATTCAGGAGATGAAAGCATCCCTGTTTATGTTGACAGCCTGTAGTACTGCTTGCCTAGTAAGAATGAATAAATTAACACCACCCCACGGGTTAAGTCCTGGAGAAAAACAGATCTATATCTTCTGTATACAAGGTGTGGTAGAGAAGTATTTAGTACAGGTAAGCACTCTACTCAAGCACTGTTGAGTCATATTTGCAGATGGAAGGAATTAGTTACTTTTGTCAGAGTTTATGTTATTATCACATAATTAAAACACTACCTCAGTTTGTTTCTTCCCCTGGAATAATTCATTGATTCACCTATTTTAGCTGCTCATTTATAATGATTTAGTGTTATGTGTTTTCAGAGGTCATTACTGTATGTCTGCTGAGTGTTTGCAGTGCTGGATATTTAACATTAACTAAAAATCCTGGTCTTCCACTTCATTCATGGGAAGAATGTTCTTGGGACTGTTGTTTGTGATCTTGTTTCTCAGAAATACTTTGTACTCTAGAACTTCACTTAATGTGTATTTAACTCTAAATATATAACATGAAAATTTAATTAGTTTACTGATTCATATCTGCTTTTCGAGAGGTTTTTAAATTTTTAAAAAGAACAGAAAGCAATATCCAGAGTATTTTATACAGCAAGTAAAAGTAAGAAAAAAGCATCTAACATTGAGCTGGAAGCTGTAGTTTTAGAAAACATCTGGAGCCAAAATAACAACTCACCTCTGGCAAAAGAGGAAGAGAAGGAGGCTTTGCCTTCTCCTTTTTGTGCTCTCCTTTGCTCACTCCCCTTCCTCTGACACTTAAGCAAGGGCCATAACTATGCAGGTGATTTCCTGGGAGATGGGGGCTACTCCCTAAAGCAGCAGAAGCCCAGTCTTGGGGCAGTAACATTTCTCACTGCCCAGGGGAGGTGCCTGTCCTGGCATCCACTGTCAGAGCTAGGGCAGGGAAGGTGCAGCCGTGGTGGTGGAGAGCAAGCAAAACCCCACCAGATTTTGGGGGTTGAACTGTGAACTGCTCCCTGCTTTAGGCTGAAACAATAAGGTTTTCTGTTTTAATTTAAGACACAATTTTTAAATTTTAGAATAGAAAAGAATTGAATAGAAAGTTCAGTTGGCTGGGACCTGCAGCGATCAACTGCCTGACCATTTTAGGGCTGAACAAATGCTAAAGCAAGTTTTTAAACGGATTGCCCAAAAGCCACTAAAACATTGACAGGCTTGGGCCATTGACAACCTCACTAGGAAGCATGTTCCAGTTTTTATTGCCTTCTCATTAAAGAAGTGCTTCCTGGTGTCCAGTCTAAACCTCACCTGACACAGGCTTGAAGCATTCCCTCACCTCTCTGTCTCTGGTACCAGGGCGATGAGAGCAGCATATCCCCTTTCGTTCTTCAGGAAGCTGTGAAATGCGATGAGGGCTTCCCTCAGCCTCTTTTTTTCCGAAGTAAACGATTCCAAAATCCTCAGCCGCAGCCCCAAAATGGGGTTGTCAGAAGTGGGATTCGAACCCACGCCTCCAGGGGAGACTGCGACCTGAACGCAGCGCCTTAGACCGCTCGGCCATCCTGACCCACGTGGGGGAGCTATTGCGGCTCGGTCACTGTCTATTTCTAGATACCTTTAGTGATGTAACACTGTTCTACTACTGGGCGTTAAAAAATATTCCAAATGAAAACGTACTTCGTGTTGACTCTCTGGTAACCATAATGTCTGATGTTTATTTATACATGCAGCTGTTGCATTCTGTGAATGAGTGTTAGTGTGTTGAGAAAGGAGCGGGTACTTTTGCACATATGCACATATGAAGCAGACATTTGAAGCTGAATAAATTAATAAAAATGTGATATGCAGTATGTTTCACAAGGACATTGCTTAAGGATGTAATGTCTGTGAAAATCCCCCTGGGATATGTACAAGCTGTTCATGGTAAGAGTTCTCTGATTTTTGAAAGGGGACTGTGACACTGAAACAAATAGTATGTCTCCTTGCTGAAGGTTTTTTTCAAAAAAAATAATGTGCATGAAAACTGAATATTAGAACCTCTAAATATACAATTTCTTTTTTTGGAATTTGGGAGTAAAAATAAATATGAAAGGCAAGAAATATGCTTGTTCGGAAGCATCAGGTTAAAGTGCAGTGTCTCTGGAATATAAACTTACTAGAGAAAAAAAATTGAAATGATACAACCAGAAACTGATTGGCAGAAATGACAAATAAATATGTTTATTTTAAACATAAATAATTAAATTTATATTCAAATTTATATTCAAATTTAATAAAAATTCAATAAATTATATTCAATTATATAATTATTCCTAAGAGCCTTACAAAGAAGTATTTTCCAATGACAAAAAAAAGCTACTGTCTGTACTAGATTGGCCAAAACCTGGTTTTATTTGATACAGTTGCTTCTGTATGGAGAAACCAATTCTTCTGGCTCCAGTTTGTCAATGTCTTTCTTGCACTGTGGAGCCCAAAGTGCTGGGCCCAATACTTTGGTGCCACCTCATGGGTGCTGAGTTGAGGGAAATAAGGCCATGTCCTTCCTTGGGGACACACAAGAGTTGACTGGACAAGGCTCTCTCTCGTCCTGACTTGAGTCAGTCCTATCTTCAAAGATGACTTTGCTTTGAGCAAGACTTTAGAGCAGGTAAGTGCTAAAGGTCATTTCTTTTTTTGGATCTTTGTGATTCTACAACTATGTGCCATAATTTTGAACAATTTTATATAACAATGCTTGTGAATTGAGAGCGTTAATGCTGTATCTTGGATATGCTGTAATGTGTCCTGAACCTTTGCACTTTTATCCTTCTAGGGCAACAAGCAGTCTTGTCTGAGGCCTAGCAGAATGAAAAGACAAGCCTGTGTAACCAATATTCCTGTAACCCACTGGAAATGTTGTGCTTCTTGTTATGTTGGGAGTCAGGAGTTATGCTGTAATGCATTTTAGCAGTCTTGGTTGACTTACTGGAAGGTGCAATTTTCTCATATTTAGAATTAGTAATATATTTAAATTCTATAGAAACAGAGCTTTGGAGAGGTCACAAAACATGTTTATATGTGCTGAAATAAGAGTCTTAGCCAGTGTGGTGCTGTTTGTTTGATTGAGTGGTTGTTTTTTTTTCTAAACAATAGGGGACTGAACAGGAATAGACTTTTTCCAGCTTTGGTATATAGCAAGATGGGCAGAGCCCCATAAGCAGGAATAGAGATGGCAGAAATTTGACCATCAGAGTCTACTCATAATGTAGTAACTCCAGAACCAGCAGCAGTTGCAGCCTACACTCTTTCTGCTGTCAGCACAGAGCTGTCTGAGTCTTCTGCCAGCAGCTCCAAAACCTTGCTTTCCCTATTTCAAGACATATTGATGATGTAAAGCTGACTGAATGTGTCTTGAATTGCTGGGAAATTAGCTGATAGGTCTTAATTTAAATAAAGTCTAAGTCATAAAGTTAACATTTCACATTTGCTTCCAGACTGGTAGATCACCCAGGAAAGCATAGCTAAGTGTGCAACAACCATACTGTGACCTTGGTGAAGAATCTGCTCAAGCCTACTCCTGGACAGCTCTCCCTTAATAGTGGGCCAGAACTTGGCCCAGAACTTCATTAACTGCAGAGCTAATGCTCTGTAGCATTAGCTCTGTTCCCTAAAACATCTGCAGATCTGGCTGGCTTGCTGGTCAAAATGTAGTGGTACTTGGTATGCAGTTGCCATACTGACTGAATTGAGCTCTAGTAAGTGAACTGAAAACCTCAATAAAAATGTCATATTTAAAAAGATGTATGTATTCCCCAAATGCTTTGGCACAGACCTACATAGCTGCCTGTCCATCACACATCCAGACTCATCACACCTGAGACTGGAGGTTGTGTTGCAGGATGTTGATGGGCTCCAGCAGATGTGTTCCCATCCAGTAAAAAGAAAGTACTTGGGATGTAAAGTGCATTGGTGTTACCCATTGAAAGGGTTTGCTCTACTGGTTCCTGAGTACATGTTCTGGTGATAGCAGGTGAAGAAGAAACTCTTTGGCAAAGGTTTCACTGTTGATAGTCTCTCATATTTGCTTTATGCTGGTGCCCAACCCAATCAGTGATTTGCACTGCTGTCAGTGCACAGCAGCAGTTGATGTATTTAAATGCTGGGTCCAGTATCCCCAGTACTGGAGATAAAAGGCATCACAACCTCCCTTGATATGAAAGACCTCTCTCCCACCTTTGCTTATCCCTCCTGTTACTTGGTAGCCCTTTCTTGGACAGTTTGGGTTTCTGTGCTGCTTTAAGTAAAGCTTCTCACAAAGTGAGAGCATCTTTTGTTCTCTTCTTTCTTTGAATAGGAGAGTTGCTTTCCTCCTTACGTTTCAGGTGTCTCCCTGAGACCCTGAAAGAATTCAAAAAGAATGACTGTATCCTTGGGACCAATGCCTCTCCTTCCAAAGAGAAAATTGATCACGTTATATGGATGATATGAGATGTTGTCTGGTTAAATGGAGACTTAACTTCAAATAATGGTGCCTTTCACTATTCTTACAATTTCCTATTTTGCCCCTATTTCTGCAAAACCAGATGTGCTTGACTTTCCAGGTATCTCTAATGCTGTTGTCAGACCTTTTTTGGTTGCACAAAGAGAAATATAAAGATATGCATAGACTTAAAACATTGTCAAAAAGGTGGGAAGCTCTCTCCCTGCCCCCTGTATTCTTTAAGGACCAGGCTCACTCATTTATATGAAAAATATATTCTCATCAGTAGCAGAAAGAGATTATAGGCTGGAAACAAGACTGCTCTGTGTCAGAACCATGTTGCCTCAGCTGCCAGATGTCTTTGCAGCAGAACTTCAGGTCGTTGAAGTCACAAGTAGGAATAGTAATAAGGCTTTTTCCTGGGCATATTCCCTCTGTTCCAGTGGGAATTAGAGATCTGAGGGGCACAACTGAGAAAAAACAATAATCATCTTACTCTATTCAACATATGTTGAGCATCATCTTACTCAATTTAATGGGTCTTTCTTTTTAGATAACTCATCCTCAAAACACCTTATAAGCAAGAATACTCATAAACCTGCTTTGAATTAAGTACATTCCCTTAAATTCCCCAAATAATGTTTTCCTTTTGAAGATATAAAGCAGATTAAATGTGTGGAACCATGTGGTGTTTATAAGACATCAGGAATACTAGAGAAGGCTGGCATAGCATGTCTGCACTGTTTGTGATAATAAGAGAGGATGCCTCAGAAGAATATATTATCAGCAGGATCCAGAAGAGATACAGCATCCATGTGTGAGGCAGGGGAGGTAGGATTCCTTCTATCCCCTTGATATGGATGCTGAGTATCAGCTTTTCTTTCCTCACAAATCACTTTTCATCAGGAACAGGAGCACCAACTGGAGCTCATTGCTCTGTGATTGCTGCCTGTTGAGTAGGAATAATTTTTTTTCTTAATACCTCTAACTAACTCCAAGTCAAATTGAGGAACTCTTCAAAACAAAAAGATAGAACTGTCTTTATGTCTCATCCCTGCTGTTCACAAAAGTCATGGGTGTGGGCTTTTGTTCCTGCTTAAGGTAAGGCATTAAGAGCTGTGAGGGTAATCAGTGGATTTCTTGTCTGTTTTTACCAGGACACATTCAGATGAAGAGCTGAGCTCAGTTCTGTTCCCAACCTGTCCTTTTCCTGTCTGCTAACCATCAACTCCCATGGGTGGAAGTAGTTACATTTGTGGTTATCAGTACAGGGTATGAATGGGGGTTTGTATTTAACAGGGCTGCAGTAAAAGGGAACTTGATAGCTGACACTGGGGCAGAACTTGACCTGCAAAATCCTAATTACTAATTGATGAGTAAGCATCTAACCTGACTTTCAGCTTCCAGCTCAAGTGTTCAGCAGTGAAAAATATCCTTGTGCTTGTTAGGAAAAGTGAAAAAAGAAAAGAACCTGTAAATCATTGGAGATGTGATAACCAGGGAAACTTACAGTGACAGAATAACTATATTTTATTGTAAACAGGGACTTTATTTTTACTCTTATATAGCAAGTTCCTAAAATATGTGAAGCACAACTGCACATTTATACTCTATTAAAGCTCTGTCCTTATTTATAAAGGCAATAGCAAACAGACTATTGAACTGGAAGGAGTCTTGTCAATTATTTATGTTAAATGAATCAGATGATGTTGTATATCCCAGACTCTCAAGTGGAAAAACCAGTGACAAAAGTAGTTTATCACATAACCTGTGGTGGAGGCCCTGTGTCCTCTCTTGGCAGTTTCCAGGAAGGCTGAGACTTGGTAGAGAAGTTTTAGCTTAAACAGGGCTAAAAAGGGTTTGGCTGGTAGACCTGGCTGTGGAGAGCTGGATGTAGCTAACAGAGGTTTTACTGAAGGGAGAGCTCAAGAAGGGCTTGCCCTGTGCTAGCCAGAAAAGGGAGAACCATGTGGATTATCTAGAGTGTTGCAGATGACTGTCTCTTCTAGATGTTTTGCAGGGTAATAAACAAGCTTTGAATAAAGGACAGTATTTGACTGTGGCTTGGTTTCTATTTCCATGTCATAAAGCCATTTCCTACTTACTAAAATTCTATGGAAAGGGTAAATCCCAGGCCTGTTGGTACTGGATATTAGTTGTGCTTGACACCTCCTTTTGAACACTGCAGCCTTTCCCTCCTCTCCAGATGGCCATGGATGGGGTCTGCAGCCACTTGCTCTCTGATGAATGTTTTTTCTGAGGTGCAGAGAGAGTGAACCTCTAGCTGGTTTTATATGGGTCTATTTGCCATAAAGATTGCAACCAGTGAGTGCAGCACTACTAATTATCACACAGTAAAGACAATGAGAAATAGCAATGATGTATCATATCTATTATGTCATAAGAACACTAAAGTATCGAATAATGATAAGCATATTTTAAAATGTGGAAGGTTTCTTAAGAGTGTTGGATATTTGGAAAGTGGGTTTGGTTAGTGCAACTGTCAATACTAGAGTCTTGTGGCTGTCTTATGCAGTATGTAAAAGAAATAAGCAATACCTTAAGTGCAAGATACTTCACCCTTCACTGTGTACAGGAAACAGTAACACAGTAGCTGTCAAATATTAGCCATCTCTTAGACTTCCCTCTTTTTCTAAAAGCATGATATTTGCATGTTTACTTTTCTTATCCCTGAGAGACATAGTATCTTTTTCATTTCCCTCAAAAGGCTTTCTCTTTGCATGATTAATATGTTCCTTGCATACTGTGAAGAGGAATATCTGCTTTACTCTGGCACCCAGGCTGATTCCCCATCGTCTGCTTTCCAAACTAACATAAGAACTATTTATGTTTGCAACAAAAAGAAATCGTGCTGGTTTGGAAAGTGGTTTTCTTGTTGGCATTTTAGAAACTGTTCCAGGCTCTTCTTAATATTTAGACAAACAAATATGTTTGCTTTTTTCTAGTGCTGCTGTTGACATTTCCTAAGGGAATTGCTGAAGATGTTAACAACTTCCCAGCACAGGCATGCTGTAATGGTATAGTTCTTTGCTTGTAGCCCTGACACAAATTCCTTTTAACTGATGTTTTTGCTGAAAGTAATGTGATTGTGATAACTTATGTGAGTCAGGGTAAATGTGAATCAGTCCTGGCTATTTTGGGGAGCATAAATGTCTTCTAAACTCCTTAGCATTTTGCTTCTTGCAGATATAACAAGCAGAAGGTACCAATTTATTGTGTGCCTCAGAGCTGCTGTGCTGCACAAATATCTGCAGTGCAGAGCAGGAAGAAGGTCCATGAGGAGCATCAGTAATTGGTGAGGCCTGAAGGCCAGGGAAGCTTGTATCTCTACCTGCAGAAATGGGTCAGTTTGGGGCTTGGCTAATTTTGGAACCAGTTGCCATGAAAAACAATCACATGGTGCAACAGGCCCTTGTATGTGTAGTGTGTGTCCCAGGGGCACTGTGGGTTAGACACAGACTGATGTGTGTGAGTTGAACCTGTGCACTGTCATAATTTTACTATCTGGTCAGTACAAACAGGGTATAATTACAGTAGCTATTAACCCAGGGCTGTCCACTTAGAGAATTTATACAACCTTTTATGGGTGAAGGTTTTGAAGACTTTTTAAGCAGGTTGGGTTTTGTTCTGGAATCCCAGATTAAAAGTCTGAAGCTCTTATATGCAACCAGCCTGTTTAGCATGTGTCTGCATTAAAAGTGCCTGCATTGTTCCTACAAGAACTCCTTATAACTTACAATCTTTTAGCAAGACTGTATCTTTTTCTGACTGGTCATGTATTGCAGCTGTGGAACAGATTTTCCTCAAAAACCATTGCTGTTTTAAAATCTTTTCAACTGAAAAAACATTTCTGTCTCTGGGATTCACCGAACCTCAGTTATATTGTCTGCATTTTCAGTGAAAGTGCAGAGAAACCCGTTTGCAGGACAATCATGCAGCAGCATTTTGGCCATGTTTGTTCTATTCCTGAGCCCTTTGGCTGAGGCTTCAAGAGGCAGTCTTTGTTGGTCTGTGGCTGTTCCCCTGCCTTGAAAAAGAACAAAAACTGTCAGGAAGAAAGATACTCATCCTAAGGGTAGATTCCAGTTACATTAAATAGAATAGCAGCCACTTGGAGATAGGACTGGAAGGCAGCCAAAAGGACACTGAAATTTTTCAATAGTCTGTCCCTATCCCTGTCTTCCAGTGATCAACAGAGAATGTAATTTCAACCTTCAAACTATTCACTGCAACCAAAGGGAGCTGAATGCTGTTCTGGCTCCATTTTAAAGAGCTTTGTAACCTAGATGAGGAGATACTCTTCTTCTAAATGTGCATGTTGTTCTGCTATTGCAGTAAATCATTGCAGGTATCACTACTTATTGATTTAAGTAAATTGTCCTTTTGGCTGTCTTGTATGTGTTTCATAAGGAAAAAGTTGACCTTGACCTGTGGGAATTACATGTTTTCAATTAGTGTTTTGATTAAGGATTTCTCAGATGGTCCTTCCTGCTTGTATCATTAGCTGGAGGCAGTCAGCCAGGAATCACCAAGTGAAGTCACATTTTGAGGCATTAGTGTTGTAACAAGATCAAATGGCATTCCTTGTAATGCCTGCAAAAGGGTTTGATTGTATGCTGTACCTTCTTTATGAAAATCTCTCAGATTTATGTACATAAAGGCAGATGGCCTGTGACTTCTAGCAATATTACAGCCTCAGGACTCTCCAGCAATTGCTGGTGTGTATTTGCAGTATCATTTTTCCCTTCCTTGTGAGAGATCTCTGTACCCTCATACCCCTGTATGGGAGATGTAACCCATTGAGCTGGGTGGGTCCTCTCAGCTGCAGTGAGATCAGAATAGGTCAGCTGCCACTTGGTTTCAGGCACTACTCTTCCCTTCCCAGTGGAATCTCTATGTATGTCTCCTAAGGAAGAGAAGAAGCTGAGGCCTTTTAATTTAAAATATTGCATTTTAGTAAAAACAGGGATATGGGAATATAACAAAAATTAGAAATTGCATTATGTAGGTGAAAATCTCATTCTTACTGTCAGATATCTGGGAACTTTTAAAAATTATGTGTATTCTAATATTCATGTAGTGCAGTATTTCTGTTTTTCCTTCTGAAGTGTAGAGTTGCATTTGTATGCTATTTAAAAGCCCAACACCCTGTCCCTTTTTTCTACACATATCAGCAGTGAAATAGTTGCTTCAGTAGATAGGAAAGCAGAGAGGTCAGAGGTGTCCTCTATGAGCATGCTTTGGATATAAAGAAATAGAGGTGATATTTGGCTTCAGAAAGACAACCTGTAGCATTCAGGAACTGACAATCATAGGTACAATATGTATACACTCTCAGCTTCCCACAGAGTGCTCTGCTCTGCTTTGTGAGTAGGTGTCAAAGTACAGGATAGATAAATGTTCTGCCCAAAGCCCAGCAGTGCTGCCCAGGCCATGGGAGAGTGTCATAAGGCATGGCACTTATTGTGAGATGTATGGGAGGTTGCACAAATGTGGAGTGTTATCTAAAGCACCCAGTGACCACAGCTGGTAATTATGAAGAGCAGCAGTTACCACGGTGAGTAGTACAATAGCTTCAACAGAAACTAATTGGTGCATTCAAGAGTAAAATAATGTCCTCCAGTTTTTTCATTAATGTAGGAAGAGTAGCTTTCTGCCATGCAAAAATCTGGATTTACAACATGTGCTTCAGAATGAATAGTTTTACCACATCAATTTTTTAAAATGTTTTGCAGATAGAGGAGAAAGAGCTATCTAATATCCACCTTTAAATTCAGTATTTAGTAAACATACTTAGTCTAGTGGATGGCTCAGATTTCTGTCTCTCACTGTGCTTGTGCAGAGTCTTTTGCTTTTAAAGACCATGATAGATGAGGTGAAAATAATCACAGATGTTTTCAGTAATGTAGATGGCATGACTTGCTGTCATGGGGATCCTGGAGTTAAAATGGGCACTGCTGTTATCCATGCCTGTCCGAGGCATTCTTTGGGAGAAGAGGGATTTGTTCAGCCCTTTGCATCTTACACCTCAGTGCCACACAGACCTTTTTGGTTTAATTACTTCTGAATGTTTGTCATTAAATGGACATAAAATGTTCTATTATTCTTCTTTTCTGAGCACAACTAGTTCGTTATAAATACTCACCTTTTTTTTTTTCTCACTGTACTACAGTGCATTAGTGAAGGCTGAGAAGAAGACTGAATGAATAAAGAAAGGAGATGGAGAAAAGAGAGGTGAAAGGAGTGGGGAGTGAATGAAAATTAGGGACAGAGAAGTTACATATATATAAATATTTTGATGGCTCTAGAAAACTGAATACACCCAGGATTATTTTAAGGAAAGACATAGGACATAAAAATTGCAATTTTTAAAATATGGGGAAAACAGTCCAGGTGTCTTACATCATAGTAATAAGTTTTGGGGTTTTTTCTAAGTATTTGAGTTTAGAAAATAAAATTGAAGCAAAAATAGAAAAAGGAAAACTCAATAGTGGACCACAGAATGAACAAGGTGACTGAAAAGGAAGAAAAGCAGAGAGGGAAGGCCACCTAAATCCATTTTGCTCTAGTGCATTTTATGCTTTGAGTAATACTTAGGGCCCCAAACATTTCAAAGAATTTAAAAGGTGATTGTTTATGCCTGCTGAAAAACGGTGTGTTTTTAAAAAAAAAAAAAAATTAATTAACCTGTGGAGCTGATGTCACAGAGACAAAATTTCTAGGGAGTTCCAAAAGGCCTTCATATTAGTCAGCAGTAAAGAAACACTAAGGATTTTGTGAAGACAATGTGATGCTTTTTTCTAAGGATTGCAGGAAAAATTCTGGCTGACAGTGGTCTGGAAGAAGTTTCTTTGGGATTTGTTCATGGGTGCTGGCTGCTTGTCAGTAACAGGACCCCTGTTCTCACAGAGGTTTTTTACACTGTTTTTTGTGGTATTTTAGTTCTTGTTATGCGATGGGGCTAAATCACACAACTCATGACCAAAAGTGACATACCATTCTAAAAACATTATGGTCTGCCAAGGTCACTTCTGAAGTCATGGCCAAGCAGAAAGGAGACTGCAGACATAGTGGTTACAGCCTACCACTCCATCCACTTCCCATCTCTGCAGTGAAGAAAGAGCTTGTTAGATGAAGTTCTAATGAGTCACATTAGCTGGCATTTCACCTGCCATAATTATGGACCACAATTGAAACATAATAATTCATACTTCTGTGTGAGGTGTTTGAGTGCAACTGAATGAAAATTTACTCACAAGATGAACACATGTATTGCTATTTTTGCCTCTTTAGTTTTGCTTTAGTTTTTCTTGAGTCATAAAGAGGGTGTGCTTTTTATTTCAGCATAGAAGTACATCTAATAGAAGAGGTTTTGAGTTTTTCCTGATTATTTGTGTTTTGTTGTTATGTAATAGTTAAATGTTTGCTTCATTTGGCTAATGAGAGTTGAGGTTTTCCATGCTGAAGTGTTGCTTTATTACTGCTTCCTGCATAGCTGTCTCCAGCATCTCTCTGCTCTTAAACTTGTCAATTCTTTGTAATGTGCTGCTTTTTTGTGTCACCATGAGGTGGAGGGGGATTGTTCCAGTTTTCTTGATTTCTTTCATTAAAATTACTGACTTTTAAGCTCTCTTTTAGAGTTTAATAATAGCCACTTTTTGATATAGTAACAAAAAAAAGAAAGCCTAGTCTTTTAAGAATATTCTAAAGAGGCTATAAAACAGACTATCAGATTACTGTTCACTTGAAATGATCACACTGATAGAGAGATGAAAAGAAATTTGCATAACTTTTCAAACAGGAACAGGAAAAGACAAGATTGATATCATTATATCAAATGTGGCGTTGAAGAGTTTTGCATTTATTTTCTCACAGATCATTCTGGCCTGCTGGATTAGTGGAGGAGTATAAGCCATGCTGGACTCACTTCTTCCTCTAGGTTCTGATTATCATCGCGAAAAAGGATACTTTAATTGATCTGGTTATTTCATGGTTGCAAACCACGATTACTTGAGAGTATGATTTACAGCTAAAAACCATAATGGCATTAAATTTAAGCAGTCAGAAAAACACTGGATTAAATGTAGAGATAATGTCACATTGGATGAGCTAATTCCTGATGCACTACTGTATCTTAAATTAACTTTGTAACAAAAAAAAAACGTAACTCAGAATAAAAGGAGAAAGAAAGCACTAACATTTTCCCCTGTGAGCAAGCTAGCAGAGAATTTTCACAGCCTTCCTCCCATTTTATGTCTGGACTTAAAATAATCACCTAAAAATGTAGAAGTAATCAAGTATTCCATATACAAGATGAAATGAATATGTCTGATTTTTTTTCTGATGGACATATATGTTTAGTAGTCTTGTTTCCATATATGTTTAGTAGGGCAGAGTAATTCCCTGGAGGTACAGGAAAGAATGTGAAAACTGATAAAATGAAGAGAATTCAAAGAAGGAATATGAAGAAGATGGATTGACAAGTTATTGCCCAGAGATTTAACAGTGGACTTTCTGGCCATGAGATTAGATTTTCATTTATAAGTTACATAAGTTAGTGCTAAGTCCCAGCTCTGAATAGTTTTAAGTAACACAAGAGAGGGAAGTTCTTCCTCTGTGTAGGTGAAAATTCATGTCAATATAGTTTATAATAGGAATAACTTCAGGAAAAAGAGCCTCATTCCCAGGGGAAATTACTGCAGCATCTAGCTAGATAAGGAAGTTTTAATTTTCCTGCATTGGATGTCATCTTACAAAATTGCCAAGAATTTTGCTGCTGATGTTAGCAGAAGCATGTTCAATGCCTGGATGATTTCTTTGTTAATTGATGTTAGTGCTCAGAATTATCTCCTTACTGTAGCTTGATTTCATTCTTTCCCTTTTGCTTTCTATCACAATTTATAATAGCAGAAAGGCTTAGAGAGGCTTATGAAACCTGTCCCTCTGCCCCTTTAAAACTGTTAACAATGTTCCATCTTTATAATGATTGATTAAATACCCCTTTCTGTCATACTTCTTTTCAAACACTTCCTTTCTGGATGGACCAATAAAATAGTTCTAATGGAATGTACAAACATATTAGGGGAAGGTTTTTTTTTCTCCTCAGTATCTCCAAGAAGCCAGCCCCACTTCTGGAGCAGGAACACTGTGATAATACATCACGGGCTTGTTATATCAATTACTGTACAATATATCACAAGCTGCTAAGGTCTTGTTTTACAAAAAGGCTACCAGTTGTAATGCACATGGAGGATATTTAATAGCACTCATGCAGAACTCACTTTGTCACTGCTTTATAGTATGTGAGATAACAGCTCAATAAATATTCTGAGCCACCCTAGATAAACTGAACATTAAATATAAAATTTAAAATAATCCTTTGGTTTCTTGCCAAAAGTATTGGACACATACTATGCATTTACAACTCCTGCATGATTAGGATTTGAGTTTTGTTACATAGACAAACGTTGTTTTGCAACATTAATTACAAGCCAACTTCAAATTATTTTAGTATAATTACCACCTGTGCAGAGTCAGGTTTTAAACCAACAAACACATATGACCATTTATTGCTCGTGGATAAGGATTACAATCATTATTAGCATCACTGGAATACAATACAAACTTAGCATTCTGACTTCAAAAGGAATTGCACATTTAGGCAATTCTACATTTTCTTAAAGCCAAGCTAAGCTGATTCCACATGACAGTGGTTTTAATGAGGCTCAATAAACAGTACAGTTTGTAACCTCAGGCCAACTGCTGAGCAGAAGCCAAGAGCAGTGCTACAGCTTTAGTGAACCCATTACTGTGAAAGATGCTGGATCCTGGAGCAGCCTGAGTCACTCATTGCACAAGAGATGAAGCTCCAATAAATAAAAATGAATATCTAAGGTGACGGGTGACAACTTCATGCAAACGTGATTTTCTCTGATTTGACAGTGCCTTGATAAAGTCTTAAGGCATGTGGCTTACTAGCAACCATTTAAATTTTTAGCCATTGAGTCTTCTGTTTTACTTGCAGACATTAGCATTTGGAGCTTGTGATTTCCTATATGTATCAAAAATTTGCTTTGCTTATATATTGAGCCTAATTCTCAGAGCTACACAAGATCTAGAACAGATCCTATAAACTGTTAGGGTAGTCAACAATGCTGAGATGCCTATGTTTTCTTTGCTAATTTATGGGTTTTTTAAATTAAATTCTTTTAAAGGTGAATTGATATAGCTTGTTTCCTACCCTTAGGGCTGATCTTAGACCATGTTCCCTCACCAGCACATTCACTGACCTGGAGCCCCATGAGAGCCCTCCAGAACAGTCTGCATCCCCTGTGAATGAGGTGAGGAAATTGTGGTTAAAAAAACACCAGAGGCAGCATAACTCCTCTTTTAAGGTGCTATGGCTCTCTTAGTCTTTATTAAAATATTTCTAAAGGGTATCTGGAAATACAATATTAATGGATTTAGGGGCTAAAAAGAGTAGAAGAGCAGAATGGAGATATTAAGTCTTGAAGTGAACAGGGAGGCTGCACTTTCTCTGTGGCTAGTTTATACACCAAAGGCATAGACCAAAATAAACAGAAGAGTTGGCAGCACAGGACAAAGAAATCGGTCTTGTACAAGAAAATAGGCAGAAATTAGTTTACATTGCTGGGAATAGGATGGTATGTAGTGGGTAATGCTTAGACTTGATCTTAAATGTCTTTTCCAACCTAATTGATTCTGTGATTCTGCATAATGTGCTGGACTGTTTATTTTTATTTCACTGAGATAATCTTGTCAAAACCCCTTAAATCTAAGCAGTTAATAGTGTTTGCCAAAACTGTGAATCTTACATGTCTTACCTGTCATCTTTGCAAAGCTGCTGAATCACAGTTTAAGTGGTTAATGCTGAACTACAAGCTGATAACAAGTTTACCATTTATGCTTTTGATCTTCAACCTAGTAAGACAGCAGAAAAAGATGTTAAGATAACACAGAGCCAGTGCAAAAAGATTCTGCAATCAGAATCTGTTCCTTATTTAGTGCAGTTAAATTACCAAATGGCAACAACAAAGACTAAGTTGTCATCTGCTGACATTTCTTTCAGTGGGAAACAGGAAAAATGCACTGTTAGAAAGTAATATCAGAAGCACTAGGGATTTTCAGAGATATAAGGAGACAGAGAAACACAACAAAAATCAATATGGTCAGTGTCCTCAGCTCTAGCTCCACTTTCCAGAATGATATAGTTTCTATTTACAGTAGTGAAATATGTCCTCAAATACTGGTGGCATTGCAAGAAATGTTCTGGGGAACAGTCAACATCATCACACAGACCATGAAGGGACAAAGCACAGCTTTTTGGAGGAAGGGAAATGAATGTTACTAATATGCCATTCTCCCTTAGAAGGTGGCAGGCCTGATACAGTGCAGACTGATAGATCTGAGCCAAGTCACAGAATGCAAAGCAAACTTTGAATGGGTAGAACAAACACTTGGAGTTCCAGGTGGCAGGATCCATAATTTAAGATGAAACAAGGGTTGCTTTCCAACCTAATCAAGCGGATTTACAGTTGGTATTTGAAATTGTTTTATATGTTCCTATCTTTCATGTTTCTTCATAGAAATATAGGGAGACTGACATGAAAATTTGTTTGTATGATTTTATAGTGTAATTGCCTGATTAAAATATATGTATGTGTTACCTTGAATGAAAGGTAGTGGAAGAAAATGGTCATTGTCAGCTTCTTAGTCTGTGGTAAACCAGAGGCTTTACAGGCCTAAAGCTATTAAAAAAAAAAAAAAGTAGGTAACTGATAGAAACATATTATTCAGGACTAATGCTAGATCTGAACTTTAAATGATCTTATAATCTAAAGAAATTAGCACCTAATGCCTTTTCCAGTGTTGGTATTCCTGCACTCAGAATAAGTGATTGTTGACCTAGGGAAAGAAATGGGGAAAGTTCTGCATCTGGGAAGAACTCCAGAATTTCAGTGGCTCCACATTACAAGTTGATGGCTTATTTACTGAGTCATAATGTATTGGTGTTCCCCATCTCTGTAAAAGTTTAAAAGCACAAAAAGCTAAAATAGACTATAAATCAAGAACCTGATCCCTAAAGCTATTTATCTGTAGGTTCTGTGGCCCATTTTCCTGAAGGTACCCTATGGGGAGTCAAGGATCACTCCAACAGTTTTTGTTGTACCTTGTGATGTATTCCTGGCATTGTGATAATCAATCAAGAGATGAAGTAATTTGGTTTAGAGTGGAAATTGATGAGGCACATATAACAGTCCATGCCAGACCTCAGACATTTTCCTGTAGTGAAAGGAGAGCTCTCCCTACTTTCCATTAGTATCCCCCATGTTTGTGGTGCCTGGGAGAGATTTTGTGTGGGTGTGGGAACTGTGCTGGTGGAGGTCTTGTCACGTTGCACATATGAACATGACCACCCATGCCTGAAATCCCCTGAAATCCCACAGCCAAATGGGGGAGGGGCAGACAAGCTACCCTTGTAGCACCCTTGGTTGTGCTAACAAGGAGGATATCTCTGTAATCCATCTAGGGCAGATTGATGAAATGGAGGGTAAGGAGGGCTGGTTGGTGATATCTTTATTGATTTATTCTCTTTTGCCTTGAGAGTCTCAAGCTCACCTCTGTGCACTTCAGTTATTAAGAATTATGTTTTAAGTTCCTAACTGCAGGCAAGTTTTTGAGTGAGTGGTGTAATTCTCGTGATCAAAGCATGAGCTTAATTTTTTCAAAATGACATACAAGTGTCAGTGAATTGTTCCTATATCTGCTGAAGCATCTCTCTCATTCTGAATAGCAGAGAAATAACCATCTTTCTTTTTTTTCTTTTTTCTCCAATGAGATTTGCTTTTCATTTGATATTCCTTTTAGAAGGAAGTTCAACTATCCCAGGCTACTGCAAACTGGTAACTGAGTGAAGAATTAATTGTATTTTATGAAATTGTTGCTTGAATCATTATATCTATACAGACATTGTTCTGCTGCTGTTGTGATTTTTTTCTCAAATAAGTTTATTTATTTAGATCCTGATGTTTACACAATAAATGAGAGACAGCTCTCACTGCTAGGTGAAGACAGAACTTCAGAATGAAGTCCTATCTTTGAAGTATTTTTAACTCTAATGGTTCCTTTTTAACCAGAGAGTAGAAGATGCTCACAAGGTAGGTTAGGTTGCAAGAGACCTACCACTCTATCCAGGAAGTATAAGGCCATAAATGTTTGTGGAAGTCTATTCTACCCTGTTACAAAGAAGGATGGCTTCAACTCAAGTTGAGAATCTTGTCTGTAGGATTTTTGCCTTAATATAAGTTTACTTTTAGGGACTGTTTTAGCCTTAGGCCTTTTTTTGCCTGTTTTATATGTGGATAGTAATGGCTTCATCAGTGAGTCTGATCATCAATTGTTAATTAAATTTCTAATTATTTCTAATAAGAATATAAAAAAGAAAAATGTCATATTAAAAACCCCTGTCATATTTTATTAAAAAGCTGACCCACTAATTTTCCTGTTTCTGCAAGAACTGTAAAAATGTCACTTTGAATTAAATTGCAGCTTATTGATAGACTGCTAAGTACAGTAACCATTCCACCCTGTCTGTTTGAATGCCAAAATCTCAAGCTATGCCACAACATCCTGATGAGCGTTTCTACCACAGCTAAAACAAAGCCTTTAGCACTGGTACCTGCACTGGGAGAGTCTGGATTTAGAATCCCTCACACCAGAAAATTTGTAACTCAATCAGTCCAAGATTGATTAGTTGAAATGCTTATGTACAATATTTCATAGACAAATGAGCAGTTTTGGTGCTGTGTTTGCTGCTGAGATGGCAGAGATTGCTGGGGGCCTTGCAGTCCATGTGGGGCACGTGTCCCACACTGCAGGGTCACAGCAGCAGCTGATGTGCTGTCTCTGCAGAAGGAAAAAGGTCTTTTTACCCTCCCTTGAAGAACGAGACCCTGCAAGGAAGGAGAAGGAGAGGGTGCTGAGGGCTGGAGGCATTGCTTGCACAGGCAGCCCATGGCTCTGTGAGCAAAGTACTTTGTCAGAGCTTTGCAGAGCTTCACCTGAGGAGTACTGTAAGAGACAGTGTTCCACAAAATTTTGAAATAAAGAACAGAGAACAAGCATGGTGACTACTCTTTTCCTCTTCTCATTTCTCCTGAATGCGAGTTAGCTGCCACCCAGAAGATCTGAAGGATATAGAGAGAAGAAAATTACACAAAATAGAAGTTACCATCTTCTATCCTGAAATGTGTAGAACCAGACAATCCTCAGAGGTGATTCAGTGAAGAGGTGAATTCATTTATATTTGAAGGGGAGCTGGAGTTTTTGATATTTGCATCTGATTTTTTAAAATGAATGTGTGGTCTTCATCTGAGAGCTGGTGACTGACAGGCAGCAGAGGAGCAGCAGCAGCACAGCTGGAGGAGGTGGCATTTAGTGTATGGGGCATTTGCTGCTGCTCACTTCTCCACTGTGAATCCATTAAGCTGTTGGTTGTACTGACAAAAGGAGGATGGGGATGCTCAGCTGCTTGCATAGCTCAGCCTCCAATATCAAGGGTGGCACTGAAAGTGGCAGTGGAATGACATTGGCATTACCTGGAGGCAAGGAGATGAACAGTGACATTAAGAAAATGAAAGAAAACAAAAGGATTTTATGGATAAGGGTCACAGTTAGAGGTCTAGATTTGTGTCTATTTGATGGAAGGTGGAAGGGGAAGAGGTAGAGTTGGAGGCAGAGCTGACCCTGCTAAACCCAGAAAAAAGGGCAGTTAAAGCAGTCAGGTAATATATCACTGGAGTGATGTGAAATGTTTGGCAGGTTCACAGTCTCAGTGCTGGCTTTGTTGTCTCTGTCTCCCAGTGGTCAGAGGCACAGTCAATAGCTGTTCCCTTCTCTTACCCCAGCCAAACACCAGCATCCCCTGAATTAGCAAAACCCCGAGCTGCCTCATTCCTGTGGCGTTGCTTTGACACAAATGGAGTCAGGGGAAAAAAGCAAAACCAACTAACTAGTAAGGTGAAACAGTGTCACTACTAACTATAAATTATCGGCCATCAACTGTCCTCAGCAATTCTGAATCAGGTACCTGCACCAGCTTTTGTTATTAAAATCATGTTATAAATGCAGAATTGGATTTTTGAAGTTAAAAACAAGCAGTGATACAGTAGCAAGGAAATAAAAGTAGAAGAAAATACAAGTAGTTTCATGGCTGTATGTTGTGTATGTTTTCAATAGTGTCTGTTGGTAATAGGAAGGTAAAAGGAGTCTGTGGAGTTGAAGACAATGCAGCAAGGCTTAATGTCTCAAAACCTCACCTTTTCCAAAGGATATTGCAGATGCTGATAAAGTGGCTACACACCAGTATGCTACTTGTAGTGATGCCAGTTTGGGTTTTGCCTTTTTTTTTTTTTCCTTTCAATGTTCTCTGTGTTCTTCACACTTATATTTGTAGCTCTGTACCTAGTGTATTAGTGACTGGTTTTCCCAGTAATTTTCCATAGCCTTTCCCTAAGCAGAAAGAAAAAACAATTTCCAGGGCTCCAAGCCCCAGGGGGTACAAGACTCCATACTACCATGGTTCTTCCTGGGAACCAAGGCCCACACAGCTCTTCCAGATACATTCTCATGGACAATGTACAGCCAGTTCTGAAGGAGGGCTCCAGAGAAGGGGCTTGACCTGGGGGGAGAATTGCATCACCACTTGCCCTCCTAACTGGTGCTTTTTATCAATTATGGTAATTTCCTAAAACCTATACAAGTGTATTCACGCCTGGAGGGGGTGAACTTTTCTGGACATCTTTCCATAACTGCCTCTGAAGGCCTTCAAATGAAGATCCTCTTTTCCATTACCTCCTTAGTAAAATTATCTAAAGTTTCATTTCCAAGTTAGGAAAAAGGCAACAGTAGCTATTCCATGGATATATGAAAGAGAGAGGAACTCTTCTTGGAATAGGCTCCTTTTAGCACTTTTGCTGTTGTTTTGCTGGTTTTTTGTTTTTCCCAGCAGTAGCATAAAAATTGAACTGCTGTGGTTCAATACAGATACCCAGTTCAGGTAACAAAACATGGTAACAAAATTTGAGTAGAAACTCTGCATGTGTTCTGCCAGGAAGGTGTTAAAGTGCTTGATGACTGTCTTTGCTCACTGCTAATTTGGGTTGGTATTTTTAGTTGTACTCCCAGTAGGAATGGCACAGGGTTTTTGACAGCTGCTCACAGACAGCTTTGATGGCTGGCTCCTGTGGGGAGGGGCTACCACAGAGTTACAGTCACCATCCCGCCAAGGTTAATGCCTGCTGCACTCTGATAAACCAAGTTTGCCATTTAAAAAATTCCAGAAACAAAACAAACTCCTAAAACTTCACATCCTCTTCTTTCCACTGAGATACTGATTATTTTTTTCCTCTGGAAGTTCAGGGGAAGGGATTCAGGATGTATGTTAAAGCTGTATTTATAAAACCAGATTAACCTGTAAGTTCCTGATAGGGATTTATCTCGTTCATTGCATGTGAGGATTGTGGTATTTTCTTCTTTTGTTTTTATAACAGTAGGTTAGGAAATGAGAGAGAAGTACTTCCCAGAGCTTGTAATAGATTATGCAATGGACTTTATGAAAATCTGCAGAGATGCTCAAGCAAGAGTTCTTCAGATAAATTATAAAAGGAAGAGGGAAACTTAAAGGGATGTATTTTATTTATTTTAATTTTCTAATTCTTTTTATTTGCTGAAACAGCATACTTAAATATGTCACATATGAAATAATTCAGCAGACTAATAATGATACAAATAATCTGAAATAAAAAATAATTTGTGGCAGTAAAAATAATAACTATAATTAGAATTTTGGTTTCCCCAATATTCCTAACAGAGCTTTGTTCCACAAAGGGCTGTGAAATAGTCCTGTTGGGCATGCAAGGTTTCTCATTAGCAATACTGTGTTTCCAAAGTCTGACTTTGATCTTTTACAGGTATTTGAGTTTTGGTGGGTCAGAGCCCTTGGGGTTAGAGCTGTCAGGAGGCCTGGAGAGTACTTGGCTTGTGTGCTGGAGAGAGAAGGACTGCTCTGATGTATTAGAAGTGGATTGAACTGACATGCAGAGTAGATGCCTAGATTGTTTTGAAAAGTACATTTTAAATTTTTTTTTGTGTTGGTTTTGTTTTTCAAGCCCAGAAGATACTCAGTTTTTAACCACGATTTCAGGAGTAGTTTTTGTTATTACTGAGACTTCTTGGTAACTGCATTTTTGGGTGATAGTGTTTAGGGAACTAAAATACCCCCAAAACTGAGTACTATATGGATTTTTCTCCAGTAGTCTTTGTCTGGAGACAAAATTATATATTTTTTTTATACTACATCTCTGCTGGACACTGCAGTTTGCATGTGATCCTGTTTTCAGAGTCTACTGACTCTCCTGACTTTTATTTCCAAACTGTGCCATCAGTGGAAGTCAAATGGGGGGCACAAAGTAGTGGCAGCACAATGAAACAGGGCGTTCTGTGGACTCTAGAGAGGCACAATGCAGAAGAAGCAGCAGCTGAAAGGTGACAAATCCAAGGAAGCTGAACTCTGTGTGTGTAGACCTGGGAGACTTTGAGCTATATCACAGGTAGGTCCTGAATTTCTGCACATTGTTCTTCACCATTCTTTAACTAAAAGTATTTTCTGGAACAGAGAGTGCAGACACCTTGCTTTGGACTTTCCTAACTCCCACTGTGCTCAGTGCATCTCTCTGTTGATGAAAGCAGAGCAGGTACCAATCATTGAACAAATCAGGCTCTTTTGTGGACAAGAACACAGAAATGCCCCAAATGTCAGTGACTGTGCTGGGCAGAATCTGGGAAGCTGCTCAGATAGTGCTGCAGACTGTTGGCAGAGATGGTTTATTTTCAAGGAACATATTAGATAAGAGGAGGGTGGCAGAGAAGAGGGGGGCTGTGTGACCTAGATGGGTGGCTCCTAAGACCAATGGATGCCCAATTCATCTTCCTAAAACAGTAGTACTACTTCACCTAAATGTTTCCATGTAACTTCAATCAATTTCTACTCCACCAAAAAATTTTTCCTTCAAAAACACAGCTTCTTAATTGCTGCCATCAGCTTAGGATGACTACTTCTGACCTACCTAGAGCACTGAGTATTACATCCCTTGTGACAAGAGTGAGTCTGGGTGAGTTGTTAACCAAGTCTAATTTTATGGCATACAACATGAAAGTTAATGTGATTTATGTGGTTTTGCCCTTGGTAGCATTATAGCTGGATTGCTTATCACCTCCTATATTCTCCTCACAAAAATTTCTATAAAAGTAAATGAACAGTTGAGCTTACAAATTCTTTTATAGAAATTTTGTTGCTGAGGGATAATCTAAAAACCAAACCAAACAAAACAAACAACAAAAAAAAAATCAGAATAAATTCCTCAGTATAAGGAAAAAAACCCAAAACCCTTGTATTTACATTGGGTTTTGCTGTCATTGTACCTAAAGGACTGTTATATTGCCACTGTAGGTAATGAGAGTCACCAGGCTTGGGGACTGATACCTTTCTAATTTCTTTTCCCTGCCTCAAGTATAGGCAGAAGTTTAATTTCTCTTACTGTCTGGAAATTTAATCTTTTTAAGATTTTGTTCACTAAGCTCTGGTTAGAACTGTTGGATCCTTTGCATTTGATTTCAAGACTGGAAAGTAATTTTCCTCTCAGTATTCTCCATACATAATCATTTAAATTTGGTGACAATTCACCTTTCATCCTTCCCTTATGAGCTGAGTAGATTGAACTCTTTTAATTTAGCATTGTGGGGCTTATTTTTCAGCTGCAGGGTTACTTTTGTTCTCCTTCTAAGTTTTCAGAAAGTAAGTAGAAATAATAAATTTTATCATCAGAAATGTCATTTTAATCTGTTATTGTTTTAATTCAATCACATATGAACAGAGAAAGATTAAACTATTTTTAGTTTAATCTAGCACCAGACACAGGTTTTATGAGAAGGCAGGCATGGCTTTAGATAACCAAGTCTGTCTTAGAGCTGTCTCCTTCCAAGCCAAAATCTTTCAACCTTACTTGGGAACACATTATCCTGGAGAACCAAAAAAGAATACTGAAGTGACAAAACTTTTTCCAAAAAATCTTGTTGACTGGCATTAATTAGGTTTTTTGAATCTAATTATTCTTAATCACTATGATGGCAACAGTAAAAGGAAACTTAGAGGTCCTGAATTTCTCTGTGAGTGGTAAGGATATGTTTTGGTAGCAGTAAATGCTATCACTTTTTAATGAGGAGAAAAGATTTTGAACTAGCTTTTGAATCTAAATATAGACATTTATAGTTAATTTTAAGTGTGTGTAGGAGAGGAGAGGATGGCCTTTTACCAAAAGCAACGTTTTGTGTTGCTATATTGTTCATTGGAGCAAAACTCTGTTTGGGGCTTGATTTGATATGCACATTTCTTTATTAGAATTACCAAATAAAGAAAGAGTCAGTGACTTTTCACAGAATTGCACAGCAAAATCTGCTATAAACAGAAAAGCAGGTTTCCTCAATGCCCTGGATGGCATTCAGTGATGCATGTTCCCAGATTTGATTTGCAGGGCGGTTCCTGGGCACACATGCTGCCACGTGGATCCGAGCTGTCTCGCAGGCTGTCAGCAGAAAAGGCTGATCATCTCTGCAGGGAGCTGGTGCCAAGCTGGGCTCTGCAGGGCTATTAATTCCAAACTCTTCCACCATCTGCTTTCAGGAAATAGAGAGGGGAACGTCACTGACCTTCGGGGTGTTTTTGCCTTTGGCCATTAAACAATCTTCGATAGTACTGAGCCCTGGCTCTGAGCTCTGCCTGCAGTCCCTTTGTCTCACTCCAGTTCCTACAGTGAGCTTGAAGGTGTCCAACCCATTAGAAACTTCTGAGCACATTTATCTGAGTATTTTAAAACTGGATAGAAAATTATGGGAATAGTAAATCAACCTTTTATATCCAGTGAGTAAGGGTTGAAAAACAAAACAAGGAATGCATCCAGACATTTCTTTAAAAGTGTGGGCACACGTCCCAGCTGCAGAGGGACTCCTGCAGACTGGGGTAGTGTTGCTTCCTTTGCACTGGTGCCATGTGTTGCTCGTTGGTGTGCAGTGTAGTTCTGCACTAGCTATAAAACCCTAAAGAGGCATAAAATGTGAGGAACCCTACCTGTTTGTGCACAAAGTCAGCACCAAACCAAACAAAACTGTGGCACTGAGCTGGAGCAGGCATACTGCTCATTTTGTGTCCCCAGGAGTGGTGACAGTCTCTGCTAGCTCCAGCATCTGATGCTGTTACATCAGAGTCTGGCTTCCCTAGTCTGGAGGTGAAAGATTAGGAGGGATAGCTAAAGCACTGGCACAAAAACCAATGTGGGATAATGCTTAAACTGGACATTGGGAGCACTGGGAGCTCCTGGGTTTGTAGTTCTGTGAGAGGTTTTTTGAACCCCCCCAAAGTCCTTCCTATAGGGCTGGTCTGCTTTGAGATGAGTGGACAACAACTTCTGCCTTCTGCCTGCATTGCCCAGCCATGCAAAAGAGCTGTGGTGAAAATTAAATAGCTGCATTACATAAACCTGAATGCCCTTCCAGCTGGGAGACAAGATGAAGCTTAATGTTACTGGTGTGGTGGTCTCAATGGCCCTTTTTATTGGACACAGTAAGGCTGTCAGCATGGGGAATGAAATGCATTTGAGACTCTTGCACATCTGCAGTGGCCTCTAGCACTTGTAGGATTTATTTTTGACTTATTCCATTGTGCTTGGAGTGCTTAAAGTGTCATTTGCAAAATTAATCCTTGAAATGGAGGAAGAATTCTCATTGCATTTGCAGAAATTCAGTGGGGACTCAAATCCTCATTCAGCAAATATTGCAGATGTCACATTATGCTAAAAAAAAAATGGCAAAAATGTTGAGTGCTGTTAGTCTAATTTAAAAACCACATAAAATTAATGGTCAATAGGCATCCATAGCCTTTGAATATTTTAAAAACAAGAAAAGCTTCAAATTGACTATGGTCAATTTGAATAGTAAAATTGTTTTTAAGATAAATACTATAAAGAACATTTTATGGACTTTTAAATTCCGTTTCACTTTTTTAAATGAGAGCTTAGGAACATACACATTTGCATATTAGTTTGGTAAAATTTCCACTTGAAAAGCAGAAGAAAAGAAAAAATCTGTATTTAAACTAAATTTTGATGAAAAGTTTAGAAATGCCTAAACAAATGGGTTTTTTCATTTTTTCTTAAAAAAAAAAGATATTTTAGGGGCATTCTAACAATTGTTTCAGTCTGTGACTTTTTTTTCTGAAAAGCATATTTTTTTCATTCTCAAGTAATGAAAATTTGAGATTGATGGCTTAGAGAACTATTCTGTGGACCTATTTTTTTTTTCCACTAGTAGCTAAATAAGTTCCAAGCAATTAGTGGCAAAAGTTAAAGCCAAACATCTATCTGAATGATTTATAACTTTATCAGCTTATGTATTAATTTGCCTTTTTTTTAAGTCATGTGATGTTCAGCATCCAAATAGTGAGTCTCCCACTGTAAAGCTTCTATTCAAAACTGCAGATATATTGTTAATAAAATACAATGTGTCTGCTAGAGCCTGCCATTAAATGATTTACTGGAAACAGTTCAATATTTGTTGTACAATAATATTAGGTAAGGGAAGTAATAATACAACATCCTTTTGTAGTAGCTGAACAAGTTATTAGTCTCAGACTAAATGCCTTTGTGTGAAACAACAGTTTAGTGTTGAGTTTTACTGTGGTCTTTTGCCAGAAGCATTATGAATAGCAAAGAAGTTGCTGCATCAGTCCTTTTACAAGCCTGTTCTGGAAGAAAATGTGTTTTACCACATGTTTATGAGTCTGACATGAAAATACTATTAAAAGGAAGAGTCTCTAAGTCTTCTTTGACCAGTTTTGTCCTCAGATGGGGGTAAATGTGTGCAAATAAAATTATTACAGCATCTTACTAGTTTCTGATTCTCCTGCCTTCTCCCAGAGGCAGAGCTGCAGGGGCTGAGGCATCTGCTGCTGCTCTGCAGAAGGACAGAACTAATCATTATATTGGCATTCAATCTCTCCCTTGTGTAATTCTTGTCCCTTCCCCTCTTTCTATATTCCTTCTGTAAATGTTAATGTGTTGTCTTGTTTGAATTTTAAGACTGATCTTTTTACCCAAACCAATTCTCTGTAATTATTTATGCTATTACCTATTTCCAAAAAATTTTCCTAAAGGCTATAAACTCAGTTTGGGGATATCAAACAAAACACTTTTTCCTCCTTGACAGTGAAGATGAAGGAAAACTAGAAATGTTTGTTTAGTATAACATCTGAACTTACTTAGAATTCAGACAGCAATTGCTGTCTGTTTAGACAAATATTTGTTCCTCCTGTAAAAGTGGTTCGCAGTGCAATGTGATAGACTGGGTACTCATGCCAGTCTCTCTTCATCAGTGATTTAAAAAGCAACAAAAGTTAATATTTTGGACTAGTTAATCTTGCAAGTAAGAAAGAGTCTAGAAAACATGGAAACTCACTGTTGTGGAAGTTTCAGAGAGTTGAGGATTGTCACTTCTCTCCTTTCATCCCTCAACACAGGCAAAAGATTTTACCCCACAAATCTCCTTGTACTGCACTGAGAAGCCAAATAGTGCAGTAGCAGCAGCACTCATGCCTTGCTTTAGGTATAAGTTTCTTCATTCCCTACTGTACATTGCCACAGAGCAAAGCAGGGGTCCTTTTCCCAGCTTCTCTTCTACTCTTCTTTCTCCCTTTTTTCAGGTCTTAAGGTTGCAGAGCGCTCAGGCTGTGTGTGCAAAATCTACTGATGTTTTAGTATTTGTGTATCTTATTTTGGTCTTTCTGAGCTGTCTGGAAGTGAAAAATGTAAGAAAAGCACTTCCACCCTTAGTTAACTTGCTGCTAATTTGGGGTAGATGTAGCACTGCTGTAATTCTTACCAGGGAATCTCAGACATATCCTTCTCTCAATAGGCACATGTCTACTTGTGCCTATAATAATGTATGAACCCTAGAACAGATTATTCCATAATTATACTAAATATTTATGTTTTCTTTTGTTTCCACAGTACCCTTCCTGGTAAAATACATAGTAGATTACATTAGCTGTGTTTCTGGGTTTGAGCTCATTTTGGTGCAGGTTTTTTTTCTCTTCTTATGTTGTGCTAAAAATCTGTAAGCTGTTATTAGTACAGCACTATTTTCTGAGTGAAGGAATAAATATGACTTGACAGTTGACAAGTACTTTTAAGCAGAAGCAGCCATTGCTGCAGGAACGTGTGAGGGCAGGCAGAGTGACTCTGACATAGCGTGCCTGACCTTCACACACCAAGTATTGGTCCAGCTGTTGTGGTTCTTTCTGCTGGTGGTGGCTGGGGTCTGACAACAGCAAACTGAGTGTGAAACCCTTGTGTTCAGGAGGCTCTTATATCTTCTGCCTTTGTGGTGTTTAGATGGTTGCTAGGGAAGACAAAGAAAGGCCTGTTTGGAGAGGAAGAGGGTTAGAGACAAACTGGTTCCAAGTCCACATCCATTCTGCATGTGAATAGTGCAACACTGCAGCAACAATAGAATGGGAGAATTTGTTTATTTTTAGCTATGCTACACTGGTTTCCCATTTGTTTGTTACCTTGAATGTAAGCTGCAGGCTTCTGTGTCCACATGAGCCCTTGGAATGCATGTAGAAATAAAATGTACCTTAGGAGCAGAGCTAGAATTGTTTATAGCAAGAGACTTTTTAGCCTAGGATTTTTTAGCCTAGAGAAACTTACCTCCATGCACTGATTACATATTTGCTTGAATCCTTTCATTATTGGCCCTAATAGGATCATCCCTGTTTGGGCTGATGACAGGCATCACCTTAGTAACTCCTTGCAATTCACGTTGTTGCTGTGAGCAGTTTTCTGTTGTACTGTGGGATGAATCTAGTATATCAAGTGCATTTGATATTCAGTGAGAAGCAGTTATTTCATGTTTCTTTCATCTGTTGTGCTTCTCAAACCTGAAACTACATGGGAAGAATACAGAAAATAAAAATTATAGGTCCTATAGGTCCTGGATAAACCATTAACAAAATATTACTGTGTGGAAAGTGTGCATGGATATTTCTGAAATTACTACCATCATGGCCGTTTCTCATCAGGGGAAGTTCCTTTTTTTTCTCAAGAGTCCAATACAAGAAAAGAATACATGCACACTTGAGATGACTGGTGGATAGAAATCTACTCTAAATACATTTGCAACTGGATCTCCTATTTGTTTGGACAAGTTGTATTTCTCTGATGTGCAAGACAAAGTGCCAAGCAATAATTTGCTCTAAAAGCCAGCTGCTGAACCTTCTCTTCTGGGCTTGGGTTTCTTTTTTTTCCCCACTTCTTGTCACTGCTTCTTTATGTTGACATAGGACACTGTCAGGCATTTATCCATGAATTCTCAGATTTGTGTTAAGTCTAACAGCTTTCTATCCTTTTGTAATAAAACTGTTTCTATGCACTGTGTCACATGGTAGGCAGTGACAGAAGGCTGTAACCAGCAGAATCTAAGGGGTTTTTTTCCCCTGGGAAGACCCTTTGAACACAAAATGCTTGTAAGAGACACATGGTAACCAGCTCAGCACAGTGTCACAGTTCTTTGGGGAGATATTGGTTGGGCAAGTCAGTGATCTCCATTTTGTAGGAGTAACAATGCTGCGTGAGCACAGTAAAATGCCTGAAATCACCAGTGTCAGAGAAACCAGAGAGGAGAGCAGCAGCTGATGTTAGTTTCATATACCTCAGTCTGACAGATTCATGTAGCACAGACACATGGTCTGGATATAGATCCCAAGATGCAAGAGTCTGCATCCACTGTTCAATGGTGAAATATGAAAATGCAGCCTGCATTTCTACAGCATCGCTCTAACTGTTGCCTGGGCCACGTGGAAGTTGTAGAACAGCTACAGCCTTTTAACTAAAAGCCTCAGAAGGAAGGTCTATATATGTTTGTTTCTAAATTAATATGGTCTAAAAGGAGATCAGGAATCTGCCATGGTGCATGCAAATAAAGATGTGTTTATGTTGATGGCATGATCAGATCGAAGATTTCCAAGTTGAACTTTCTGAACAATGACAAGTTTATTTTGCCATGTGCTTCTGCTCTGTGCTGGAACAGATCCAAACCCCTCATATCCACATCACAAATGAAATTGTATGAAAGTGTCTGTTTTCAGATTAGAAAGACTCCTTTTTTTAATTTGGCATCTTCTTCAGGAAGTCACAAAAATGGACCACAAGTGACAAAAATGTGCCACACAGAAACCTTTCCATTGACATTGACACATCCCTGTGAAACATTGTACCCACGATGGAACAACATAATTCTGTGGGGTGGAAAAAAAAAATCAAAACAAAATGGCAAAAAACATCCAAAACATTTTGTCAAGTTTTGACAAGGTCTAATCTCTTTTCAGAGAAGTCTCAGAGTGAACAGACTAAGTCTAAGTATATGGTTCCCTTTTTTTTCTGAAGAGAAAGAAGAAAAAATGAACAATTTTTCCCTAAAAACATATTTTTTTAAATATACTGCAGCCCCCAGCCTTCTGACACAAGCATGCATCTAGCACTGCCTGCTAGGTGAGATAAAAAATTACTGGCCTGGAACCAAATGTCTCATTGAAAACTAACATGAACAAAAGTGTCATTGAGACTTAAAAGTGTTAGCTAGAAAAGCGAAAGGCTTCTCTATGTGCCCTTATAATTTGCCTTTTTCTAGTTTGTCAGTAGATGCTAACAAAGTCTGTCTCCTCCTGTTCCTCAGATTTCAGACCTGTGTATGAAAGAACAAATTGACAACGTTGTGCTTAGTCCAAATGCATGGTAGAAAGGGATGCAGAACACTTGGGACAGGTGCTAGTGCTTGGTGATGTTTTTGAGGATCAGCTGCATTGGCATGTGCAGTCTGTTGCACATATCAGTCAAAATTCCCTCCCTGAGAGCTTGTCTGCTAAAAAATGCACTGCTGCTTTAATAATGTTGTAGTGACATATTTCACACTGCTTGTTTGAAAGTATCAGGTGATATGTGAATGAAAAAATGTATTTAGTATGTTGGTCAGCTTATTTAAAAGCTGATCTCAAGATCCCACCTGGAGTACTGCACCCCGCTCTGGGACACCCAGCACAGAATGGGTTCCAACTCTCTCCATGACAGGGGGCTAAAGCTTGATGATCTTTAAGGTCCCTTATGACCCAAACCAACCCATTCTATGGTTGTATGATACTATGATCTTGTCAAAAGTCCAACTTTCTTGTAGGCTCCTTTCAGGAACTGGAAGTTTGCAATTAGGTGCTTCCTGAAGCCTTCCCTTTGCCAAGCTCAACAATTCCAATTCTCTCAACCTTTCTCCATAGCAGAGGTGCTCCATCCCTCTGATCATCTTGGGGCCTCCTCTGGACTCACTCCAGCAGGTCAGTGTGCTCCCTGTGCTGGGGATTCCACAGCATTCCACACGCCATGGAACACTCTATGTGTGAATCTAAAGTTCATTTTGGCATTCAGGGCTAAACCCAACCCAGAGTGAATCGGGCATACTTTAGCAGGTGATGTTACACGTCTGTGGGGCGCAGGGGGACCCACACTCTGTGTCCTTCGGCTGGTCCCAGCCCGCAGCGCCGGTGTTGCCATCGATGGCTGCGTGCCCACCGGCAGCGCCCCGGGGCCGCCGAAACCCCTCCGTTCTCCGCCGGGGCTGGGGCGGGGGCAGGGGCAAGAAAGGGGAAAAGGGGAGGGGCAAGGAAAGGGCAGGGGCAGGGCAGGGGCAGGTGTGGCTCCGTTGCTCCACCCGCCCCGCCCGGTCCAACAGCGGACGGAGCTGCGAGCCCGGCGGCGTTCGTGCCCCAGGGCCGATTACAGAGGCGCTCTCGGTCTCCCTCCCGTGCCCTCCCGACTGAACAGAACGCTCCAAGAGCCGCACGTAGCTGTGCTCCAACACGCCCGCCCCACCATCCCTGGGGGTGCGGTGGGTGCGCCAGGGCTGTCCCCCTCTCTCCCACCGCAGCGGGCGATGGAATCCTGCAGCGGTGGGATCTTTGCACAAGGTTATGAGACCCTTTGCAGTGAAGCAGCACGCAAAATATTTAGTTCCTCTAGGCAGCAGTGTGACTTGTTCCATAGGTGCTTCCCGGTCCACAGGCTGAGCCAAGCCCAGCCCTCGCTGCTGTCCCTGGCACCGCATTCCTGGCTTTGGGTTGTAAAGGATGCTCTGATCTGCTCCAGCTCCGAGCGGCTCTTGTAGTGCCACGGAGGACAGCAGCACAGACAAGAGATTGACTTCTTGACTTTTTACATCTTTGGACTGTCTGCAAATTTGCAAAAGTGCTGGGAAGGTGTGGGGCAAAAAAACTTCTGCTTTGAAATTGGAAAAACCCTGAGTTTATGTTTTTGAATATGTAGCATGTATATCACAAAAGTATGTTTAATTATCATAAGTCTCTTGAAAATAAATAAAATTTCTCTAGGTTGCAATTAATTGAAGATATTTGTAATTGTGTGAAAATTTTACATATTCTCTTTTCTTAGAGAGCAAATATGTTTATTTACTGAAACTATGCTGCATATAGAAGGTGAATAACTTTTTATGAAAGTTGATGTATTACACATGCCTAGAGAGGTGGTAGATGCCCCTTCCCAGGAAATATTCAAGGTGAGGTCGGGCAGGGCTCTGAGCAACCTGATCTGGTTGAAGATGTCCTGCTCATCACAGGGATATAGACTAGATGAGAATTAAAGGTCCCTTGCAACCCAGACCAAACTCCTAGCTTGTATGGAAAACTATCTGCAGTGTACTTTGAGAGCCCAATGGAAGAGGAATATCCTGGAAGGACTATCAGATGCTTTTACTTGGGACTTGCAGAGGACAGCTCCTCCTGTGAAACTGCAGTATTGTTAATAAACCTCACAAAGTGACAGCAGTTATGTTTTCAACCATGAAAATATGTGATATTACAGCCCTCACATCTCTGCTCTCTGTCTTGGTAACCATTATCCAGGATGTTTTTGCTCCTCCCTCCTTGGACAGAAAGTAGAATGTTAGTAATGCAAAAATGTTTCTCTTCCTCCTCCTGAGGCACTACTTTTCCCCTTCCTCCCTCTGAATCACCACTTTGTGTCACAGTTATCTTATAAGGCTTTTCTCCTCTCTGATAAATGCAGTGTTTGCACCAAAAGAAGCTGTAAGGGTGGGTGAGCCAGGCCCACCTTTGTGACTTCTCTTTCATAGACTTCTCTGGAGGTCTTTGGATGCATGTAAAGTTACTTGAAAGTAACTTAGAGGAGATGTGAATTAACATGATTTTGCAGTTCTTCCTTAAAAGTTGTAAATATGATCCAAAGAAACAGATTTTATGTGTCTTAAACCAACCAGTGTGTATTGAGTTGGGGTTGAGTTGTGTATTGAGTGTCAGTTGGGGTTGTGGGGTGCCTTCTCTGAGGACCCACTGCGAGGCACAGCTGAGCCCATCACCAGTGTGGTGGTGCCTCTGGGGTAAAATATTTAAGAAAGGGAAAAACAATGGAGGAAGTGGCAAAATCAGGAGTGAAGTTGAGCCTGGGAAGGAAGAGGGTTGGTGAGGGTGGTTTTAGTTTCGTTTTTTATTTGTCATCATCCGACTTTGTTATTAATTTGTAATAAAATTAAATTAATTTCCTCAGGTCGAGTCTGTTTTGCCTGTGATGGTAATTGGTGAGTGATCTCCCTGTTCTTATCTTGACCCATGAACATTTCTGTCTTATTTTCTCCCTCTGTCTTGCTGAGGAGGGGGAATGAGAGCAGTTGGGCTTGCACTTGACAGACAGCATACACACAATTCTCAGGTCCTGTTAAAGTGACCACATTTTAAAACAAAAAATTTGGAGTAGATCTCTAAGATTTAAAAGTCAAACAAAAATACATGTCTAGCACCACTTTTTGTACTCAACAGACCAGGCTCAGCACGAATACTTTAACCCTTGTTTGCAATGCAAGCACTAAACAATTTTAGTTTTTCAGAATGAAAAAAAAAAGCGTCAAAACCTCTGTGTTCTTCTTGGTGCTCATTATGTTTATTTTAATAGTTCATATAGGGACAGCTTTAGAAACCTTTTTATGACTTTGGCTCGTTGGTTGTAAGTAAGCTCCAATGTTTCATGGTCCATTGTTTAACTTGCCTCAAGAACTGATAAATACATCACTAAAACCTGGCACCATGGCAATTGAAAACACAACTTGTTATGCCAGTGCATGAGAATTGATCTGCATATCAAGCAGTGAGAACTCACTGTCACTTTGGACAAACAATTCTCATGCCATTGGTTGGACTTGATCTAAGATATGTAATGAGACAGAGACTCTTTTGTATTTTATACTTCCAGCTTTACGTGCAGAAAAAGCGTAAGAAATTTCTCAGTTACTAACATTGTGTTGTTGCTTTATTTTTTCATTCTAGCTATAGTATGCAAAAATATTTTGCCTTGCAATCCTTGCAGAAACCTAAACAAGAATTTGTAACTGGGATTAAACAAAATAAGTATCTGCTCTAGTTACTTAACTGAATATTTAGAAGAAATTATGCTGTTCAGAAAACTGCATGTAGCNCTGCCAGGGCAAAACCATGACATTCCCCAAATCCTGTTACACTCAAGGTGTCAAACTAAAAAAAGATCATCCATTATCCTCCATTTGCTTTTTGATTTTTGCTTTCCTGCATATGCTTTCTGTACAATCAGTGGAAACATTAGGAAAACAGACAGATATGCACATCAGCATATAGATGCACAGAGCATACATATTCACAGTAGCTCTAGATTGCTAATTTTATTAAATGAATAAATGCTTTGTTTTATTATGGATGTTTTCCTTTCCTGTCTAGTTTCCTCTATCCTTGAAGTTTTTACTCAATGTTTCATTCTGGTAAAGGAAAACTTGTGGAATATATCAGACTTAAAATCAAGAAGAATATAAGCAATATCATAAGCTATTTCTTCTGATACACGTTTGATCTTCTCACAGTGCCTAATTTCAATTTTGTTGCCATTTGAGAACAGTTCTGTTTTATGAGCATTTCTAACAAAAGCAGCCTAATCCCCAGTGCACAGCTTCTGCTCAGTTGAACTCTCTGCCTGAATTCTGAGAACTGCACAGTGTTTGGCACTGTTGTTGTATTTATTCACATCACACTTTGCTGACAGATTTTCCCTTGACTCCCCTCTCATCAGTAGAGAGGTTAAATAACCCTCAAACAGATAAAATCAAGTGAATCAGTAGGCAAGTGCTGTGACTATCTCTTCACGTATAAATATGACATTTAGGAACATAGTTTACTGATGGATTTGTCAGTGTTACATTTACAGTGGGACTCCATGATCTTAAAGGTCTTTTCCAATCTAAATGATTCGATGATTTTCTTTTCCAACATTTGAACAAATTTGCAGAGACTGAAATATACACTGATGTGCTTCCTAGAATATGAAAAACACCCATATATGATACAAAAATGAAAACAAATTATCTCAAAAAGGATGTGAATCCCCAAAGTAAAGACCCGGTGCTGTACAGTGTAAAACCATATGCTATTTGCAGAGAATGTGGGGCTTCCCAACATATGTTATCTCCAGCAGTATATTAGCTTTTACCCTTTTAAGATGCTGAGATGATGAAGGAAAGAAAATTAATAACAGCCTGACCCAAATTTTTCCAATGTTCCTGAAGTGAAATAAATTTTTTACCTGAATTTTTTTCTAAAGAGAAGTAAAGATTTTTTCCCTAAATTACTTAAACTTGTGTCTAATCCCCTAACAACCTTAATCAACAAATTTGTGATAAAAATTTAATTAAGGCTAATTATTTTGATATTATTGTTATTAAGCCAATGTCACAATTCTTTAGTAAAATCAGTGCAAAACATCTTCATTCACATACCATCACATAAGAGCATGCAAACAATATGAAAATATGAAAGTGTTGCAGGGAATAGGTGTCTGTTGTGTTGTTATACTCTGAGATACCTTTTACACCCAGGGCCCTTTAATGCTATCTTGAAATTAATCAGAAGAGCCTGTGCTGCAGCAGCATTCTTGAAAGGATACCCAGCCTAGGAGGTTACACCCAGGGCCCTTCTGCATGTGCTGACCCACATTTCAGAAAGCTGTGGGTCCCCCAAGCCTCCTGAGCATTCTGCAGCCACTCTCCTGTGACTGCCCCTGGTAACCTCTGACTCCTGCTCTGGTTTGGGAGGAGGGAGAGCTGGCTGCAGCCCTGGCCCCACAGATATGCAGCCCTGCCTAACAGGCCTTGCCATCCTCAGCCTTTTTCAGGGAGTGTGAACTTGTTTCTCTTGAACCTTTTCATAGTCATGCAATCCTTGGTGGCTGCTTTGGCTGGAGGGCGCCTGCTTGGTCAGAAGCAGCAGTGCCAGCATTCCTATGGAATTCTTCCAGGCACTGCTGGTGATGCCCTTTGCTCCTGGGACTGCTCTCAATAGGCAGAAGAGCACAGACAAAACCTCCCATGATAAAATTGCCCCTTCCCAGGAGGTGGAGGCAGCTGTCATGCCTGATCTGGCAAGATGCTGTATTAAATATGCAAGAAAGGGTGGTGTGCCCTGCTTGTATCACTGACTTCTATTGAGGTGTGCAGTGTAAGAGCACCAGGGAACACAGTGTGATCATGCAAGTTAAGCTGCCTGGATATGCTTTGACAGACCTGAAGTGATTTGTACAGGGTTGTTACACATCTTACAGCTTCTTGGCAGCAGCAGCCTGAAGGGCCCTCTTTTCTTGTTTTCCTTGGGCCGTTCTGAGAAGGTCCCAGGGGCCACTACAAACATTAGAAACTGGTAAAAATGTTAGGCTAGTGAAAAATTAGATCTCGGTGACACCTAGGGAGATAGAGCAGCAAGGCTGAGCATGATGTGAAACTGATGGGCTCTCTGCCTCCCAGGTCTTCCTGACATATGTTGGAGCTTTATACTGCTGTACTTCCATCAGCAGCTAAGCATGATTCATGCAAATTTGCCTGTAATACCAAGTCCCTGATAGATTCTATGCACCCCTCAGAATTCCTGCCCTTTAGAAATGAATGAGTTATTATTTTAATTTACAGTGGTTGCAATACTTTTCTTATTTATTCCTCTCTTAATATTTTTTGTTGTTGTTTTTATAAGTAACTTTAAAATAAGTTACTTATTCTAAAAGGATGGTGATGTAGCTCTGTATTTCTTTCCTCCTGTCCAACTCTACCTCCAAAAATCAAAAGATGAAGGAATCTGAAGTTCCTAACTCCCATAATATTAATATAATGAAATTCCCAGTGTGACTGTTGTTTTAGGCTGAAGCTAAATGTTCAGACAACTATTTTGTTTTGTTTGCCAACAGAAAGATTTTTCATGTGACTGAAATTTTAGGCTGAAATTTAGTTTTCAGACAAGTATATGTGGAAAGATTTTCTGTTACTGAATCATTGATTCAAGTTTTATTTCTTTGAATTTGTGTTGTTAAAATGATAGGTCTGACCTCTTAATATCTTACATCTCTTCCAGATCTTTTACCTGGGGGACTTAGTGGTTCCCTTGCTGGGTTTATCTGGGCATATTTAAGCTAATTAGTTGCCTCTCAGCCAGAAGTGCCTCAGGCAGTGCTAGTGCCTTGCTCATTCCTGTTGGCTATTTACCTTTTCAGTTTTCTTTTCAGTGTCTTGAACAGGACTATTTGAATTAAGTAATATCAAGCCAGAAAGTGGAAAACTGTGATGAAAGACACAGGAACTTGGTCTAAATGGTTTAATATTACTTTGTCAAGTAGCCAAAGTCTGAGGCATCTGCATCTGTCCCTTAAGACAGTTGAGAATGAAGAGAGGACCTTTTTTTCTTTTTTTTTTTTTGTATGCAAGATATTTTCTGTGTGCTCTGTTTTTTTCTCAAACTTCAGGATGATATTTTAAAGGCTAATTCTATCACTTCATATGAATTTGCATCTCTTTGCAAGATCTAAGGAGCTGACACTTCTTATATGGTCAGAGTGTAATTTGAGCCCAGAGATGCCTGCATTTGGCATATTTTGGGATATATTGTCCCTGCAGCAAAATGGAGCCTGTCCTAAGGTTCTAGGTCCTTTTTTAGCAAACTGTCCTTCCCTACATGTGAATAGAACTGTTTAACTCACTTTTATCCAGAAGTCCTCGGTTTGTTTGAAAATTAATTTTGTAAATTCATGCCTGCAGCACATATTTCTTTTGGGTAAGGCAGTAACAAAGCCTGGCAGGGAACCAACAGAGTTTGTTGGGCCCAGCAGTACAGAATTTAGCCTTTACTCTCAAGCTTGACACTGTGCCTTGTGGCCATTTCTAGATTGAGTGGTCCCTGTCTTCCACTTCTGAGCTCTTCACTGTCTCAAATTAGGACCCTTCTCACCTACATGACTTTGTCTCCTTCTCAAATAACCAAAATCTGTGTGAGGTCACTGCTGTACGGCTCAGAGTCCAACCAGAGTGCTCTGTGAAGCTTCCAAGTTCTCCTTGGCTCACCTACTTAGACATAGTGGGAGATTGCATGTTAAGTTAGGCTTCAAAATAAGACAGATCCACCTTTCTTAGGTTGCAAAAGATAAAGGTAGTGATGGAACCTGAGAGTTCACAAAAGATTTTGTTGTATGTTAATGACATATCATATATCTCTTGGGAAAGAAGCAATTTGGACACCCATTTAGAGGCTTAAGGGAAAGCACTGTACTGTATCCTGGAAAGGGCAAATCGTGTTCCATGGTGACAGAAATGGCTCTTTCAAGCACAAAATGTAAGCCTTTGGTCACTCTTTCACTGTGTAAGTTGAGCTGTGGTAGTTTGTCAACCAGCAGACAGGCCTGCCCTAGGGTTTGGCTTGAGCACTGCAGACAACTCCAGAATGCATAATTATTACCAGTGCTGGAACTGGTATGATTTTTAACATACAACTCAAAGTTAGCATATTTTATCTCAAATTATGCTTCCCTAAGGCAGCTTTGTGTTCAAAATACCGAATTCAATTTTATTTTTATAATTAATCATGCCTGCTTTGAATAAGGAATATCCTAGCACTGTTGCCCTATATATGGAAAACCACATATGGAAGTATTATAACAAATCAAGTGACATTAACAGTTTCAGTTTTTGTTGTTGTTCTTCTCATTTATTTGTTTGTTTGTTGTGGGGTTTTTTTTCCTATTTCAAGTACAACCACACTTCAGCAAAGACACAAACCTGAATTCTAGCTGCATAGCCATCTTCAGCTGTCTGTACCTGTGTGGAAAACTTGCAAGCAGTTTTTAACATTTAGCATGTGCTTACCAATGGGGATTTTTTTGTTTAATCATATTTTACCAGAAACAGGCAGAGCAGGGAGGCAAAGCTGCTCATAGGTATGGCATGACCTCCACAGAAGGAGAAGGTGTGCAGGGACTCTGGTTGGATGGTGTGTATATGTATGCACACACACACATAAAATGTCTGTACAGGATCCATTACATTTAGCTGTCAGTGGGTTTGAAATTCTTGCCCAGCAACATGCAGGTTCTTTTAGAGATCCTTGGCAGAGTAAGTGTTGTAGTTATAATTAGAGCCTTATTATTGCACTAAAATTTTAATAATCAGCATAGGTTATTCTTATCTACTATTTCTAGCAGTAAGTGCAGCTTAGCTACTCTTAGCATAGCTTGCTGAGTATCCTTAGCAATTATCATAGCTTTCAGTTAAACAGAATTTCTAGTAATTAGTGTAGCTTTCTTGCTTTCTCGGGCTTTTCATTACCTGGACCTGCTACAGTTTGGGTCAAACTCTTAATAATGCATGTGTGATACAATAACCACAAGTCTAGGCTCAGACTTCACCTAAAGAAACAGGAGTCACTAAGTCTCAGAGAAAGCAAGCAACAGCAGGGATACTCCAGACCCCCAAGGGTCACAGGTTTTCCTGTCCTGCAGCAGTTCCAGTCTGTATCCCACTTAGAACTTGCATCTGCTGGGTTTTATGGGCAATATCTCACATGCTGGTAACCTTCCCTATCACAACCTTGGTTGGCAGTGCTTTGTGGGCAACTGGTCTTCTTGTACTGCTGACAGCAGGGTGATCTCTTATAGACCAGGGTCATCACATCCTGGTGACAGCCACAGTGTTGAAAAAGGGAAGAGGGGGATGGGGTGTGATCAGCACGCTGATAAAGTGTGGTATTTGTCTTAGAAAATGGTGTTGTTCCTGCTAAACATATTGCTAGGCCCAGGACAGACACAGAAACAGGGGAATTTATTTTTCACCCAGACCAAAGTGAGTTGCCACAGGTTCTTGCAGGGACCGAAAGCATAAGTAGGTTGAAAAAAGGATCAGACACAGTGCTCCAGATATAATCTCTTTGATCCATTCAGCAAGTTCTTAAGCAACCAATTCTCAGCAGGATAAATACAGAGGAATAATGTGTTTGCCATTTTTCTTATGTTCTCTTTGTAAGCTTCAGTGTTTGGCTACTCTTGGGAATAGGATTGACAAAGAGAAAAAGAGTTTCTAAGACTGGCATTGCAGTTCCTGTATCATCAGTTATGCTGGATATTTAATGGAAAGTGAAACAATATTTAAAACGAAAAAAACAAAACAAAACAAAACGAAACAGAAGTCCCACTTGTTCTGCTATTGCAAACATACCTGCTTAGCTGAGCTGTGCCTGGCTGCCTTTCTAAGGCTCTGCAGGCAGCTGGGAGGGTCCATGTAATATTGATGAGCCTGTGCATTGATTGAGGGTGTGGAACNGTTTTATGGGCAATATCTCACATGCTGGTAACCTTCCCTATCACAACCTTGGTTGGCAGTGCTTTGTGGGCAACTGGTCTTCTTGTACTGCTGACAGCAGGGTGATCTCTTATAGACCAGGGTCATCACATCCTGGTGACAGCCACAGTGTTGAAAAAGGGAAGAGGGGGATGGGGTGTGATCAGCACGCTGATAAAGTGTGGTATTTGTCTTAGAAAATGGTGTTGTTCCTGCTAAACATATTCCTAGGCCCAGGACAGACACAGAAACAGGGGAATTTATTTTTCACCCTGACCAAAGTGAGTTGCCACAGGTTCTTGCAGGGACCGAAAGCATAAGTAGGTTGAAAAAAGGATCAGACACAGTGCTCCAGATATAATCTCTTTGATCCATTCAGCAAGTTCTTAAGCAACCAATTCTCAGCAGGATAAATACAGAGGAATAATGTGTTTGCCATTTTTCTTATGTTCTCTTTGTAAGCTTCAGTGTTTGGCTACTCTTGGGAATAGGATTGACAAAGAGAAAAAGAGTTTCTAAGACTGGCATTGCAGTTCCTGTATCATCAGTTATGCTGGATATTTAATGGAAAGTGAAACAATATTTAAAACGAAACAAACAAAACAAAACAAACCAAAACAAAACAGAAGTCCCACTTGTTCTGCTATTGCAAACATACCTGCTTAGCTGAGCTGTGCCTGGCTGCCTTTCTAAGGCTCTGCAGGCAGCTGGGAGGGTCCATGTAATATTGATGAAGCCTGTGCATTGATTGAGGTGTGGAACACAGGGTTGCTGCTTGGTCTCTGACACCATGATTTACAGTGACTTCCTGGTGGATAAAACAGGAATGTGCTGTTGGAGTTTTGACTGCTCAACTGCACATGCTTGCTCAAAGATAGAAATGTAGAAGCTAATATCTATTTGCATGCTGTTGGATCTGTAGAATAACAAACTGCCAATAAAAGTGCTTTTCAACATTAATGCTTGGAAATACCAATTTTGTTGAAGATGTCAATGTATTTAAAAATTTTGCAATTGAACTGTGTAAAGTGCATATGCCTCTTTCACAGTCAGTAAGGTGTGTAACTGTGCTGTTATGAAACTTGCATGAAAATCAGGATTCTTGGTATTCAGGAACTGTGGGTATATGTGGAGTATCCAAGAGCTTTTACCTGTAGTTGCTTGGTGTTTAATTTGCAATCAAATAAGGCATAGAATGATTTGATATAATTTCAAGGAGATTTGCAGTAACTGTCTGTAAAATCTTTTACATCAAGATTGATAATTATTTATGTGATTTCATAATGCTATAAGTTACTTTTGTTCAGTATCTTGTTTCCTAAACATTTTAATATGTTATTCTTTTGAAAATTATATCCTGCAGAGAAAGTAGAAAACAGTAAAGCTGGTGTAATGTTTCTTGTAAGTGTTTGAAACTACCAGTGCTCACCATGTGTCAGATACCATGAGAATTGAAGAAATTTCTTTTTCTAAAGTTACTAAGGGCAGTTAGACTCTGATTTAATGTGGAGAGAAGGAGAAGTGCTGGTACTGAAAAGTGTATTAAAACGTAAAATAGCATAGTGTGCTTCTGAAGGATTGTTTTCAGGGCATATTTTTGCTCTTCTTCTGAGGCACTGAAAATATTGCTGTTTTAAATTGATATCTCCTCTGATTTACAATTTTTTCTTGTTTTTAATTAGAGCTTTTTCAAAATTACGGAAAAAATGCTAGGTCTGAAAAGATATTTTAAAAATAGCATTATTTCTAAAACAGAACTGCCAAAATGGCCAACTACAGAAGAGAGCCAAGAGAAAAGTGAGATGGCCCTTTATCTTTTGATTTCCAATGGGGCATTTTCCTTGGGGGTCAGAGAGTGTCTAACCCAAGCAGTTCTCTGGGTCAGGCCACTTAAAATCAACTCTGCTCAACAGAGCTGAATGTCAGCAGGTTTTGGAATAGTTCCTGGGGGAGATAAAAGCTCAGAAGTACTTAGGTGTTGTCTTCTTTAGTGCTTTAAAGTCTGTATGCATATTGTATGTGATGATATTTTTGTAGAATTTTGCTTAGTTTATATATCTGAATAGCTTTGGTATTACTGTTATTCATACACATTCAGATTACTAGAGTAAAGGAAGTTTTCAACCCAAATATTTATTTACAGTTCTAACCAGTGTGGTGAAAATTTACATTTGTAGAAACTTTGCAGTGGTAGGCTATGAAAATTTTCATGACTGTCTTCATGTTTTTTCTTTATTTTAACTACATTTAATTAATTGATTTAACTGCAAAAAGAAAGGATGGAAAACTGGAATCAGATAAAGCTGTATTTTTTTCCCCATATTTATAACACATTAAAAGAACAGTAAAACAGTCCAAAGCCTGAGCCCCACTTAGCAACTGAAAACAGACTGTATGAATTCAACTGCCAGCCAAGCAGGAGGTGCAACAAAGCAGATGAAACAGTTATTTAGAAAGTGGACATCTATTTTATTGTTCTGAATTTATCCTTCTTGAACAAGGCTGACTTTACCAAACACTTCACTGTGTGAAACAAGCACAGAACATTACCAGAAGGGAAACTACAGGTTGGAGACAAGGATAAATTCCCAGCTGTATTAGGAGAGTGAGCACAATCTATTTTGTCATTAAAACTTTTAATGAGAAATTAATTAATTCTTATTTCATGTGCTCTCTGGTACACAAAGCTCCCCAGAGCTCAGGATGTAAAGCAGGCACACATTTTCTGAAGCCACATCTGCTTCATGGTAGCCAGAATGTGCTGCAGGACTGTCTGCCTGCTGCTGGTGCCTCACAACTCTTTTTATAGCCAGCTTAGCCTTGAGATGGTGAGGAGCATGTTAGTGTGAGACAGTCTGTGAAAAGAGACAGAAATATGCAAACTGATCTGCATGTCTGTGCTTTGCACAGTCTGAAGAAGTTCCTCAGCAAACAAGACAAAGTATGAACTTCCAGCTCTGTGCAAGGAAGATTGTGGTAAACTTGTTTTCTGAAGGAGCTATAACAAAGAGTTACCTGAGTGTCCAGAAGGAGGGGGTAGGAAGGAAACATCTTGTGATCCTGAAAAATTTGAAGGTTGAGTTGAAACAAAAGGGGAGGAGTGCTCAACGGCTTTACCTCTTGGCATATCCATAGATTTCTTTTCCATGATCTCTATTAATTGAGGATGTTTCTGTCATTTTTCTGTGCCACCATCAGTGATATGGCTCAAGAGATGGCTTACAAAGCAGCACACTCCCTGTCCTGAACTCTGTGTGAATTTAATCTTCAAGAGAAATTTTTGCAAATCCCACATCCCAACACCACGGGTCTGTGATGTGTAAAAAAGCTTTGCTATCCTGTCTGTTGAGTGTCTCTCATATCACATGATCACCACAGAAAAATATTGCCTCTATGTTAAAAGCCTGGTGAGCCAAGGTGACTGTGGCCAGGCCCTGTTTATTCACCAGCCTTGTGGGGAGCAGCTGGGGAAACTGGGGTTGTTTAGCCTGGAGAAAAGGAGGGGCAGGAGAGACCTTACGACTCTCTACAACTACCTGAGAGTGTAGCAAGGTGGGGGTCAGTCTCCTCTCCCCAGTAATAAGCAACAGGACAAAAGGAAATAGTCTGAAGCTGCATCAGGGGAGTTTGGATATTAGAAAAATTTTTGACAGAAACATTGTCAAGCACTGGAGCAGGCTGCCCAGGCAAGTTCTTGGAGTCACCATGGCTGGAGGTATTTTTAAAAGAGGTGTGAATGTGGCACTTATGGACTTGATTTAGTGGTGGACCTGGCAGTGCTGGGGTAGCAAACAGCTGGACTCAAAGACCAACCAGAATGGTTCTATGATTCCATTGTTTGCTGTTGTGCTGCTCAGATCTGCTCCTGCTGCTCTTCTGAAACTTGCACAGAGCCCACAGCTGAGCCCAAGCTTGGTAGGACCTGTGTTGTCTTGACATCAGACAGGAACTGGCTCAAGCAAAGGCTTTCCCCAATTGCATTTTTGTGTTAAATTTGTCTTGGATGTCAGTTGTAAGTGTAAGGTGGGGATATTTCTTCCTTGCCTTATAACCATTACTAATGATGAGGCTTTCTAAATGGCAGATTAGTGTTAACTTTGTAAAGTCTGATTATTATTGTATTGATAAAGTAGTAAGAAACAGAAATGTGTGTATTTGTTGCACCACATCTATGACAGAGCATGAACCCCCTCCATGTGTAGCAGCAAAAAGATAATGCCATTGGACTTCTTGCATGCAAAGAAAAGTACCTGTCACAATTTACAAGGAACCTAAAGTGAGAATGGGCGGAGGACCTGGAAACGGACCTAATTATAGAAGGCCTGACTATAATGAGGCGTATTTCAGCAAATTATTAGTTTGTTCAATCTAAAAGTAGCTCATCTTAGAGCTACTAGGTGATAAGGAGAAATGCTCCTCTGTAATACTGCTTAAAGAACAGTTCCAGAAAATACAGCTATAAACAAAGAATTTAATAGCAGTATCAATATTATGTTCATATTAATGCTACACATAAGGTAGAAGTAGGTATCAATAAAAATACAAAGTCTCTTAAATATAATGGCTCTTAAATGTAAAATACTGCAAGCCCTGGTTTATGTTTTCATTTTTAAGTTAGGTTTTCATTTTAGGCAGGATTTCATTTTGGATTAAATTTTGTCAGATCTCCAGATTAATCAACATTTTTGTTAGTAGTAAATGGTTGGAAGGAATTGTCCCTCTTCTATTACAGGTGCAAAGAGCTTCCTACAATTTTGTTTGTTTGTTTTTATCTTTCTAAGATTATTTTTTCAGTCAGCCATCATCTGACTTAAGTTCAATTTAGCATATACAAATCCTTTACTTTTGACAGTTGTCAGTAGTACTGACAGACTGATGCCCATTTATTAAAATTGACACTTAATTTGAAATTCCTTTATTTCAGATATCAATAGACTTGTGGAATAAACAGTTCAATTTGAAAGAATATTAGGTTGAGAAATTTTGGGGTAGAGAAGACTTGCTGTTGGATTCTAGATCTGCAGCGTTTTTGAACATGTAGTTTTGATAATCTTTTAAAGATTAAAATTTTAAAATACCAAACCAAATGGTGCATTAATACAGTGTTAGACTAATTATTTTATTAAAGAAGAACAAGAAGTGCAATAAAACTGTTAGTGTGTTCCACTATTTACTGTGATGACATCATAATGTGATCAAGGAAAAATATATTGCCAATATTTGAGGTCAGGATCATAAAGGAAAATATTTAATGAAATTGTCAGTAATATAATTATGTCATGCTCAAACACAATAACAGAAGATTATAACTTTTACAGTATTAACAGCACTCATCCTTGCTTTAGTAATGACATATTCTTGAGGAAAAAAGAAATCTAAGTCCTGACTCCTGACTGTGCTGTGCAATAAGCAAACACTGCCATCACAATATAGTTGTTTTAAAAGGTGTATATATTGCTTGTCATGCAGCTCTTTAGTGTGTCTGGAATTCAGAGCTAGGCTAAGTGATTTCTGTGTGCAATTCTCCAAGACAGCAAATTAGAGAAAATTCTTAACCCTGTCTCTCAGTCCTAAATATGATCAGTGTTGTGGCAGCCTGTGCCTCTGCTGCCTTCACTGCTGCTGTTTAGGAAAACCAATCAATCTGGCAAAGTTTTACTTTGCTCACAGGGCAGACGATCCAAGTACAAGCAGAAGGAGGCACTCAGCTCTTTGTACAGTGGGCACTAAGTAACAACCAGCTCTCAGCTGCCAGCTAGGCTGGCATGCAGCCAGGAAGCCTTGCTCTTAGAAAATTGTTTCCTTATGAGACAAAGTTGTTCAAAATGTTGCTGTCCCCTCTACTGAAAGATATGAGTGTTTATGATCTGTTTCAGTGGAAAGGACGATAAATTAGTTTTGGACAGTTTATGAGAGTGCTGTGGTGAATTATCACATCTCAGCAGCAGAGCTACAACTCCTTTAAATCATTGCTTCTGCTTGATAGGTGAACATTTGACCATATCCTTATGCATGACATCAGTTGCTTTTCTGAGAACTTGCTCTATAGACCTCTTTTAAATTTAAGCAAATGCATAAATTCTTGGTTTCTTTGGGGTGGAGAGAATCAGAATCTCATTTGCAGTTGCCCATCCTCCAAGGCTGTTTAGTGCTTCTTAAACCAGTGGGCATTATGAGTTCAGTGCCCCAAATTCTAACTCATATAATGTGTATCCCTGTAGAAGATTTGCTCAAATTAAAGTAGCTTAAATATTCATATGACCCAGCTTTTTAGACTAATTACAGTGAAAGTAAATTAAAATATATAATCAGATCCTTGCATGAAGTACTGGAAGAAAGCTTTGTAAAAATTCCCCTGAGAAGAAAAAGTCAAGAAAGGTTTTGCATAGTGCTTTCCAGTCCCTTTAATCTTGAGAAAAAGTTATTTCACTTATGGTGACAAAATTGTGCAAATTGTAACTAATTATTCTCTGATTAGTTTGTCTTTACTTAGCTTTTATGAAGGGTAGAGAACAGGAGATTCAGCTTGGGGTGTGCTATGCATTTGCTTTGCTTTGTCTCTTTTTCTAGGGTATAGGAAAAGATAGGGACTAGGATTCAGTGAGACTTTACAGTGAGTAAAAAGAACAAACACTTCCACATGGCATAACAAGTTATTTCTCTGTCTGTCTTACCTTCTGTGGGTTGTTGGAACTGTCATGAGTACAGAGCAGCAGACTGCAGTGGATGGTATGACACAGCTTTCTTCTTCTGCCTTTGGTATCCAAATTAAATAGAGAAACTAAAGCTATTAGTGATAATAATTTTATAATATATAATAATAATAATTTCATAATATTTACCACTGTGTGTGGTAGATAAATTGTGCTACTCTAATTATACAGACAGGAGAAGAAACCCTCTTGGGTTATTTGAACATTATTACATCAATCCTACAGTCCTATAAGCCATAGTTGTATATCTTTGCTGTAAAATGTCAGTGCTGAGGTGCTGTTTTTGAGGCTGTAATGTCAAGACAATCCATATCATGTTTTCTCTGTGTTTAAACACTGCACACTGTTATCAAACTCTCTGTTTTATATTTAAAAGATCTTTGTTAGCTAGATGTGTACACTGATACAGTGATGAAGGAAAAAGCCAAGTCACTTTGATTTTGGCACTCAACTAGCTGCTCTCAGAAATTAATACATTACCCATCACTTCACTGCACCTTCAAAGAACAGTGCTTAAACCTTCCTGACATTTTCCCCAAACGTATTCTGTAACTGCACCTAACTTATAAACATCTAAACATGAGTCATCCTGTTTTTAAACCCAGTGACTCTTCTGCACTGAATAAATAGTGCTAGCCAAGAAAGGAAATCTCTCTTCAAAGAGAAGATGAGAATGTTTTTAGATTTATGCTGTCATCCCCTACGTCAGCAAAGCCAAGCTTGCGTAAGTGTGTGCTCCAGATGCATTTTATGTTCTCTGGTGTTTGCAGCACACAAATGTGTAAACCAGTTGTTGTAGCAAAGATGTGCGTTTCTTGAATAGGTAGGGCTGGATTGAGCTCACTGTTTGATGTGGCCCTCAGGAAGGAGCTGGTGACTTTGCTGCACTCCCAGCTGGGACCTGTGGTAGAATTGATCTCCTGGCAGAGGAAAGGTAAGGAGGATGGTGTTACTGGTGGAAAGAAGCTGGAATTTTGCATATCTGCCTGATCCTGGCTGATGTAGTGTATCACTCAGCTCTCTGGATATGTGTTTGTCACTGTTAAGTGTTTGTGTCACTGCAGTTGAGGTTGGTCAGTGATGTGGTACTTGCATGGTGTCATTTTCCTATATCTGGAAGAAGATTGATGCCCGTTGTTCTTGAAGTTATAACTTTCCATGTATTCATATCAGCTGCTCTTCAATTTTGAAGTCACTGACAATAGGTGAGCAAACAAATTCCAAGAGCCCTAGTGCTGAACAGGGTGAGAAACGGGGGTNAGCTGGGACCTGTGGTAGAACTGATCTGGCAGAGGAAAGGTAAGGAGGATGGTGTTACTGGTGGAAAGAAGCTGGAATTTTGCATATCTGCCTGATCCTGGCTGATGTAGTGTATCACTCAGCTCTCTGGACATGTGTTTGTCACTGTTAAGTGTTTGTGTCACTGCAGTTGAGGTTGGTCAGTGATGTGGTACTTGCATGGTGTCATTTTCCTATATCTGGAAGAAGATTGATGCCCGTTGTTCTTGAAGTTATAACTTTCCATGTATTCATATCAGCTGCTCTTCAATTTTGAAGTCACTGACAATAGGTGAGCAAACAAATTCCAAGAGCCCTAGTGCTGAACAGGGTGAGAAACGGGGTTCAGATCATTGCTCTCAAACATACTGCTCAGTCCAGCTCTGCTGCAGGGATTTTTCTGAATGTTTGTACCTTTTTATCAGCTAAGCCAGGCCAAGGTGGAGCCACTGCTTCTGAGCAACAAAGAACCAAGAACATGCTGTAATGTGTGTTGTAGCCTGCCACCATATGCTCAGTATGACTCTGTGAGCACATCTCTGATCAGACCTTGAAGCTCTCTGTTAGCTTCAGAGCTCCTGGGAGGCCTTGCCTGAGTTGTCTGGTTGGATATATCATACCAGGTGGTGGTGGAGCTGCCTCTACCTCTGGTTCCTCTCCTGCAGCTGCTGTGGGGTGCTCTGGCCTTTGGGAATCTGTAGAAAGTTGTGCAATGTTGAAGCACGCTTTAGGTGTAGGGATTCATTGCATCTAAAAGCATCCTGATTGATATCCAAAATGTGTTCCAGATCTAACTAGAAGTAGTTTTGGCTTGAGATTAATTGTTAGATTTTGTTGTGAATGGGAAAGTTAAGGAGTGGGTATGTTCTTAAGAATTTGTTTTTATGGCAGATACTATTTGGAAATTCAATGTTTGGGTGATTTACATTCTTAGGAAATTTTCTGAAGTTTGCTTTATTGCCAGATGAAGCAGCTCTAGTTCAACACCTGAATTTTTCCATTGCTGTTTTCAGGCAGTACTCTGAAGTGTTGTAACTGTTACTTTCATGCCTTTGGTAACTCAGACTACAGCCTGACTGTATCAGATTTACTGCAAGATTAGGTTGTTGCAGTAAAAGTGTCCCACAACTATTTTTTGTTTTACTTTCAATGAATATCAAGAATTTCAGAATCCCTTGATTTTCTCTAATACAGCACCAAATCGTGTATATAAATGTGTGCAGCAGGAGCTCAGATGGGCTTTGAACTCCACAAGAAGCCAGTGAAATAAACTTCTGAAAGAAGTACCCTGTGGAGCCTGGAGTTCTGTTGCCAGTCCACCCCAGGATGTGCAGACTTAGGAACCTGCAGCTCCGTGAGGCATTTCCCTTCTCTTTGAGCTGAAGTTAAAGGATGCAAGGTGAAATTGGAATAGGGATGGGGGAAAAGAAAACATGACTGAAAATACTACTTGTTTTACCAGCATTTTCTCAAACTTTACAATTTTCCTAAACAGATCTTGATAACCAGATGGCCAAAGCTATCAATGACATTTGTCTAGAGTTCCTTTCTGCTATTAATATGTATTAAACAAAGTAAGTATAAAGATAAAGCTAAGAAATAGCACTTTATAGGAATGTTTTAATGATAGAATTTTAAAAGTTACGAATTTTATAATTAAAAACCTAAGAAGTTTAAAAACTTTTTAAGAACGTTATTTTCAGGAAAAAAAATCTGATCCTTCTCATGTTAGATATCAATACAATAAGCAATTCCAGATTCATTGATCCTTTCAGCGAAATTCAGTACTCCAGACATGAGCAATTGGTTGCAAATTAATAAAATTTTGAAGATCTACTTAATTTTCTCATTTAAGTGTTTTTATTATTTATAATAAGATCTTTCTATTTCACTGTTTTTGCTAAGGTAAATATTTTACATCATTTAGAATGCAGCATGTATTTTAAAACTACCCTCTATTTCCAAAAGCCCTTTTCCAAATAGTTTAAATCTTTGGTCTGTTTCTGACACTTAGCTTTGGAATCTGGTGCCCCTGCCAGGGGGTGCTTTGGGATGGGCTCTGTGAGGAGAGGCCGGGCACAGCAGATCCCTGCAGGGAGCCAGCCCAGCCCTCAGCTGAGCCCAGCAGCCTCCCTGGGGACACCTCTGCAGTCAGCCCGGACAAGGGGCACCCACTGGGGAGAAGGAAGACAGAGCAGGAGGTGCTCCACTGCAGAGGACCTGTGGCACATAGATGAGCCCATGCTGGAGCAGAAGAAACAAATGAGAAGGATGGAGCAGTGGAAGAGAAGAGTGGGGGAAAAGAGAATGACTGAGAAAAAACTGCTGTAGTCTGACTCTTCATCCTCTGGCCATCACCCAAGGGGTGGTAACATGATGAGTGGAGACCAGGAAAGGATAGGGAAGTGGTCTGGAATAAGGCTGTGACAGAGAGGAGAGAGGATTTTTTTTTCCTCTTTTGTTTCATTCCCAGTATGTGAATCAGTAATTGAATATTTATACTTAATGACTGTAAATTAAATGTCCCTGAAGTGAGGCTGGTTTGACTGCAATATAGTACTTTGTTACTGATCTCCCTGTCTTTATTTCTACCCATCGGTTTTCTCATTCTCATTCCTATTTTTGCTCATGCCAAATTGGGGGTGGAAGGAGTGAGCAGCTAGGTGGTTGCTTGGCTGCCAGGTGGGATCAACCACCACAGCAATCTGTACCTCTTAAGTTCTTCACACTTGTTTTCCCGGTATTCTTTACTGTCTGACATTACAAAAAGTCAATCATCATTTGATTTTTCCACAGTGATCTTCCTTTCACCTTCTAGAAACTCTGTAACATCTGCAATTAAGATGCATTTCCTTGATAAAAACTTTTTAGTGTTTCCAAGTATGTTAAACATAATCAAAATAATTTACTGATGCAACATACCAGCATGTGCCCCACCATTGCTTATATTTCAGACATTCAGGGACAAAGAGACACCCAAAATCCTGAGTTTCCAGTGATGCCCATTTGAAATCAACTTGCTATCTTTTGTTCTTAAAAAAAGGAAAAAGTGACACTGGCTGAAAAGGGAAATACCTAACCTGACTGTGATTGTCACAGAATTAGAAGATTTGTGCAGGCATAGTTTGTTTTTTTGTTTTTTGGGGTTTTTTTGTGGGTTTTTTGAGTGGTTTTTTGTTTTGTTTAGGGGTTTTTTTTTAGTTTTGGGGTTTTTTTGTTTGGTTGGTTTTGGGACTTTTTGGAGTTTTTTGGGGTTTTTTTCTCCATTTTAAAAAATATAACTTCTATCTGATCAAAGAATAAGCATAGACATGAGCCATTTATTTCTGTTGAGAAGCAAATCTATGATTATTATTTTCTACAGTGATAAGATTTTGACCTCAAGCTACATCTTTCTGTAGCAATAATTTGTCACCTTTAATTGCCAACAGTGTCTGTGCAGGTAGCCATTTTTCACTTGCACAGAATTTATTTAAAGTTTGGGTCTAAATTTGATCCCTGCTCACAGTTAGACCTGTCTAATGGTATGTGAAATGTGACAAGAAATCTAAAAGGATTTTGAAGGAGGGATGTTATTTTACAGTGATAAATTTCTCCTTGTGAAATGCATTAAACTGAGGGATCCTTCAGCTTCTCTTGCTCATCTCAGCAGATACTTGTCAGGCCATAGGATCCAGGCTGAAAACCACAGAAAAAACCATAAGGATTATGGAAAGCAGGAAGAAGTTTTCAGAATAAATCGCTCTCTAGTATGGAATATTGCCATTTGCTGGATTCCCAGGAATGAAATAACAAGGAAACCAAGATATTAAACTTAGTTTTCTCTCACAGTAGCCATGTTTCAAGTTACTGTTAATCTGATATGATAGCTTCTGGAAGAACCCAGATGTGTTGTACAGAATGGGAAATGCTGTTGATGCAAAATCAACTAAATTCTGAAATGCAAAAATGCCACAATAGGTCTGTTTCTTGGACATTTTTATTGAGGGGAGTATTTGAATTTAACTCTCAAGATATGAATGCTAGAGAGTTAATAGAAACTGATAAAATTAAGATTCTCATTTTTTTCTATCTGGTATCTTTAAAAAGTGGACAGAAGATGAAGAGCTTTGTTCAGTTTTTAGAATATACCCCATTGTGTGTTGCCTTTATTAGGAATTGCTGGAATGGAGTCTTCCTTTGTGTTCCTGTTTGAAAATAGAAAATAGATTGTATTTTAATGCAGTCCATTTGCTTACTTCATATTAGATGCAGGAAGGTATATCTATATATATTCAGTATTTATACCTTTAAAATGTTCAGAGTTCTCAGAGTTGCTTAAGAGAGGGAAATAGCTATAGAAGAGTTTTCACTGAAGTTAAGATTACTGTGGCTTTTGCTAAAATAGGATGTTTTCTCCTAGACTAATCACTTGACTGCAGTATTTGTTGTGTTTTCATTAGAACTGATGAAAACAATGCAAAAAATATTACAAAAGCAAATCTCAAACTTGTTATTGTTTAAGAAAATTGGAAGTATTTGTTGTGAACTTCCAAAAAAAAAAAATGGAAATGGAGGGCTTTCCATTAATTTTCTGTCACTCCAGTGGCAAACTGTCAGTGAATACAGTCTTTTTTATTACCTCATTTGGAAGGGCTGGGCAGGAGGGGTTGGACATGAGCCAGTGTGTGCACAGGTGTCTGGGAAGGTCAATGCCATCCTAGCCTGGATCAGGAATAGTGTGGCCAGCAGGAGCAGGGCAGGGATTGTCCCTCTGTGCTGGGCATTGGTGAGTCCACACCTCGAGTGCTGAGTTCAGTATTGGGTCACTTGCTCCAAAAAAGGCATGGAAGTGCTGGAGCATATCCAGGGAAAGGCAGGAAAGGGAGCTGGAGAAAGGGTCTGGAGCCCAAGGGTGAGGAGGAGCAGCTGAGGCAGCTTGGGTTGTTTAGCCTGAGGGAGAGGAGGCTGGGTGTGACCTTATTGATCTCTACATTTATTGTTGATCTCTACCCTGAGGTGAGGCTGTGGCCAGGTGGGTGTTGGTTTCTTCTCCCAAGGTACAAGTGGTAAGATGAGCCTCAAGCTTTACCAGGAGACTTTTAGATTGGATATTAGGAAAAAATTCTATATTGAAAAAGCTGTTAAAACATTAGATAGAGACTGCCCAGGGATGAGATGGAGTCACCATCCTTGGAGGTATTTAAAAGATGCATAGATGTGGCAGAATAAAGCAGCCCTACAGTAGTGTAATTAAGCCAATTAGACTGTAGAGAAAGACATTCCTTGGTCTTCTGTTGTGTTTTCTTAAATCTTTTCCAACAGAGATGTTTCTGGGATGAGCCACTTCTCCCTCCACTCCTGAATACAGCTGACATTTTAAGTTTCTGCTTGGGTGCCACACTAACAGGCTGCCAGGTCCAGTTCTACTTTGTGTTACTGGTTTGTTTGGAATGGGGAAAATTGGGAGGCAAGCTGTCAAAACATGCCATGAAGAGAAGGGCTTTGCCATAGTAAGGCAACAGGATGAGAAGAAAAACACCTTTGTCTACACATTTTACAAATTCTAGCCCATTCTTTTATCTGGGCCTTCTCTTTTTTATTTTATTTTTTTTTAAGTGTTTTGGTTCTGACATTATTGGTACCCCATTTCCCTGGGAAAGTGCATTCCCACAAGATTCTTCTAGATTGTCCCATAGAACAGACATGTGACAAGTCCTGTAATGTCAGTCTGAGCCCTCTGTGCAGCCAGTGCAGGCAGAATTCATCCCGGTCCACATGATGCTCTCTGACTGCTGATTATGCAACATTATGATGACAGGGCATAAAAATGTTCCTTTGGAGAGAACAGAGGTTCACAGAAAATTTTATCAGTTGAGATTATTTTCTGAAGCATCCCTAAAATAGTATTAGGATATTATAAAACTAAAGTACTTGCAAACTTTTTTGGCAGTCTACTGAGAGAGGAAAATGGAAAGAAAAATAATGCAATAAAATAAATTAGATGTAAGAATGAGAAGAACAAAGACAAGTTATGAAGAAATAAGATATAAGATATGTAGGAGGAATAAAACAGAGAAAAAGGAAAGTGATAAGATATGGGTGCAAAATGAATTATTTTGTTCAGGACCAGTGCAAGTACCAGATCACAGTACTTGTGATCACTTAAAACTTGTGCAAAGTATCAAGAGCAATTTTAAAGTGTAGAAGCATTGAAAAAAATTAGTGGAATACCCAATTAAAAATATAAGATAGAAAGGATTAATTTCATGCAAGTGCATGTGGGTTCTGCTTGTGCTTGCAATGGAGAATGGAGTTCTAATCTTCCCTTGGTGTAACGTGTTAACTGTTCTGAGAATTCACAGTACCCAGCAGATAATCAACTGCCTGACTTGGTACAGTGCAAAGGAGAGCAGAGTGGGTGAGTCAGCCTAAAGGAAAACCAAAGTTTGCCCATTGCAGAAGGATGCGTCCTTACTATGCAAATATTAGGTTTAAATGTAGAACTGTTAAATCTTTGGAGTTCTTCCAAATATTTAGGGATGCAATATACATGGTGTTGCCATAGAACAGTAATATCACCCTCCACATAATACAAGGTGGTGAATAAATTTTTAAAAACCTCAGTTGTTCAGACTTTTACTCTGCTATTATTTAATTTTATCCCTCAATTTACAAAGTCAGGTATTTCATTACTTGTCTTTGTTTGCTTCTCTGCTATGGAAGATTTATGAACAGCCTATATTTGGAGTTAGAGACAGTTCTTTTACCAAGATTCAATGACAGAGTGACAAAACTTTTCATTTTTCATTCCCACCTATGGCCAAGCTTTATTTCTCTGGTATAGCTCTACCAGGTACCAGTATCGGTCTCATATTGCTGGCAGAATGGAGGATTGAGGTAGCAATGAACATTTCTGACTGGCTGTAGAGCCTTGATCAGAGCGGGTCATGGCAGCATGGAAAATGTGCCACAATCTCTACTGGCACCTGCTGCTTTTTTGTGTGCCTACAGAAATGCAAGCCTCAGTTCCAGCCTCATGAGTGCAGTGCTGCATCAGGAAAATGGTTCTGCTTCTTTTCACCCTGGTACAAGAAATTTGCCTTAATGTAGGCTGTATCAAAATATATTGTGTCCTGAACTGAGTGACACTGGTCTTCACATCATCATCCTTTACTTGCCCCAAAGGAGCCCCTAGTGAGTTCACAAGCACACTTCTGCTGTTTTGTTTTTGCCCTATCAGGACATTAGTTTCTGGATTTTCCTAGCTCCTTTCTTTGTTGCGGCAAGTCAGGGTTTCCTAAAGAGCTTATTTAAGATGGAAGATTGCTGCTGTAGCTTAGGACTAATTATTTTACCATCACCTTTAAAAAAAAGAAATAAAATGTTGATATTAAAAATAATGATGCTTTGTTTTCATTCTTGCATTTTTCCTTTACTCTAAGGGTTTGGAAAATATATCAGCAGAGGTGTCTCACAATGTATACTTAGGCCTTACCCACTGCCAGTCAAGCTTTGCTAATCTAGGATACCTGTCCTGAAAGAGGATGCACACGTACTGAACATGCAAAGAGAAAAGCTATTTATAAATAACAGATGTATGTCCACCATCATAGGGAGAAAGAATACTTTTGTGGTATCCCTGTCCATTCAAAGGAGTGAAAGGCCAGATCTACTGGCCAGAGGAGCTGCATGGTATTTATTCTCTTCCCAGAGGCTTCTGAGGATGCAGTTAGCAGGGTATCACTCCTGCCTCTCTATTGGAGCAGTGGTGAAAACTCCAGAGATTTCATAGTACCTGCATTCTCCTCCATATTTTCATGCATGTTCCCCTTTTGGCTGATTCCTGACTCCTTGCTCTTTCTGAGATGGGTGTTCTGCAGAGTTGGAGGTACAAACAGCAGCTCCTCTGGTGTACACAGGTACCACTTCCAACTGACAAAGTGGGGAGTTGAGATGAAGCAAAGAGCACTGGGAATGAAATACATCTCTGATGAAGGGATCAGCTTGGATTACACTGTAGGCTCTTCCTCTCTGTGTCCATTGAGTGAACAGGATCAAGGCTTGGGTATGCCATTGTATCATTCAGCTGTGGGTGATTTCCGTGACATGAAGCTTTAGAGGACACTCTAAGGAGCTGGTGGTGTTTTGGGAAGCTGTGGGTCAAATATGAAGCTATGAACATGAGAAGAGAGAAGGTTAAAGAACACTGTCAGGAAATGCAAGCATTATGAAAATGGATGTGCAGAGATGGCAGTAGCTTCTCAATACCAGTGATTTACTATTAAATAGACCTGTTACAACCCAGCTTTGTTTCAAATATGGCTTGTTGGGGTGTGAGAAGGGATATGGTGTTCCAAGGAAAGCTGTGTGTCCATTGTACCACATTTCCAGCCTCTAGCTCTGCATCCTGGACTCACAGTTCAATTTGTCTTAATTAGACAGACCACATATTCCATGCCAATGGATCCTTATATAATGTCATAGATTTATGGCAAACCCCCAGATTGGTCTTATCAGCCACTAGGTTTCAGTCAGAGAAGAGAGTGGATTCTGTAATTGTGGGTGTCACTTTCCAGAACTGCTCTGTGTCCCAGTTAGCTGCCTACACCTTGTGTGGCTGGTGGCTTCTGTTTTGTCTTTAGTTTTTTCTGCTTGTATTTGATGGTAAATATGACCACAGAAGATGAACAGCAGTAGAAGATGTTATAGATGTGCAGAGCAGTGCACAGTAGCCCTCCTGTGTTCTGACTGGCTTGTTACTGATTTTCATTTCATTATTGATTTTCTACTCATAGGTGGAGTTGTTAGCAACTGTCTGGTAAAGATGGAGGCAACCAAACCAAACTCAAATCCATGAGTTTGGAGATTAATACTGAATTAACATTTTGGATGCTCAAGTGAAACTCTTAATTCAATGCAAAAAAAAAAAAAAGTATTACTACCTTTGGTTTTGAGCACTAACTAGCATTGATTTCAATAGGTGTTTCTGGCTGTTCAATGCTTTTGAACACAGAATGTTCCTCTAAACAGGAATACTGCAATTCATGGCCTGAAATAGTAATGCCATTCTACCCCTCAGAATCTGATTGTGTGGCCTTTCAAAGCAGAGAAAGATGCTGAAAAGAAAGATCTGTGCTGCAGAGAACAGAACAGGGAGACAACTTGTACTTTTTCAGTGGTCTGAATCTAAATGTTCCTCCCGAATGCACAGGAAACATGTCAATGTAAATAATGAGAGAGAAATACAGTACTTTACTTTTTATCTACTGAATCTGGAAAATACCAACTGAGCCAATGCACTTGATAAAGCTTTGCCTTCCAAAGCAGTGTAGGTACACATGTACCCTCATTTTCCTGAAAGGTTGATGCTAAAACTGGTGCTAACTAATGTCCATGCCATGAATATCACAGTACATAGTTCTCTTATTTACTTATTTGTGCTTCTTAGCCTTTAAAATGCTATCTAGTTTCTTTGCACACAAGTTCTTGAAGCTGGAAGATCTGGAACTGAGCACAGTGGATTTACTGCATGTTTCAAAGAAAGGTGTTCCACCCACTTGGTGGAGATGTGGAGGATTAGGGTAAGCATGGAGAAGTAAACCTGTAGGTTTTCTGCTGGGAGGATTCTGACCAGTGATGCAGTAAGTTCCCAAGTGGGAAGCTGAGTTTAGGCACAGCCTAAAGTACTGGAGAAGTGTCATTGCCATACCAGTTTTCTGGTGTATCTGCATTCATCAGTAGATCTTACAGAGAATGGAGATTCTTCTGCTCCATGTTTCTAGACATTAAATTCTGCCCAGCTATATTCTCTCATTTATGGGCATGTGCCTTGGTGCTCATATCTCCTATACCTTATACATTATGAAGGAAGAGAAAGGAATTGCAGTGGAACCTTTCTGCTAGAGAGGATACCATGCAGTTTAGGGTTGGGTACAAGCAGTACTGTACATAGAGCTTCTTAGAAAATACCAAACTGAAATATTTGCAGCAAGAGTGGTCTAGTCTTTCCTTCTTTTCTACTTTTTTCTTTTCAATAGCTAGTTCTTATTTGGGAACTCTTTATTTTAAGTTCTTTATGTAATACAGAGAAGGATGTTAGCTAACCATTTAATTTAGGAAATAAGCCTTTCTAATTATATGCTTCTGTTTCATAAATTTTAAGATGAAGAAATTTGATCTGACAGTCTACAAGGTGGAAGTGAGGAACAACAATAGACAGGGCCTGTGTCAGTTGTAAGGCTGTCCATGTATTCTCCTTGAAAGGACAGGAAGAAAGGCACCATTGCAGAAAAACAAAACTGCATTATTAATGTTTTATAATAGCATAGATGTTAACACCATGGGCTACATAATGTGATTTGGTTTGTTTTGAAGGTGATCTTAATGATCAGTGCTGTTTGGGTAAAGGCAAATGGTGAAAGCTAAGGTCATTGCTAATATCAGTTCCTAAATTTGCATTCAACCTTTTAAAAGTGTTGAAATACAATATATGTCCCTTAGATGCCACTTCTAGAACAAAAATTTAAACTAGGAGTCAGCATGTTCCCAACTGAAACCTTTATTTCAAGATGCAACTAAGAGGCCAAAACTATTAAAATAATCACTGTTATGATTTTACTGTATATTTTAGTGCTATGGGCTTTGGAACATTAATTTTATTACAAGAGCCAGGAATCAAATAGAAACCTAAATGCCTTTTTTAATTTTTTATGACCCTTTGTTTAAAAGACACTTATCACAAGGATGGCTCACTCTTACGTGATGTTAAATGTAACAGGTTTAGTTGTTGTCAATGATACATCATCTTATGGGGAAAATAACTAAGTTAGTTCTTACTTTTATATTCACTCTTGCTGTAAATGACAGCTAAATAGAAATAAATTACCTATCTGTTTCCAATCGTCACTTTTAGCCACCTGCTTTCTGAACTTCAGAGATGCTTGCTAACAGCCCTGGTGTTGCTTTGCTTCCCTGCTACTTTTGTATTTAATGTCAATGCAAGAAGTTTTTTATATCTCAAACTGGTTTTCTTCTGGGAAATTAGGGATGTATTCCTCCTTTCAGAGATGACCTTCAGTGTTTCTATCCTTCCTATAATCAGAAAAAGGGACAAAATGTAGTTCCCCAGTTTCCAACAGGATTAAAACCCTTTTGTTCTCTAAAACTGCACAATGTGATTCATGGGCAAAAACCTTTTGCAAAGTTTCTTTAAAACTTCATTTTCAAAAGCCTGTTATCTCTGACAAAATTTTGTGGTTTGCTATATTCTCACATCTCATGTGTCAGGATGGCTCTAGGAACTAGCTAGTACACTCAACAACTGCTGGTGAAAATGAAGAGCATGAAAAATAAAATGTGACTTGCAGAAAACATGAAGAATTCCTATTTATGTCATTGCCCTGGATGAGTCACTGATGTGGAAGTGAGATGGCTTATGATGAGGGAAGGTAACTGCCTCCAAGGGTTTTCATTTCAGTCTGTCCCTGGTTTATTTGATAGGAGGGACAGGAGATGGATGAGAGGTAGGGAAAAGCAGAAGCTTTCCTTCTCCACAGAGTATCTAGGGGTAAAATACTCAAATACTTGATGAGCTTCCTTGATCAGCCTAATAGTTTTGATGAAGGGAGTTGGCTTCATCAGTGATAATGTGGCCTCTTTGGCAGTCTCAAGTCATAGGATGAAGGGAATAGAAACTTGCACTTGGAGAAGGAAAGGAGAGGAAGGAAAGGAAGGACTCANTCTCAAGTCATAGGATGAAGGGAAGAGACTTGCACCTGAAGAAGGAAATACTCGACCTTCTCTTTTATTAATTTCAAAGCTGAATTGCATTTTACAATTTATATAATCATACAGCCTCCTGAGGGAAGCAGTTGTGAAGGCACCAACAACTCTGGAGTGACAAGAGATAAACTCTCATTGTGACAGACAGGCCCTGACCTGACAAAGGCTGATGTCAGTGTCATGGCAAGTGATGGCTGAGAAGCCATTTAGAAAATGATTTGCTTTAGCCAGGCATTCCTGGTACCAGAGGAGCACCATGGAGAAATGATTTTTGAATGCTGCTGTCATTTCTTAATGTCTTGTTTTGCTGAGATTAGGGCTATTTAAAAACAGCTTTTCTTTTTGGTATATGGCATTTGAAAGTGCCCACAGTTTCTGAGGCAGGCTTTTTGCTTCAAGACTGCTGGCAGCATCCTGACAAAGGTCCTTCCAGCATCATGCTTCGGTATTAAGGCTCTCCCATTTTCTCACAAGCAGGCTAATGGGTAAAACAATTCCTGTTGGTTTATAAATACACATCCACATTATAACATTAACAGAAGGGCTAGCTTTGGTTTTAAAGCCATTTGTGAGGAAGAAAACAACAGGAACAAAAAAGCCCACAAACAGAGCATGATTATGCACAATGCTACATGCAGGGAGATGTCTGTGTGAGGAGGAGAGGAGAGGAGA
>VWYE01014326.1:0-23217 GCA_013398995.1 Alaudala cheleensis | reverse complement strand
CTGCCCACCCTGCCAGGGAACAATTCCTGCCCAATATCCCATCTAACCCTGCCCCCTGACATTGGGAAACCATTCCCCCCCTGTCCTGGTACTCCAGACCCTTGTAAAGTGTCTTATCTCCATATTTCTTGTAGCTCCTTCAGGTCCTGGAAGGAATAGTTCTCAAGAGTTTCTCTTGATGGCTTAAGTCAAACATGAACATTTAATGGTATCCATGGCTGCACTGATGCACTTTTCCCTTCTTTTCTCTACTTCCTGAGATGGGAATGCAGCTCAGAGGAGAATATGGAACTTATAGTGCCAGGAAAGTGTCTGGGGAAGAGGAGAATTCTTGAGGTAGAGTTTAGGAGGCAGCTGAGTGGATGGGTTCCCTTGTTTCCTGAGCGAGTTCTGCAGGACAGGCTGTTGAAGGAACTGCACAGCACAGCAATTCCTTCTGGAACCCCAACCTGCAGCTTCCAACCTCTCTGTCCACGTGGGCTGGGCAAACACTGCCTGGTGGAAGTGGGGGCTGGAAAAGGAAGAGGTTTTTTAAAGGTAAGGGCCATAAATAATTGCAAAAACACCTTTTCAGGCCAGTGTCAATGACTTTAAGCCATCCCTGCATTAAAAATGCACCTCCCATTGGCTTAGTTGTGACTGATGGAGCTTTCCCAGTTGAAGAATGTTCCAAAGGAGCATTCTTGTTACAGACAAGAGGAATGTGGGCTCTTGCTGTAAATGACAAGCTTAATCAATCTGAGTATGCAATTTATCTAATTACAACTGGAGATTATTAGGTTTTTAGGTAATCCTTTAAATTAGATCAGAAACAATTTTGATGATGCCTTTCAAATGGAATTTGGTTTCCTTGCCTGGAAAAATGAGGGGTTCTGTAGCCCCACGAGCTGCTCTCGGATTTTCCTGTTGCATTTCATGTGTTGTAGCTCCTGGGAAAATTTGATACATTTATTTTTAAGGCAATATGTGTTGTTCCAAGCTCTATGCCCTGTGTTTATATGAAATTATGGAGCACAGAATCTTCTGTGTGGAGGTTGCCAGGTGGCTTTGTGGCTCACAGTGGAGGCAGGTGGTTTAAATCCTCCTTCTATATCTGTGCACAGCAATCTGAGAAGCTCATTTGGAAACCCTTCTGTTCCTGAACTCTCTCTTTTGTTACTTTTCCTTCCAAGGGGTTTCTAATTTTGCAGAATTATTGATGAATTTATTAGGGGCTCCTCGATGGCAGCAGGGATGGTGCCTCCCCCTTCACCTTGTGCTCCCCTCTCTTCCCTTTGCTCTGCATTCTCTCCCTGAGATGGTTTTAGGCTCCAACAGCAGCTTTTGCTTCCTTCCAGGATCTCAGTGCAGTTCATGCAATATACAGCAGACTCCTATTTATAGCCAGGCTATTTTTCCTGGCTGGATCTGAGTGCAAATTGCACTCCTGTTTTTCAGCACTTCGCATCCCCTGTGCCCCCTGTTCCCCTTCTGCCTCTCCAGAAGCTGATTTTGGTGTTGGTGAGTCCTGTCTTGTGTTCCCACCTGGGAGCTGGCTGCAGTCCACGTTTAAACCCCACCACAGCAGCTCCTTCCTTTGCTTACTTTCAGTCTTATTTGTGTTTAATCCAAATTATTTGTTATTTTCCCCCCAAAGAGAGTTCTGCAGGTGCTAATCACAACATCCTGCAGTAGTGAATCGTCCCCCCGGGGTACAGACACTCTCTTTCTCCCCCTAATTGGGACTGGAATTTGAATAGTGCAGCAAGGAGCTGTGGCTGGGGTTAACACAAGCTCATTTTTCCCTGTGTGTTACTCAGACAGTGGGGTTTGCATTTAAAGGAGAGAAAAGGAAGAAAGGAAAACGAAATAAACCCATGGATGCTGCTGCTACAGTGGCTTATCTGTGAAATGAGGATGGTTGCTCATCTTTTGGCTCTGATCCAGCCTGTTGGTGAGAAATGGAACATTTTTATCTGTCCTGTCACTCGTTTAATTTGGGNCTCCCCCTAATTGGGACTGGAATTTGAATAGTGCAGCAAGGAGCTGTGGCTGGGGTTAACACAAGCTCATTTTTCCCTGTGTGTTACTCAGACAGTGGGGTTTGCATTTAAAGGAGAGAAAAGGAAGAAAGGAAAACGAAATAAACCCATGGATGCTGCTGCTACAGTGGCTTATCTGTGAAATGAGGATGGTTGCTCATCTTTTGGCTCTGATCCAGCCTGTTGGTGAGAAATGGAACATTTTTATCTGTCCTGTCACTCGTTTAATTTGGGAATTTTGGCTCTTTTTTTTTTTTTCCAGTCAGGTGTTGATGTCACATAGGAAGCAGGTGTTTCAGTAAATCCTGCTTTGCATTTCAGTAAATCCTGTTTTGGCAGGAATTTCTCTTGAAGATCTGTTGATGTGGAATCATGTTTATTTTGGTGTTTCTGAGAACACCGAGCACTCAAGTAACAACTGATTTTGGGCTGGATGCTCAAAAATCTCTTCAGAGAGACAACTGCACATTCCCTGGAGTTATTGCCATAGGTGATCCATAAATTCTTGAATTTCTTTGTCAATTTGTTGCCTGGGATGAGCACAAGACCTGAAAAACTGGCTGAGGAAAATGAGCTGCCTTCCTCCTTCAGTCCCTGCAGCACCTGAGGGTGACACACAGTGCCCTGGGTCACCTCCCTGAGGTCACTTTGCTTCCTCTGATGGAGCTGTTTGGGTTTGGAATTCTGTATATTCCTTGTGAAAACCACTTCCCTGCACAGGTAGGGGTGGTGGCTCCCCCAGGAGCAGCCTGAGACTCAGGTGCTGCCCAGCTCTTCCCAGTTCCATGACTGGAGTTGTTGCTGGGAGGAGCTTTGGAGCTGGGAGTGAGGCAAACCTTTGTGGTGGCACTCACCTCAAAATAACCAGGGGTTTTGGTCTGCCTGCACCATCAGGACTAATACAAATTACACTTTGCAATCCACTGATGCCTTGGAAAGGCTGAGCTGGAGCAGAGACTGGGCACAGCCAGAGAATAAAGCAGGTATTTACTGAAAGGCTCTGGGATACACCTTGGGCAGGACAAGAGCCTGGCCAGGGCTACACCCAAGGTGGGCTCAGAATGGTCCCAAAATGGACCCCTGGGCACGAGCTCTGACACTTTGATAATTTTTGGGCCATNCTCTTCAGAGAGACAACTGCACATTCCCTGGAGTTATTGCCATAGGTGATCCATAAATTCTTGAATTTCTTTGTCAATTTGTTGCCTGGGATGAGCACAAGACCTGAAAAACTGGCTGAGGAAAATGAGCTGCCTTCCTCCTTCAGTCCCTGCAGCACCTGAGGGTGACACACAGTGCCCTGGGTCACCTCCCTGAGGTCACTCTGCTTCCTCTGCTGGAGCTGTTTGGGTTTGGAATTCTGTACATTCCTTGTGAAAACCACTTTGCTGCACAGGTAGGGGTGGTGGCTCCCCCAGGAGCAGCCTGAGACTCAGGTGCTGCCCAGCTCTTCCCAGTTCCATGACTGGAGTTGTTGCTGGGAGGAGCTTTGGAGCTGGGAGTGAGGCAAACCTTTGTGGTGGCACTCACCTCAAAATAACCAGGGGTTTTGGTCTGCCTGCACCATCAGGACTAATACAAATTACTATTACTAATACACTGTGCAATCCACTGGTGCCTTGGGGAGGCTGAGCTGGAACAGAGACTGGGCACAGCCAGAGAATAAAGCAGATATTTACTGAAAGGCTCTGGGATACACCTTGGGCAGGACAAGAGCCTGGCCAGGGCTGCACCCAAGGTGGGCTCAGAATGGTCCCAAAATGGACCCCTGGGCACGAGCTCTGACACTTTGATCAGTTTGGGTCCATTTGCACATTGGGGTTGAATTGTCCAATTCCAGCTCCAGGCTGGGAGGTCTCATCCTTCTTGTTCCTCCCCTCAGCCCAGCCTTGTTTGTGCTTTTGGGCCTGAAAGTTGTCCTTGGTGTGCAGCAGGGAAAGGATTTGTTTTGTGTCCCTGCTCTGTGCAGAGCTGAGTGACCCTGAATGTGAGCTCAGAACTGCACCTGAGGCAGAATCTGAAAAACATAAAAGCTAAACTTAAGGCATCACCACTGGTTTAGGGACTGTCAGAGTCTTCCTCACAGAACATCACCTGCAGTTTTTCCAGCCCTCATCTCCTGTAGATCACTGCCCAGTAGGTGGTGATGCAGTTGCATTCTGGCTTAATCCTGAATTTCTCAAAGGTTACCACTTTGGAGGGGTATTTTTTAAATGAGAGTTTTTTAGCAGCCTGTTAAATGTTATAGTCTGTAGAGCAGCAATATTGCTTCATCAGTTGCTCTATAAATTAATAAAGGCTTGATCTTTTCCCATCCTTGATACGTTGCTTTTAGTAATCCCATTAATTCCCAAAGGCTGGGAAGAAACAAATTACAGCTTTCCAGGATTTATGGGTTTGGCATTTTGCAAATCCTGCTTTGTGTTCCTGTATTTTCGGACAGAAGTTTGAACTTCTGTGAAACTCAGTGGTTCACTGACAAATTCCAAATAAACCCCAAGCTGCCCTGAGGTTGTGGTGAGGACTCCTTTGGTGCTTTTCTCTGGTTTCTGAGTTCTTCAGCTGCTCAGCAGCTTCTGATAATAGGTTAGTGAGAATCAAGCAAACATCAGCATTTTCACTGAAGTCCAGATTTGCAGAACTCCCTGCTGTTAGGGGCTGGGCCTGACTGGGCTAAGAAAATGAGAAGCTGCTCCTTGGGTGTTCTGAAGGAAAATCCAGGTTAAATTGCTTTGTGCACGCTCTCCTCTGCAACAAATACACGAGCCTTGCTGGGAGAATTCACCTACTGAACTCTAGGAATGTTTTCCAGCATGAATTAGGTCAAGAACACACCACAGAGCCAAGCAGGGAATGCTTGGGGGGTTTTATATAATGTGGCAGAGGAAAAGGTGAAAGCTGCTGCCTCAGCCTTTTGCCAGGATGAGGCAGGAGCTGAATACAAAGGTGTGACAAGGCTGGGTTTAAATCCCTGCTTTTTAGGACCTCAGACAGGCTGTGGGAGTGAAGTGGCAGGCAGTTGATGTGCTCAGGAGTGAATTAATGTCCCAAATGGAAACGTTGCCATTTGTCAGAGTGATTATCTTGTCTTCTCGTTGTAAAACCAACAAGATGCTTTCAAAGGCTTAGGGACAAGCCCAGAGGGAGAGTCTAAAGGCAAACTTTCCATCCGTGCTTTTCAGTGCTGTCAAAGCAACATCCAAGCTTTACAGCCACTTCTCAGGTTTTTTGGGGCAGCTGATTTCTCTGGTTTTGTCTGCTGACAGCTGATTCTTCTGGCTCCTAATTTTCTTGGTCAGTTCCTGCAGGTTTTAAACTTGATTTCAAAAAGAAGGGACTGAGCAGGGAATAAAATGAGTGACTATGAAGGGCACGTTTGTATCCTTGGAGAGAAACCTGCTGGGCCAGGTGAGGATGGAATGACAGAAACCTGTAGCAGCTTTACTCTCCTCCTCATCCCAAAAACCCCCAAGCAGATGGAGTATGCTGGAAAGTTTGGTAGGGCTCTGTCTGTTCAGCTGTGGGAGAAGGGAGGAGAAAGTATGATATCTCAATATTAAAAGAAAGCATGAGTTGGAAACCTGAATTCCTTCTGCTGGGAGGAATTTTTAAAGAATTTTTAAAAACTCTTCAAATTTGGGTTCCTGCTGAAGTGTGGGGTTTGCTCTATTGGGCAACAGAAAGAAGTGGTAGCCTTTTAAAAGAGATTTTACCCCAAAAGAGAAAATTGAGGAATATGAACTGTTGAAGTTTGAAACCCTCCTGTGCTTGCCTGAGTTGAAATGCTAAGGGAAGAGTTAAATTTCCACTTGGAGTAGTTCCTACTCCTATGAAAAGTGATAAAGTTAAGTTTCTGTATTCAAAGCTTCTTGAGGCTTTCAATTTTTTGTGTCTGTGATAGTGTGAACAGAATCTAATTTAAGTCTTAGAAATGTAGGTCTGTGTTATCTGCTCTCTTTCTCGAGCTCCTAAGATCTCCTGTGTTGTTTGTTACTCCAGCATGTGGCAATCAGCCTTTGGAATACAAATGCAAAATTAAGCCCAGCTTCATTTGCATTTAGAATTGATAAATGTTGCTCGAGACGCTGGTTAAAAACAAAAAAGGAAACAGCAAACCCTTTTCAGTCCTTCCCCTCCCAACCTGAAACTATAGAGCTCTGACTTCAAAAGCAGTTTGGACTCAACTTCTAATGAGCAAAATGAGATTGTTTCCAAACTTGTTTTTTCCTTCAGTTGAAGCATGTATTTGTTTGGGTGGGTTTTTTTTTCCTCTTTTTTTTTTTAATGGGAGAATTGCAGAAGCAATTAAACAGGACCTTTTCTCTGGTTTTTGATGTTCCTATCTCATGTAGCTGAAATTTGGATATCAGAGCAGGTTTGTTGTGGATTTAACTTGAGAGAGAGCTTGTACAAACTATCTAGAAAAAGATAAATAAGTTGAAGTGAGTCTCCTAGCTAGTGCTTTTTTCTGCTTGCAGTTTAATTAATGAAAAAATAGTTTAAAGCAAAATCACTGCATCCTATGACAAGTATTTTCTCCAGTCTCAGTGGATATTTCAAATAGCTTTCCCCCCCACAACGTCTGAGGGAGAGAGATGTGGCTTTGGTGGTTTTTATTAAGGATTGAAACTTTGGGATGGGTGGAATTTCCCTCTTGCTGGGCTGGAGCAGCCCTGGTTCTCAGGCTTCACTTCTGTGGCTGTGAGCAGTGTGGAGACAGATCTTGCTGGGAACCATCAGCGTTTTGGGTGAGTTTTAGTGGCATTTCACTTGTGTCTGAGATATTGGGGAAGCTCAGCAATGATTGGGGTCACTGTGGTTGCAGATGGGATCAATAGCAGAGACTTTGATGAGAGCAGTGGCTGGGAGATTTTTAGGAGTGAAGGCTTCAGGGTTTGCAGTGGCACTGTGGTCCTAAAAAGAACAACTGGAGTTGGCCGTGGGGGGAATGTGGGGGCACAGAGCTGAAAAAGCTCAGCTTCCAGCACTTCTCTGGGAATGCTGGAGTCTGCAGAAGTTAAATAGCAGCTCTGTGCAAGCCCCAAGTGTAAAAATCCCCCCAAAGCACAGCAGGAAAATTCAGCAGCTTGGTGTTTGCTCAGAGAACACCATGAGAGACTGTTGGGAATGTGTGTTCTGAGAGGGGAGAGCTGCAGGACGTTCTGCAGGCAATTAGGTGAGTCTCAGACAACACAGGAACTCACACCAAAATGAGTTCTGTGGGTGCTCCTCAAACCTGCAGCTCTCAGACAACAGCAGCAGATGGTGAGGTAATAGGAGAAAATCTGGCCATGTATTCCTTGTGTGCCTGGAAGGCTGGATTGTGTCCTGGAGGAAATGCAGTCTGCTCCGTGGAGCATATGTGTGTTTGTAAACACCACCCAGCCTGTGCCTGGGAGGAGGGGCTGATGGCAGGGCTCATTCCCAGCTCCAGCCCAAGTGCCTCCTCTGGGAAGGCTGCAGGTGAATGAAAGTTTGCTTTAAAAATGAAAAAAATTATATCATTCTTTGGTTACTTTGGTATTGAGCTGTCTGCTGGCTTATCATCAAATTAACCAAAGTTCTAAGTTTTGAGTGGTTGATGCACCTGGTTTCCTCCTCAGGTGCCATAGATATGAGCCTAAATCTGTCGAGCACATTAAAAGAAACGACAATGAATTAATTCAGAATTAATATTCTTGTTGAGAGCAGAACTTTCTTTTGCTCTTGAGGGCTTCTTAAGTGTGTGTCTCCTGATTCCTCCAAACAATAACTGCATTTACACTCCCCATTTTTCATGCATGGCTTATTGCTTTGTTGTAGCCAGACTTTATTAGTCATATTAATATGAGAACAGTTTTGAAAAGGACATGAAACTTATTGAACCGATTTGTTTGTTCTTTTTTATTTTTTTTTATTATTGTATTTTAATGTATTGACTTGCAGTTATAGCGTGTTTTTATTTGTTTGCCCTTTACTTAATCCTTTGGCATTAGCATCAGCATTGCCCAAGTCAGCTGCTGGATGGATTGAACCTTCAGGCTTTTGGGGTTTTCACCTCCTTGGCTTCCTGCCATGTTTTGCTTGAAAGGTAAAACCCCAAACTCCTGATGGTCCCTTCCTTTTGCACCTGATTGAGATGCACCTTAATTACAACATATTCTTAGCTGGCCTCAAAAGGTTTCCTCATCCCCTTCTGCAGACAAGGTGTAGGTTTGGGAGGACCTTTTCCCAGAGGTGAGGAGGCTGCTGTAGCAGTTCTGCTCTGCTGATCAGCACCACCAGAGGTGGGTGCTTGGCTCCTGGATCTCACTGATGGCCTCAGGTTTCCACAGGTGTCTGGGCTGTGATGTTTTTTCCCCTCCCCACTTCCTGTTCCTCCATTGCTGTAAGTAGATCTGAGCTTTCCTGCTCTTCTCTCAAATGTCTCTGAAACCAGAATTCACCTTAAGGCCTTGCAGATGCTGTTCTCTTGAGCCAAATATTTGCAGGACTTCCTTTTTTTCACAGTTTTGAGGACTTGGCCAGTCCTTGCTCTTCCCCAGGCTGAGTCTGTGGACTGCACAAATTGGTCTGAAATGTGGAAATTCAGGGATGTGAAGACTGCTGGGCAAGCTTAGGAATTCTACCACACACATCCATCATTTCTGGTGGGGAAGATGGTTAGAGTTTGTCCTGCTCTTGCAGTTTCCCAAGCTAATTCAGGCTTGGAGCATCTGCAGCAACACAGGCTCAGCCACCAGTGTTTCAGGAGAGGTGGCTTCTGCCTCTTGCTTTGCTCACAATAATTGTCACCCTGGGATGTCCCTGCCACTGAAGGGTTCCCTGTTTTCCCCATAAATTCCCACCACTGGTTTGGAGCTGGAGCGTCAGATGTGCTGGCTTTGGTTGATGGCTGAAAAAGAGAGATTGAAGCATTGTTCTCTAATGAGATAAATTGGGGTTTGGCTGAGGTTGGAAATGAACTGTGAAATCCGTGTAGATTGGATGGCTTCACCCGTCCCCCTGCAGCATTCCACAGAAACCTAATTAGTGCCTTTAAAAAGGAACATAATTTCCTCTGTTGGTTTAATCAGGGGGTTGGGTTTTTTTGCTTTTGCTGGGAATAACAGGTTGTGAAAAGGAAATACCCATACCAGCGTTGTCTTGGATTTTATTTTGCACAAAGCTAATTGAATCTGCTAATTTAAACCTCACGCGAGGAGGCTGAGGTAATAATAGTCCTCCTGCAAACTGTGTGGCAGGATTTGTGGATTTGTTGTTTGGATCTTCGTCCTTGTGGAAATAAGGTGCTGCTCCAGGAAAGGCAGAACCAAAAAAAAACCCAATTTTTTTTTCCTAGCTTCCATCTGTTGGTTTTTAACATGGTTTTATTGATGCACTTCTTCAAATAGCATCTTGTGTTTGCAGTCTGCAGTTGAGTCACCAGCCCTGCAGGGATTTAAAAGCAGTGTGGATGTGGCTCAAGGGACATGTGTGGCCTTGGCAGTGCTGGGGGAAAGGTTGGACTTGATGGTCTTTGAGGGCTTCTTCAAACTGAGCCATTCTGGGATGTGATGCTGTAAGAATGCTGAAAACTGATGGTTATTTGAAAGAAAAGACAATTTTAGAGGAAACCTTTGGAGTGGCTGTTCCTCCCACCTGTAGAAGTGGATGTCATGCTTCCTTCTCATCACAGATCCTGCTTTTCAGGAGTTTTGTCACAATTGTTCAGGTTGTTGCTGCTTTGTTATTACTCTTTTGTAGTTCTCAGACCCAGTTGCTGTTCCCTTACAGTATTTTTCCCAGCCACCTTATTTTCCTATAAATATAGATTCTTCAAGTTTCATCTCTTCTTGAATTCTGGTCCTGGTTGGTGGTTTTTTGTTGTTGTTGTTTTTTTTGTGGGGGCTTTTTTGTTTGTTTTGTTTGTTTGTTTTTTGGGGGGGTTGGGGGTTTGTTGGGGGTTTTTTTTGTGTGTGTGTGTGTGGAGAGTGTCTGTCTGATGCACATTTGGGTTATTGCACTTCTGGAAAGGTCCTCATGTCTCTGGGAGTCTCTCAGCCATAGGGACATCTCTTTCTTCAGATTTTGGGTTGAAGTGGTTTTGGCTCTGTCTGCCCTAATTGGAAAGTTTCTCCTTGTTTTAAGGCTCCTGGATTTTGTAAGTAACTTTCCTAGTAAGGTAACTTAAAGGGAAAAAAAAAAGAAAAGAAGGGAGGGAAGGAAAATACAAGGATTTTTTTTTAGGAATATGCCATGCATTGGAAAAGCAGCTGTCCACCAATGGACAACCATGTGCATTAACCTCAGATTCATCCAGGTTTTCTTGCCATGGACTCACCGCCCTTAGGAGTGTCCAAGGCCAGGCTGGATGGGGCTTGGAGCAACCTGGGATAGTGGAAGGTGTCCCTGGGGTGGAACTGGATGAGTTTTAAGGTCCTTCCAAACCCAAACCAGTCTGTGTTTCCATAATACCACGTGTGTGAGGTAAGAGGAACAACTGATTTTGAGCAGAACTGAACTTTGTTCCCTGCACAAAGAGCACAGACAGATGGCAAGTCCAAACTTTTCGGTATTTTCAGGAAAGGAAATATAAACCCCACAGTCTGAGGTGTCTCTGAGGGCTCATTTGCTGTTCCTATAGATAATGCTCAAATTAAGCAGTGATCACTCTCGACACAAGCAAATACATACCCCAGCCAACTGCAGTGCAGGAGAATTTGGCAGGAGGGGATTTTTTTTGTGTGTGTTCATCAAAAGTACATCTCTTCCAGAAGGACAATAGTTTGTGGGTGAATTGGGTTGGTGCTTGTGAAGGGGGATAAGATCTGTTCCTCTCTGCTGTGTCTGTACTTGGCTTGTTGTGTGTACTGAGCCTGTACCTTGCATTTAATCAGAAAACCCAGCCATCAGCTGCTTTATAGCTCTCATTTCCAGTTGATGTTTTGGGATAGATGTATCACCTGGTAAATCTGCAAATAAAGCAAAGCTGCTCCTTGTGCAGATGGGGAAAGCTCAACTAAACCTAAATACAATGTTTCAAATTACTGTGTTAAATTCATTGCAATGATCCACATCCCCAAAATCCACCAACAATTGCTGCCAAGAGAGAGCTTTTTCGTTGGAATTTTGCTGGTTGGAAATGCTGCATCTCCTCTCTCAATAATTCTCATCATTGTAAGATTGACCAATACAGGAGGTGCATATTCTATGAGAAATGGTTGAAACTAGAGAATAAATGGAAGGGATTATCCTTTTACAGGGTCTGTATTTAATTTATACATGTGACTCTTTTGGGGCAGGAGAGACAGATTCCCAGAAAAAAAGACATTTATTCATTTCAGTGGTTGTTTGTTTTTCCTTGCAGCCTTTGGAGGTTTGATTTAGTGTGGTGGTGACACTCTTGTGTTGTTCATATTCATGAGCTGCCTCACTGGGAGCACACTCAGCCTGAATTATCTTGTCCCCGAGCATTGTGTTGTGCTGGGGGTTTCTCTAAAGTCCTCACTCCTTAATGCTGCCCAGGAGAGTCGTGTTCCTTTCTCACAGAATCCCGGGATGGCTGAGGCTGAGGGGTCTGAGTGTGCAGCTGGTGTGAGCTCGGTGCTGCAGCAGGGCCATGGCAGAGCCCAGGGCACAGCATTGTGTGCACACAGCTCTGCAGCAGCCGCAGGGAGGAGAGCCCAGAGCCTGTGTGCACAATGTGCTCAGGGCTGGGCACTGCCCAGGGCACGAGTTGTGCCTCCTGTGCAGGGGCCATTGCCGGGCTCAGCCCCTGCCCGTGGCTCTGGGGCCATGGCTGGGCCCGGAGCAGAGGCTGGGCCCTGCTGGGAGCCCTCCCTGCACACAGGGACAGCCAGGCCTGAGGGCCCCTCTCAGCTGGGGCTCCTCTCCAGGCTGCACAGCCCCAGCTCCCTCAGCCGCTGCCGGCCCCCACATGCTGCAGGCCCTTGCTCAGCTGCGCAGCCTGGGCTGGCCCCGCTGCAGGAGCTGCCTGGCGCTGCTGTGCTGAGGCTGCAGAGCTGGGCACGGCACTGCAGAGGTGCCTGCAGGGCTGCCCCAGGGCCAGGAGCCCTCCCTGCCCTGCTGCCGCTGCTCTGCCTGCTGCCCCCGGGCTGCCATCGGCCTCCTTGGGCCCGGGACACTCTGCTGCCTCAGGGACAGCTCGGTGTGCCCCGGCACCCCCGGGACACTCTGCTGCCTCAGGGACAGCTCGGTGTGCCCCGGCACCCCCGGGACACTCTGCTGCCTCAGGGACAGCTCGGTGTGCCCCGGCACCCCCGGGACACTCTGCTGCCTCAGGGACAGCTCGGTGTGCCCCGGCACCCCCGGGACACTCTGCTGCCTCAGGGACAGCTCGGTGTGCCCCGGCACCCCCGGGACACTCTGCTGCCTCAGGGACAGCTCGGTGTGCCCCGGCACCCCCGGGACACTCTGCTGCCTCAGGGACAGCTCGGTGTGCCCCGGCACCCCCGGGACACTCTGCTGCCTCAGGGACAGCTCGGTGTGCCCCGGCACCCCCGGGACACTCTGCTGCCTCAGGGACAGCTCGGTGTGCCCCGGCACCCCCGGGACACTCTGCTGCCTCAGGGACAGCTCGGTGTGCCCCGGCACCCCCGGGACACTCTGCTGCCTCAGGGACAGCTCGGTGTGCCCCGGCACCCCCGGGACACTCTGCTGCCTCAGGGACAGCTCGGTGTGCCCCGGCACCCCCGGGACACTCTGCTGCCTCAGGGACAGCTCGGTGTGCCCCGGCACCCCCGGGACACTCTGCTGCCTCAGGGACAGCTCGGTGTGCCCCGTCACCCCCGGGACACTCTGCTGCCTCAGGGACAGCTCGGTGTCACCCCCGGGACACTCTGCTGCCTCAGGGACAGCTCAGGTCCTTCCCCCCGAGCTGCTCCAGCAGGTCTCCCCCAGTCTGTGCTGGTGCTTGTGGCTCTTCCTGCCCAGGTTCAGGGCTTTTCCTTCTGCTCTCTCTTCTCCCTCAAGACTCCTGCACCTTGATGCAGGAATAACCCCTATATGAGAATGCAGGTTGAGGATCCACTACTGTGATTGATGGTCAAGCGACAAGAAACATATGAAGAAAACACAACCTTATGATACACCTCACCTTCATCTCTGTTGTCCTGTACCCATATTTTAGATTTCTCAGTATCATATTTTTTCTGTGGGAACGCAGAAAACAGCACACTTTCCCTAAGTACTCAGAATATTCTCTTCTTTCTGCAAAAGCTCTTTTAGTTTCTCCCTCCTTCAAGCATCCAGCATTGGGATTATTACTGAATCTGGATGTGCTGAGTTTTCTTTCTTTTTTTTTTTCCCTTTAGTGTTTTGCTTTGAGATGCAGAACTAAAAACACGCAGGGTATTTTCCCTCTCTGACATTTTTTCCCCCCAAGGGTGTTTTGCTGTTCTGTGTATATTTGGGAAAAAGTGGATCATAGTAGTAGAGACCTGTAGTTCATAAGACTTTGGCTGGACCAGTTTCAGTGAAAATGCTCCTGGACACAAATATTTACTGTTGCAGGAGTTGTAGCTGTAGCCTGATGTGGGCTTAAATAGGCAAGGAAGTTGTGTGTGCCAGTAGTTAGTAAATAAAAAGCAGCAGTGTGGTGGAAAAAATTACTTTCAAAATTATTTTTTTTATTTTAATTAATTTTAAAATTAAGATTTAATTAATTAAAGAAAAGCAGGAATTTTGGCCACTTGCCACTGGCTGCTGAGAGGATTTCCCCCTTTCTTTTCTCTTTGGTTGTGTTAAAGGTTTTGTGTAATTTTAGGGTTTTTTGGTGCTTGGGGTTTTTTGCTCCCTTCCTGCTGGTTTGTTGTTTATGATTCCTTTTTATGATTATTCTGGTAACTTTAATGCCAGAGGAAACAGCAAAACCTTTCCAAGGCTTCCCTGTAGCTCCCTGTATTAATTATGACAGAGCCAGCAATTTACTGTTAATTTCTATTACCAACAGGTGGGTTCTGCTCAAAACTGAGCCTTGCTTTTCTACCCTTTACCCCTCCTACAGATGAACCTTCAGCACGTTATTCCTGGACTATAATTAACGAAGAGCAGAATTCTGGTGGCTGTTACTGTAGGAGAAGGGAACACAGGTGATCCCACCCCTGATAATTATCAGCTGTGTTAATTACCCAATCACCCCTGATGAGCCCCAGCTGTGTCCAATAAGGATGAGTGGGATAAAAGAGGGGTTGGCTGGTGAGGGGAGGATCAGTGTGGAGCAGGAAGGAGAGAATGCTGGAGCAGGATCCTGGGCAGAGAGAATCCCTGCAGTGAGGTCAGTGTGGGGCTGCAGGCAGAGCCTGTTGTTGGAAGCTGCAGTCACAGTCTGGCTGGGGAAAAGCTGCAGTCAGAGCCTGCAAACCAATGGCTGCAGTCAGAGTTGAGCAGGGAATCAGCAGCAGGCAGAGGCTGCCAGGGAAACCTCCAGCAGGAGCTGCTGCAGCCAGAGGCAGGGAATGGTTGGGAGTTAAAATGACTAAGCCATAAAGAGGAACAAAGCAGGACCTTTTTCATGCAGTGATAAACAAGAAGTTTGTGCCTTGGGTAGTTTCTCCCCTCTAACAAGAGGGCTGCTGCAACAGTTCCTCCTGCCTTCCTTTAGAATTTACCGCACTTTTATTCCTGGCAATGCCTGGTTAGAATCATCATTTGCCTGTAATCCATCTGCCTGGGCCAGTCTCCAGCAGCTCTGGGGGCAATTCTTTGCCATTTCAGGATTCCCTAAATGCCCTTCAGGTTGGGTGTATTGTAAACTTCAAACAGCTGGGAAGATGGAGTGGGTTTGCTGCAGTCTCTGTTTGCTAGACTCATCAGGCTGTTGAGGTGAGCAGGAACTGGAAATTGGGCTGCCTAAATTAGAGAGTTGATGGATATGAAAAGGGTGAAGAACCAGGTAGAATGGGCTAACGGGATCATTGGAAGCTCCCTTTTGAATACCTGGGTGTTTTACATCACTGTTGCTCTTTTTCAGAGCTAAAATGGTGTTTTGATAATAAAATTGTAACAATAAGCTGTGGAGCTCCGATGCACTTCACACAAGCAGAAAAGTAATTAGCAGGGTGATCTTTCTGATGCAAGTTGATTTTTATTTTTTTTTGTGCTTGAGGGCCTCATTCTTGCAGTCAGATGCGGAACATAATAAAATGACTGCAAGTCAAAATTGTTGATGTTGAAATTGTAAACAAGCTGTAAGTGTTTGAGTGAAGGTAATCAACCGTTGTCGTAAACTAACAAGGGATGTTATCAATTTCCCCTTGCTTTGAAACTGTTTTTAACCATAAATCTTTGTCAAACATCTTGTGCTTGGGCTGCAGGAGTTCCTGTGGGCATTGCTTCAGCTCTAGGTTTCGGATTTGTAGTTTTGAAATTGTTTTGTGGGGAGGGTTTTGTCTGTTCGGGTTTTTTGTTTGGTTGGTTTTGGGGGTTTTTTTTGTGTGGGTTTTTGTTTTTTGGTGATGGATGGGTCATATTTTGATGAGATGAGGAAAACAAAGATTTAGATGATGTCTTAAATTATCAGGGTGCTGTGAGGGCTGAGAAGCCAGAGGGTAAATAAGGTTTGTCGGGCTGTGTGTGATAAATCAAATATGATAATGAATTCTAGGCTTAGAAGGGGGAAAAATAATACACAGTTTGCATGATAATGCAGGTCACAAGCAGTGCTTTTACTTTCAAATGTTGATTAGTTAAGCAGTTTTTAAAAATGATCTTGCATCCGTGTTTGGGAACAGCTTGTCAGCATCTGTTTAGGGTTTGTTTCATAATTTCTCCAAAGGGACATCAAATGGAGGAGTTCTGTTGACTAAATTACTGCAGGCTATTAGTTATGCTCTTGAAATATATTATTACAAATGTAAATAATAGACATCAGCTACAAGTGCATTGCTCCTCTCACAGGCTGGCTTATTAAAAAACAGGAGATAGTGGAACTCCTCTGAGTCTTGGGCAGGAGAATTGGGCTGGTTTTGTGTTTTCTGTGTGGAGGTGAGGCAGGGTCAGTGATGGTGATGGAGGACAGAGGAGGGACCTGCATTTGTCACCATACCTTGGTGTATTTATGGGATGTGCAGAGCATGGCCAGGGAGAGGGATGAGCTCCATTAATGGGGAAGGAGCTGGTCATGCTGTCACAGCCGTGATTGCCACCAATCTCCTTGATGAAAATCAGCAAAGCCACATTTGCTGACTCTCCAGCCTTTCCAGACAGTTCTTTCTGAATCATCAGCTTTTGGAAGGAGCAGTAAGAACTGTGCAAAGTTCTTGCTTTCACAAATCATCACCTTCAACTGTGACAGTTGTTATCTCTATTTCCTCATAGAACAGCTTGCAGTGGAAGGGACTTCAAAGTCCATCCCATCCCACCCTGTGCCATGGGCAGGGACACCTTCCACTACTCAGGTTGCTCCAAGAACCTTTCTCTTTGAGCATAGCTAAAGATGGGTCTGCAATTGCTGGCTTTTCCACTGCTCTTGAAATGATTTCTGGTCAGAATTGGAAGCAGATTGTTTAATTTTGTGGATTGCTTGTTGTGGAAACTGCACATCGGCACTTCTTGGCCTGCGAGGTTGTTCCTTGGGAAGATGTCAGAGCAGCCTGGACCATGGAATTGGACTTAGCTGCTCCTTCTTGGGTATCAGATGTGGGAAGGATCATCTCAGTGTGGCTCTTTCACTCACTCTGGTGCGACTGTGAGAGGAAAACCTCTTGGTTTTTCACTTCCTGCTGCTCAGTGGAACCTGCTCTGCAGAGAATGTCTTCCTTATGGTGCTTGTTAGAAAATCTTTCTATATCGGACAATGCAGTATTCCATTGTCTGCTCAGAAGAAGCTGGTGTGTCTCATCTTTCTGCCTCTCTCTAAGGTTTTCATGGAATCATGGAGTACCCTGACTCATCCAAGTCCAGCTTCTGGTCCTTGTTGCTTATGACAAATCAGTAGATTTTTTTTTTTGTAGCTATCCAGTGTGAAACAACTGAATGCAGAAGAGGGATTTATTTTTTGTTTCAGTTTCTTTCAGATCAGTCATTCAGTGCCTGCTCACCTCCAAGACAGACTTAAAACTGAAGAAATCCAGAGGTGTGTTCACCTTCAGGTTGCTTTGGGAACACCTGGATGGTTTTTATTTAAGCCTGGGAAACTTGAATTCTTAGCAATTGGAAACAGTAAAAATGTGTTTCTGACTTAGAGTGAGCAATATACTTCTGAATGGTTCTGTTACTGGACTAAAAAAAAAAAAGTGGAACTCAACTGAATCTTCAGTAGAAGAATTGGGCTGGTTTTGTATTTCTGTGTGAGGGCAAACTGGAGGTGGTACCTGGTCAGTGATTCTGGTGGAGGACAGAGGAGGGAGCTGCATTTTTCTCTTCATGGCTCTCATTCTTTATTCCTTTTTCCTCAGTGAACCAATATTTGCTTCATGAAACCTTCTGGATTTCTTTTTCATGACCATAAATTGCAAAATAGGGTAAATTCTCTTTTCTCTCTGCCCTCACTTTGTGGAACAAGGGGTTTCCAATCTTTTAAGCTCTCAATGTTTTACCAACACATGGCATTGATATTTGCTTTGGGTTTTGGGAGACGAGGGAAGAGCCACTTATTTTTGGAGCACTGAACACTCCTCTTGTCCTTCTCAGTGTTTGCAGGGACTCAGAACAAAATCTTTGCATCAGGTGGTTCTTCAGACAAAGTCAGGGACTTACATTTTCTTAATTGGTTCTGGTGATTCAGCCTGGAACATGAATCACCCTGGACAGAGAGCTGCATGTTTCCAGGGTAGTAAGAGCCAAGTAATTTTAGTTTGCCCCAGAGGCTAAATTGATGTACAGATCAAGTTCAATTAATTATTTTTTTTTCACACTCCCAACTGTTCATTTTTCTTGTTCTGACGGTTTTATTTACTGGGAGCCTAAGAGGTCTGTCAGCATGGACTGCCTGGGCATCCTGTCAGAGCCTGGAGGCAGCACCTCCCTAACACGTGCTCTGTGTGACAATGCCTGCCTGGGTCACTGGCTTCCTGATTTCCTTAAATTAGGAGGTGTTCCTGGTGTCCCCAGGAAGCTGCTTGGTCCCAAACATAAGAACTTAGTGACTTTTCAGGGAGAGAGTCCTCATCATGTCACATCTTCTGCCTGCGTTGGCTTGTGTCCACTGGGGCAAAGCTGGAAAGGTGACTCAGAAATGCGACTTCTTAAAATCATCTTGATGGTTAAAACTTTCAGGAGGAATTTGTGCATGGAAAGGGTGCTCAGGCCTTGGCAGGGGCTGCCCAGGGAGCTTTGGAGTGCCCATGGCTGGAGGTGTGCAAGGAAGGGCTGGAGGTGGCACTGAGTGCTCTGGGCTGGGGACAAGGTGGGGATGGGGCACAGCTGGCACTCCATGGGCTGGGAAGGATTTGCTTGTTTATTAATCAACTGATTATTTATTAAATAATTCTGTGATTAAAAACTTCATTTTTAAAAATGTTTCTAGTGTTCATTTCAGTAGGAAAGTTTCCTTTGTGTTGGACTCACATGGAATTCTCACTCTTGGAGCTTTTGTTCCTCATTTATCCTGTTGATGGTTGAACTGTGTGGGAAATTTTGCTGCAGGATTTCTTGTTTTGTTTTGCCACATCTCAAATTTCTGCCAGGGTGGAGATATTCACTTGATCCTGTGCAGCTCTGAGGGTGGGCAGGCCCTGGCACAGATTCCCAGAGCAGCTGTGGCTGCCCCTGGATCTCTGGAAGAGTCCAAGGCCAGGTTGGATGGGCTTGGAGCAGCCTGGGACAGTGGAAGGTGTCTCCTTTTCCTTCATTAATTGGGGTTTTGTAATTTCTGATGTTGTTTCACATGTTTTTTTTTTGGTAATGAAGTGTGTTAGAAGTGAGGCAAAGTTTGTTGATTTTCGCTCAATTCTCACTACTCAAAGCTTTGTTTGACCTGTTCTTGGTTTAGTTAAAATTCAGGGGCTGTTTTTTTTTTTTTTTTCAAATGAGGTGGAGAGTTTAGTTTAGCCCTTCCAAATGTGAATGTGTGCTCTGGAGGCTTAAATGCTCTATTAGGGGCTGATTAAAACATAAAATTAAATTGTGTATCATAATTTTAGCTCCTAATTTGGATTAATTAAAAGCTGAATTGCCTATAACACNTTTTTTGAAAACAAGCCTGCTCACAGAAATGCTGGAGTTCTGGAGTGCTGCTACTTCTCTTTGTCCCTAGGGAAGAAACTGCTTTTGTATTGCAAACTTAGTGGAGCAGAAATTTATGAGCAGCCTGATTTATGCCCTTCTGTTGGGGAGGAGGGATTCAGAAAATTGGGAACCTCTGGATGTAGTAACACCCATTTTGTTTCTTCTGTACATTGTGTGATGACTGTGAAATGATCCCCCAAACATCCAGGGGGACCTGGACAACCTCCACAAGAGGAGAGAGATTTTGAACAAGGGCCTGGAGTGTCAGACCAAGGGGGAATGGCTTCCCAGTGCCAGAGGGGAAATCTAGGTGAAATCTATGGAAGAAATGCCCACAGGTGTGCAGTGTTTGCTGCATTACTTTGGGTAATGTGGCCAATAAAAACATCTCCATTTGTGACTGGAATTTCACATCAGGGCAGGCTGGTGTCTGTTGGAGCAAGTCCAGAGAGGGCCCAGAAATTGCTGAGGGGTCTGGAGCATCTTCCCTGTGGAGCCAGGCTGGGAGAGCTGGGGCTGCTCTGCCTGGAGAAGAGAAGGGTGTGTGGAGACCTCCCAGCTCCTTCAGGGCCTGAAGGATACAGGGAAACTGGAGAGGGACAAATCATCAGGAACTGGAGGGACAGGACCCAGGGAATGGCTTCCCAGTACCAGAGGGCAGGGCTGGATGGGATCTTGGGCAGGAATTGTTCCCTGGCAGGGTGGGCAGTGCCTGGCACAGGGTGCCCAGAGCAGCTGGGGTTGCCGCTGGATCCCTGGCAGTGCCCAAGGCCAGGTTGAATTAGAAACCAGTCTGTAACAAATAATGATTCTTACTCCTGACGTAACAGACGTTTCCTTTCCTGGTGCCATAAATCCCCTTCTGCTGCTCCTTTAGGAAGTGTGGCCTGACAGTAATTAAGCAGTAATTGGTGTATGAAGGCAAGAGCTGTTCCCAGTAGCTCAGTGTTGTTAGAAAATAATTCCATAGATCTGATGGTATTTCAGCAGTTCTAACCAATTTTGGGTTTATTATGTGCCATATGTCTGCCCAGCAGGACTTGGGATTGGGTTTAGCGAATGCAGTTGTTGTGCTTTATTGAATGCTGCTTTTAAAAGCACCTGCTTTTGCTCACCAGAGTATATAAATATTTTTCTTTCCCTCCAGTGTATGTTGCTCTCTCATAACCTTCTGCATAGCTTTTGGTTCATCACCTCCTGTAGAAGAACTGGATTTTTGAGGAAGGGGAGGGATGTGGGGTTTTGTTCCTGAAGGGTGAGTTTTGGTCAGAGCTGAGGAGTAACAGCAAGGCAGAGCTTAGCTGAGTGTGGTTTTAGAGGTGTCTGAACTCCCTGCCACCAACTTGGCTCACGAATGAGTTACAACCAGCAGCTGCTGCTGCAAACCCATACGCAATATGTTGGTTTTCCTTTATTTTTTTGTGCTTTCTGCCTCTTTTTCTGAGGCTTAATTAATGAAAGCCAGTCTTGATGGCATTTGCACACAACCCTGCCCATGTACTTCACCTCAGTGGGGAATCCAGGGGCTCTGCTCTTGTTTGGGAGCACAGGTGTTGAAATGACTCCTCTGTGGGAAGACAAATGATTTGTGTTGCTTGAGGAATATCCTGGTAGCCCTTAACTGTTAAAAGCTGACTTAAAGAAATCTCTTTCTACCCAAAAAAACTTTCACTCTTGCTGCATCCCGGTGATGGATGAGCCTGATGGAGAGATTTAGCTCGTGGAACTGTTAGAGACAGACATAATCCATTGTGGCTGGTTTGTCCCCAGCTTTCCTGCTGGGATTGATGTCCTCTCCTGGGGGGGGGGGATGAGGAGAGCAGTGCTTTTCCCATCTCTGAAGGGTGTAGGACAAGATGAGAGAAAATGCAGGAATGATTTCCCAGGGAAATCATGGAGGTGAGCTCATGGAAGACCTGACTGTGAAGCAATGAGAATTTCTCTTTTTCTTAAACATTTGGACTGTATTAAAAGAGTTTTTAATTTTTCCACAGAAATACAGGAGGTGGAAAAACACTTTGTTCATTTTCCCTGGGAATTAGTCCTGTATTCTCCCCTATTGTTAGGGGTTCATGAAATCCAGGGGAAATTCAGCAGAGATTTAATTGTGGCACAATTATTAATTGTAAATAATTCCTCTCTGCAGAATAACTAACTGATTTCAGGACTCTGAGCCTGGAAAGGAAGGATGTCATGGAGCTGTGTGATGACAGAAGGGAAAGGGTGGCAAGGATAGATAATTCTCATCTTTTCTAATGCAAGCACTGGGCTATCAATACATGAAATAAGTAGTTACTGGGGTTTTTTATAATTCCTTCCTTTTTATTTAAACTTTATTTTGTGGTCCTAATGATCTCTCTCTGTTTGGATGCCTGATCAGCCATAGCTTTGCCCTGACTGGTGACCTTCTGTCTCTGTAAGGGTGAAAAAAGATGTCCTGGGTAATGCTAATTCTTTGAAGGTGCCTTCTTTTATTTTTCCTTTTGTTTCTTTATTCCTCTTCATACAGCTGGTATGAAAACTTCTTATAGATGTTAGAACAAGGATATTGCTGCCTGTCCTATTGTAGGATCAGCAGTGAACTGTGAAAACTACTCTAAAACCTGAGAGTTTTCTGCCTCTGTCCTTATTCTTATTTCCAACACAGGTGAAGTCGACAATTTTTTTGAAATAAAGCCAAGGCTTTGCTGTATTGCAATTCTTTTTTTTTTCAAATGCAAGAGGCTCTTACTTGTAGAAGGAAATTCATAGTAGCCAGTTGGTTCTTAAATATGCGTTTTTCCTTGCCTCCTCTGAAGTCAGAATTAAGTTTGAATTGTTTTTCAGAGCTCCCACCTTCTGTTCCAACAAATCCATCCATTTGTTAGGCTCTTTAAAATGGTGAAGAGAATTTAGTTTTAATACCAAATTTATGGTCAGATTGGCCATTTCATTAACTTCAGACAAAACTTTCGTGTGGAATAGGAATGAACTTGGTGTCCTGCCACAAACCAAAATTACTCTGTGCTTTGGGACCCTCCAAATTGGATTTTAGCAGTGTTGTGCTGAATTATGCCATGGAAAGAGGGGAGGTGGCAGTGGAAGATGATTTTTAAACAGCAGTGGCACGAGTGATTTGGAATGATGAGTGTGGCAGTATTTATGTGAAGTTTTTTTGCATAATGAGCAGGGAGTGAGTTATTGGGGGAGAGATGGCAATGATGCAGCTCATAAAGGCTGCACGCAGGAGGATCATTTCATTAAATACTCCAGCAGATCAGTAAATCCTTCAGCTGCCTCTTGCAGAGCAGTCAGAGAGCTGATGTTCTTCTGGGAGGAATTCACCTCCTGTTTCTTGCCTCCTCCCCTCCACCCTGACGTTTTGCTAAATCAATTTACTGCCTGGCAAAGCCTGCAAACGAAGCTTTCCAAGGCAGTAAAGATCCCATCCACTTAGAGAGGCCTTTTCTGTTCATGTCCTAAAAACCTGCCACTGATGCTTGGGTTGGAGTGCAGCCTGTGCTCCTGTGGCCAGCCCAGCTCCCTGGGCTTCCCTGCCCTGCTATTCCCTGGATCTTGACAGGGATTTGCTGTGCTCTGCTTCCCATTTTTCCCATCAATCCACTGACCTGATTTGGACTTTGTGCCAGGTCTCCATGACTTTGGTTTCTTGGGCATCAGAGGCCTTCTGTGCCAGATACCTCCAAAAGAGGGCAAAAAAATCCTTTAATGAATGCCCATTTCTGTGGAATTCAGCTTGAGGAAAAGGAAGGAATAACTATTAATTGATTCCAGTTTATACAGGTGGGACAATGATTTGGTGTTCNGTTTATACAGGTGGGACAAGGATTTGGTGTTCTGGTGAAAATTTGAGGGAATATGTGATGAATTCAGAAGTGCTGGGAAATGTTGGTGTTCTTCAACTCCTTTGGATTACCCAGCAAAGTTTTAATTCTCAGGATTTTGCACCCCATAAGTATTCTTGAAGAATGATTCTGGTCATTCTTTACATAAAGCCAGTTCTGCATTTGAGGTGACTGAAAACCTGATGTCCCTGCCTGTGGCAGGG
>VWYE01014325.1:40474-66427 GCA_013398995.1 Alaudala cheleensis | reverse complement strand
CAGGAACCCCTTTCCCAGCCATGCCTGATGCAGGTGGCACTCAGCACACAGCAGCAGCACCTCCTGTCCCCTCGGAGGTGCCTGCGCGGCGCTGCCGGGAGCGCGGGGCTGAGCCCCAGCATCCCAAAGCCGTGGTGGCCGTGGCACAAGGACAGGGATGGCCACGCTGGCCGGCCCGTGCTGGCTGGCACACGCCACTAGAGGGGGACACAGCCACGTGTAACGGGACCCGGCCACGGCCACCAAGCGTGGGGCAGCCCCGGTGGCCCGGTGGCCACGGCCAGCTCAGACCTCGTGGGCCTCCATGGCCGGTGATGCTCCGGGCGGCTCACAGCCAACCACGGGCAGCTCACAGCCAACCACGGCCGGGAAAGCTGCTCACCAAAGCCTCTGACCCTCCTGGTGGAGGAGCCAAGGCTGTGGTGTGGTGTGGGATGTGAGCTCCTCTCGCTCTCTGCTCCTCCCACTCGCCCTTGGTCCGCCTCGGGAGGTTGGTTGGCATTTCCCAGATCTGGGAACCCCGGGGACTCTGCTCTGGGTCTGCTCAGGGTGTGGAGTGGGCTTGAGGTGTGGTGGGATGGGAGCTGTGGGGAAAACCCAAAAATTGCTCAATGAGAGGAAGAGTTTTTAGTTTTATCTTTATCTTTCCTTTTACTATGGCATCTCTTCAAAGAGGTGTCACTGATTTGGGATGGCTGGGCTGTGTGCAGGTCTGGTTTCATCTCCTGCTTCTTTTTGCTCACAGACCTTTTCCTGAGGGCTCTTAGCTGCAGGATCTTCCAATGGTGCAGCTGCTTTGATCCTGGGTGTGTAGTGGTGCTTGATTCTCTGTTGAGGCTCTCAGAGGAATCCAAAGGAGGATGGAACAGGATTCCTGCTAAATTGCAATGGGTGGGATCAGTGCTTAATTCTTCAGCCCACTTTGAATGCTGCAACGTTGAGGATCAAATTCCCCCAAAGAAGGGAATGAAAATGGTAATTAATGATGCTGATGATCTCCTGTTTGTCTGGAGATGAGGGAACCTTTTGTGTGTCTGCAGGGTCCATCTGCTGAGTGAGGGGTCCATGAGCAGAGGTGAGATCCCAGCCCTGGGGAGAAGGATGGGATGCTCAGAGAGGGATTTAGGCTGCAGCCATGGGGCTTGATGTCTTGCAGGGGCTTGTTGAGCACAGATGAAGGTCTGAGGATGGGTGAGAAGTGTCCCTTTTGGTTTGTTTTGAGTGTCAGTGGCTTTGGTGGCCTCCTGTCGAACCCCAACCGTGTGGACAAGGCAGGGGTGGGATTTGAGGAGCACCTGTTGGTGTGTTTGGATGGCCCCCACTGGCCCCACGGCACTGGAGGAGTTTCCTTGGGCAGATCCAGTCCTGGGCACCATTTCTCTCACCCTCAGCAAACCACACAAAAGGCCTGATGAGGGTGACTGATATAAAATGGAATGATTCTCTCCCATGTGAGGGGCAGCCCTGGGGGGATCCTGGCATCTGCAGGTGCATGCAAACATGCAGAAATGCAGCAGAGGTGTCCAGGGAAGGCCAAAGCCTTGGCATCAACATTTCCCCTGGTTGTGTTTTCCTCTGGCCAAAGCCAAGGCTGTTGCAAGAAGCAGTGGTCTGTGAAGTTTGACTGACAGGTCATGATTTTGTCAAAAAACCCATGGGAATACCTGTATATTCCTTAGAGGTTTTTTGGTCTGCCACACAAATTTTGTTTTGCATCTGAAAGGAAAAACAACTTAAAATTCAAAGTAGAGTACACAAATTTAAATGAGTGGCTGCAAACCCCAGCAGAAAATAAGGAATGAAATTACTTGGCATTGTTTTAGCTAATTTGTTGAATCTTAGAGTCATTTCTCCTACTCAAATTAGGTATTTTATTTAGTGCATTTATTGCTAACTGAAACTGTCCATAGCAGTGAAATTACTTAGGATTTCTTTACTATAAATTATTATGAATTTCAGCAATTGATTGCACAATGAATACTCTTTTTATCGCTCCAGAAAAAAAAATGCAGGGCTGGGATTTCATACCATTAATTTTTATGGGAGTTCAATGTCAGGGCTCCTCGGGGAGCTTTGAAAATCACAGCCCTTCATTTTTAATTTTCAGTCCTTATAAACAATGCTATTTATTTGGGTGTGCCTGTGAACTGTGGGCCAGTCAAACACTGGTTCTTCGTAGTCCCTGCCAAAGGCTGGATCCTTCTGAGTTTATTGTTTTAATCTGTGGTTACAGGGAAGAAGCTGAGCCCTGATGCACAACTTGATCCTGTGCTACCCTTCCCCAGCCCCTCATCTGCTTGTCTCTGATGCACTGGACCCATGGAAGGCCTTAGAGATGGGACATAAGAGCCAAAAAATAGAATTTAAAAGGGTTGGTGGGGTGGGCTTTGCTCCTGCTGGGCTGAGTCTGGGCACCTACAGCAACTGCAGGGGCCTGGAGGAGTCAGGCTGGGTTTTGGGGGAGTCTGTGGCCATGGTGGGCTCTGGGAGATTCCAAGCTCAAAGGTATGATCCAAGCACTAGGGTGATCCACAGAAAAAAATGTAAGAAAATCAGCGTGGAATCATCTGTCTGTGGCAGGGAGGGGGTAGGAGGCAGGAGAAGTTGGGAAAAGCCTCTCTGCAGCTTTTTGTCCTGTGGGGATCATTGAGTTCAGCTTTGTGACCACGACTGGAGCTGGCACCCCATGCCTGGAAAGCACCTGAAGCTTTGGAAGTGTCTGACCACGCTGTGATCCTCACCTTCCTCCAGAGAAATCCCACGTTTTGCCTCAGGGCACAGGAGGAGCCTTGACTGGCTCCCACTGCAATGACCTTATTGCCCTGACTCACATCTTCCTGGCCCTGCTCCTCCTCTCCCTCCCCTCCCTGGGCAGGGGCCCAGGGGCTGCCAGGACCTCCCTCTGCAGCCCTGGGTGACAGGACCCATGACACAGCCACGTGTGCTGTGCTGCTGTTCGTCCTCTGAGGAGCAAATCCTCCCCACGCTGTCACTTGTGGCCAATTCAGCAGCTCCAGACCGACCCAGAGGTGTTTGTACCCTGCTGGGTGCTGGGTGTGGGTTTTGTACCCTGCTGGGTGCTGGGTGTGGGTTAAATCGAATTTAAAAGATTGGGGAGGTCACAAATAAACAAAGGTAAAAGGCAGGATCATTCCGTGCCCATCAAAGCCCAGGGATGTGAGCTGCCTCTCTCTCCCTCTGTGGTTCCATGATCCATTTTCTGTGCCAGGAGTACAATTCTGTCCCCACTGGTTTGGGTTCAGCAGGGCTCCTCATTCCACCCAGCTCTGGGTGATGGCTCAGGGGGTGCTGGAGACTTGCAAAGGAAGGGCTGGAAACTCCCAGTGGAATGTGGGGACCCAGTCCTCGGGTTTCCCTTCTTCCCTCTGGAATTTTGGATGGTGATGAAGGAACCATGACTCTGGAGGACTCTGTGACTTTCTTGCAACAACGAGGAGCAGAGCAAAGAGCTTGCAAACGAGTGAAGACATTTTACCCCAGGAAAGGAAGCTTGGGAGGCAGAATCTTCATTGGTCCTGGTGGCCCATGAGCTCATACCTGGTTCTGGCAGGCAGCACCGAGCTCTGGGAGGTTGGGCTGACGAGCTCCAGCACCCAGGGGAGGCTTTAAGGACCAGCACTGAGCATCTCCCCTTCCCCGAGCACCCCTCAGTGCGTGGTGGTCTCACGTGGGAGCCTTTCTGGTGACCTCTCCCTGCCAGGTGAGCCCTTGTTTGTGCAGTTGCCCAGTAGATGAGATGTATTTATAGCTGTTGTTAAATCACAGCCGTGCAGCTGAAGGGGCTGGGCCGCTTCCAAGGACTGCTCACGATGATGTGGCGGGGGATGGAGGCAGGTTACATATTTACACATTAGTTTAAAATGTGGATTCTTTCCCCCCCGGGGGCCCAGAATAGCTCATAGGCAGCTGCTCCAGCCATCAGCTCAGCCCGTATTTATTTGTGTTNGTAGTCCCTGCCAAAGGCTGGATCCTTCTGAGTTTATTGTTTTAATCTGTGGTTACAGGGAAGAAGCTGAGCCCTGATGCACAACTTGATCCTGTGCTACCCTTCCCCAGCCCCTCATCTGCTTGTCTCTGATGCACTGGACCCATGGAAGGCCTTAGAGATGGGACATAAGAGCCAAAAAATAGAATTTAAAAGGGTTGGTGGGGTGGGCTTTGCTCCTGCTGGGCTGAGTCTGGGCACCTACAGCAACTGCAGGGGCCTGGAGGAGTCAGGCTGGGTTTTGGGGGAGTCTGTGGCCATGGTGGGCTCTGGGAGATTCCAAGCTCAAAGGTATGATCCAAGCACTAGGGTGATCCACAGAAAAAATGTAAGAAAATCAGCGTGGAATCATCTGTCTGTGGCAGGGAGGGGGTTGGGAGGCAGGAGAAGTTGGGAAAAGCTTCTCTGCAGCTTTTTGTCCTGTGGGGATCATCGAGTTCAGCTTTGTGACCACGACTGGAGCTGGCACCCCATGCCTGGAAAGCACCTGAAGCTTTGGAAGTGTCTGACCACGCTGTGATCCTCACCTTCCTCCAGAGAAATCCCACGTTTTGCCTCAGGGCACAGGAGGAGCCTTGACTGGCTCCCACTGCAATGACCTTATTGCCCTGACTCACATCTTCCTGGCCCTGCTCCTCCTCTCCCTCCCCTCCCTGGGCAGGGGCCCAGGGGCTGCCAGGACCTCCCTCTGCAGCCCTGGGTGACAGGACCCATGACACAGCCACGTGTGCTGTGCTGCTGTTCGTCCTCTGAGGAGCAAATCCTCCCCACGCTGTCACTTGTGGCCAATTCAGCAGCTCCAGAGTAACCCAGAGGTGTTTGTACCCTGCTGGGTGCTGGGTGTGGGTTTTGTACCCTGCTGGGTGCTGGGTGTAGGTTTTGTACCCTGCTGGGTGCTGGGTGTAGGTTTTGTACCCTGCTGGGTGCTGGGTGTAGGTTTTGTACCCTGCTGGGTGGTGGGTGTGGGTTTTGTACCCTGCTGGGTGCTGGGTGTGGGTTAAATCGAATTTAAAAGATTGGGGAGGTCACAAATAAACAAAGGTAAAAGGCAGGATCATTCCGTGCCCATCAAAGCCCAGGGATGTGAGCTGCCTCTCTCTCCCTCTGTGGTTCCATGATCCATTTTCTGTGCCAGGAGTACAATTCTGTCCCCACTGGTTTGGGTTCAGCAGGGCTCCTCATTCCACCCAGCTCTGGGTGATGGCTCAGGGGGTGCTGGAGACTTGCAAAGGAAGGGCTGGAAACTCCCAGTGGAATGTGGGGACCCAGTCCTCGTGTTTCCCTTCTGGCAAGGGGCACTCTGCTCTGGGATTCTGGATGGTGATGAAGGAACCATGACTCTGGAGGACTCTGTGACTTTCTTGCAACAACGAGGAGCAGAGCAAAGAGCTTGCAAACGAGTGAAGACATTTTACCCCAGGAAAGGAAGCTTGGGAGGCAGAATCTTCATTGGTCCTGGTGGCCCATGAGCTCATACCTGGTTCTGGCAGGCAGCACCGAGCTCTGGGAGGTTGGGCTGACGAGCTCCAGCACCCAGGGGAGGCTTTAAGGACCAGCACTGAGCATCTCCCCTTCCCCGAGCACCCCTCAGTGCGTGGTGGTCTCACGTGGGAGCCTTTCTGGTGACCTCTCCCTGCCAGGTGAGCCCTTGTTTGTGCAGTTGCCCAGTAGATGAGATGTATTTATAGCTGTTGTTAAATCACAGCCGTGCAGCTGAAGGGGCTGGGCCGCTTCCAAGGACTGCTCACGATGATGTGGCGGGGGATGGAGGCAGGTTACATATTTACACATTAGTTTAAAATGTGGATTCTTTCCCCCCCGGGGGCCCAGAATAGCTCATAGGCAGCTGCTCCAGCCATCAGCTCAGCCCGTATTTATTTGTGTTTTCAAACATTTAGTCAGTATTTACACAATAGATGCAATATTAGTAATATCTGCAATAATTTATATGATACCAAATGGGATTTCTCACGGCCAGTGGACTGCCTGGGGACTTGGCCCCTGATCCTTGTTAAAAAACTCGAAAAAGTACAAATTAACAAGCTGTAAAATAAGGTCTTCATAAAAGAATAGGGGGGGGAAAAAAAAAGGCCAGATCCTGGGAGGTGCTGAGTGATCGTGACAGCCCCGGAGGCTGCTGGGGATGGAGGGTGCTCAACACCTGTGCAAATCAGGGCTCTGCTGCTCTGCAAGGAGCAGGGAGGCTCCTGCACAGCTCTCCTGGCCTGAACCTTGGCATTTCTCTGTGCCATTGTGGGAACCGGGGGAAACCCACCACTGGATGCTCATGGCAGCTGCTGGAATCCCTTTGTGCCCCAGGCAGTGGCTGGGGACCACAACAGCCCAGGGCTGGAAGCTTCTGGCTGCTCCATCTCCCTCTTCTGTAGGTGCTCGTGGTGAGAGGAGTGGAGAGGAGGCAGCCAGGCTTTGGGGTGGACCATGGGACATGTGCCAGAGGCTTGGGAGGGAAACCAGGGCACATCCATCATCTCCATGGCTGGACCCTGCTCCCACCCTGCTGCTCTGGGCTCAGTGCTGCTGCAGGCACCAGCAGAGTGACCACTGCACCTTGGGGACCTGTTTTCCTGAGAGATGGACTTCAAATAAAACACAGGCCAGTGTTTTCCCATCTTTCTCCTGAAAAGCCAACAAAGAGAAGCGTTGCAGGTGCTTGACACTGCCAGGGTGCCCCTTTGTCAAACATCCTTCCCCCCACTCACCAAGCAGCCTTTGCATCCTTCCTTGCACCTCCAGCAGCTGCCTGGCACCACGAGCCAAGGGGCTCTGTGTGGGCAGCTCTTGTCTTCCTGCATCCTTGCACAACCCTGGTGGGTCTCTGGCTTCTCTAGAGCCCCTAGAAGATCCCCAACCTGTGCTGGCTGCAGATCAGTGTGAGAAAACAGGGGGAACAAGGGCATCTTCTGTTCTTTGGTGCTGCCCCAGAGCGTTCCCTCAGCACCCTGCACCCATTGACATCAGACCAAAGGTGATTTTGCTGAAATTCTCCTGGCATTGGCTCCCACCTCCCCCCAAGCACCCTGGGGACAGGCTGGCCCCGGTGCTTTTCATGCTGCCCCCACAGTGATCACACAGCCCTGCTCACGGGCTGACAGGGGGCTCTGGGGAGGGTTAGAGAAATAAAACTCTGGCACCCACCCTGCTTTCTTTTCCCTTTGTATCTCCCCTCCCAACCTTTCTCAATTCCAGGGAAGGTCACCATTCCATCTGTGTTATCCACAGCCATCCTGGCCATAACAGCCCAACCCATGGATGTTACCCCACACTGCTCTCAGGGGTTATCCTCCTCCTCCTCATCCTCCTTCTCCTCCTCCTCCTCCTCCTCCTCCATCTCCCACTCCTGGCTCTTGACCAGGGCTCTGAACCCCTCAGCAGCATCAGAGACGTGGGGCAGGTCGGGATGATGGCACGTGAAGATGGTGGAGAAAGTTTTTGGGATGCAGGGTGGGGTCTTTGAGCATGATGTAAGCGCAGGGCACACGGTCCAGGGGGGCTGGGGGGGCGTGAGGACACGTGTGTTGTATTTCAGGCACCTCCACACTGTCTCTGCTGCTGCAGCCACTTGCCATATTCAAACCAGATGCAATATCCGCTTGTCAGCAGCGCAGTGTGCATGGGGGGATTTCATTCACATGCTTTGGACCTGTCCCAAACTAAATAAATGATGGAAAGGCGCAATTAACCCAATTTCAAATCCGATCCGCTCCCAGTGCCTCTCTCTGTTCTGGGCCCTGCCTGCTCCACGTGGTGGTGACTCGTCCCCAGATATGTGTGAGGAGACTCTGGAGGCTTGGCCAATGAAGTAGGGTTGGAGATGAAGGGCTGGTGCTGGGTGAGCCTCAAGAGGAGGTCACACACTCGTGAGGCAGCATCCTTGCCCCAGTGTGTGCACGGGGAGGTGTGACACGAGGCTGAGGTCATGAGTGGGAAGGGATCAGGTCACACACTCCACCATCTGCGTGGCCACTGGCTGTGGAGCACAGAAGTGGGGATGCTCTCACGTGGGCTCCCCAGCCCTGCTCTCCAGGTGTGTTTCCATGGTGGGAGGCCTGTTCCCTTTCTGCTTTGTGCAGGGCTGGCTCCAGAGCCACCAGATGTCCCTGGGACTGAGCTGTCCCTTCTGTCCTGATCACAGTGTTCCTCTTTCCATTTCCCTCTTGTTGAGATCCCTTTGGGTCTTCTTCCTCTGCCAAAACACTGCACGAGGACCCTTCCACACGGTCCAGGGGGGCTGTCTGTAGGCATTGCTTTCTCTTCAGTGTGCTGGGGAAAGAGGCTCTTGTGCTCCTCTTCATGTGAGGGGAGAGGAAAGGCCATTGTGTAGCTTGTCCATGGCCCTACTGACAAGGGATATCTTCCAACAGCAAACTCTCCCCCAGTTTTCCAGCCTTCTGTCTTTTTGTTTAGGATTATCTGAGAGGGCCTTGAGGTCTGAGTCTGAATCCAACTGACTCTCATGAATAGTCAAAAGGTTGCTCTGTGTGACAGTGTGATCTCTCCTGATGTGGCTCCTCCCAGGATCTCCAGGTATATGAACAGAAATCTGTTTTCTAAATGGGTGAAGGGACTGCTCCACCCTCACAAAAGGAAAAAAAAGTCCCATTGTGCCCTTTGCAGCCTTGAACACTTTGGATAGAACCATCCTTGTCCCTGTGTGTGTTGCCACTTCCTGAAGATGCCCGTGCACTTCTGCCTGGCCACACCTGGCATGCAAAGAGTGCCAAAGTACCTCAGTGCCAAAGGGGAGGAAATGCCCAGCTCTCAGTGAGCAGGTGAGCCCAGGGGAGGGGCTGCTCCATCCACATCCCAGCAGACAAACCTGTGGATGCAATATCCAGCTAGCACTGTGCTCCTTATCCCCCATTCTCCTTCCTCCTCATCTTCTCACCTCACCTTTGCCAGTCTGTTCCTGCAGCCTGCCTTCACAAGCTGCAGAATGCCAGAAGAGGCACATCCCAAATCAGAGTTCAGGATTCCTTGTGAACATCCCTCCCTGCCACTTGCACTTTAGTGCACTTGTTCCCAGCCCTGTGGAGCAGCTCTTCAGGCCATGCCTGGTTGCCACATGCACCAGAACTCAAAGGCAACTCAGCCAGGGGACTGAGTTTCACCCATAATTTCTTCCTGGCCTCCAAATGCATGTGGAGCTCTGCAAGGATCAGCAGAGGGAACAACCATGGCACAACAGAGATCTGGGGGTCTGCTGGCTCAGGTGGGTGAGAACCACAGCACATCTTCTCTCTGCCAAGGTCTGTGTGGAAGGGAGCCAAAGGCAGCAGGGAGTTTGCAGTGAGTAAAGTGGCTTTAGCATGTGATTGCAACGTGTTCATGCGTCAGGGCCTGGCAAGTGTGGCTGTAAAAATGAGATGAAAGCAAAGGAACACTCTACATGCTCCCTAGATGCCATCTGCCAGCAGCTTTCTGTAAAAAAAGAAAATAATTCTCAGTGGATTTGATGCAGAGGAAGAACTCAGTCTTCCTTTGGTAATCCCCTGATTCCAGGAGCTGGGTGTTGGAGGCAACAGCAGGTTTTCCAAAAGGAGCACGGAGAGTTGGCCAGACTGCAGTGTCTGCCCTTGGGTGCCTGGTTTGTTCCTGCACTGCTGGGCAAGGCTTGGTCCATCCCAGCTGGGGGTTCTGCCTGTGGCTGCTGGCTCCCTTCATTCACACAGGGCAGTAGTTGATGGAGGTGCTTCCTTTAGTGTGGGAAGGTGCTGAGTAGGATTTCCATGCCAGGAAATGTGCTGGGCACTGCAGGGTCTGTGTGCCAAGAGCACCTTGTACATGAGGATGGGATGGCTTCCCCTGTGGTGGGATTTGAAGTCCTTTGCCAGTGCTGGAGCTCAGAAATGCCCTTGTGCCACCACAGCCAGGGACCATCTCCAGTGGAGACCATCCCAGCAGCCCAGACAGGGATGTGGGGCTGTCTCACTGTCAGACTCCATCTAATCCCATGTGTGGATCTCAGCATGGCCAGACCACCTCCATTCCAGCTGCTCCACAGCCTGGACACTTGGAGCAGCCAGCTGGCCCTGTCCTTGGCCACAGGAATTGAAACAACAGCAGACTGCACCCTGCTCCTCTTCTCTGTCCCGAGGCTGTCTTGCTGTGTGCTGGACAGCCTTGGAAGAGAATTTTGTAGCAGTGATCTGTTTATGAGCAAGGTAAACAGCTGATGCAGCAGGGGTATTTGCAGGGAAGGCTTTGCTTCATCATCCAGTCAGGAGAGCCAACAAAAAAAAGCAAGTTGGGATTTTGGCCATTTTGAGGGAACAGTCCAGCTGGCAAATTGCGTGCATTTGTCCCTTCCAGAGGTTACAGATGTGTGCTGGACACTGTGGGAATGGGATTTTATAACAGTAATTAGTTTATTCCTGAGGTAAGCAGTATAAATAGGAGAAAAATTTGTTTCCTGTTCCAATGCAAATAACCAACTGGCAGCCAGTTGGACAAGGGCCACTGAATATCAAAAGCCAAACAGGGGACTGTGTCAGCTCTATATCCTCTTCTGGCTTATTTGCATGCTGGTTGGTAGTGGAATGTTTCTCTTTAGGTTACTAAATTTACTAGCTTACTGTATTTTTTTAGCTTGGGGCTGGTTATTTGAGTGGCCACTGGCCAACTGGCTGCCTACTGTTTATTTGAATGGCTGGTGGCCAGTGTTTGTCACTGGTCCTCTGGACATCCCCAGCTCAGTCAGGGTTATTGACCCAGGAGAATGGGCTTCTCAGCTTGGCTGACCCCAGACAGCAGCAGAGCCCTGCCTCACATCCTGACAGGCTTCTCCTCATCCAGCCATCAGACTTCTTGATTCTTTGGCTCTTGGAACCACCCTGTGTTTTCTTTCTGCCTTTTTTTTTTTTTTGCTAGCTTTTAGTTTTCCCCACAGTGGCATAAGCCACAGCTCCAAAGAGCTCCTGCTGTTCTCTGCTGGGTGATGCTTTCTAATAACACTCTGGGCTGTTGGTGCACCTGGGCTGTGTGCTCCTGCTCCTGCTCCTGCTCCAATAACCACTGCGTCTGTGTTTTCCCCAAACTCTCTCTTCATGCCCAGTCCCAGATTTGTAAGGATCACACCCTCTGCCTGCTGTGCCTGTTTGGATTTGGATCTCTTGTGATGTCCAGGTGGGACAAAACTTCACTCCTGCAGAGGAGGAACAACAGGGAATTGTTCTCCCATCAACAACCAACCAGACCAGAGCTCCCTTGTGTGGCTGTTGGTGCTGGATAAGTAGAATGATGCTCCACTCTTTTCCAATCAATCCCTGCAACAAAGATTTTATTTTTCTTCCTCTGGTAGAACTTTGTGGCCTTTTCTCTGTGACTTTCTGGCCATCTCACGAGCATTTTCCTCCTCCCAGTGGTGTTTCCACATGAGAGGATGCAGCAAGATTTGGGGAGCCTTGACAGTTCCTCAGGCCCTCAGAATCTTCCTTCTTCTCTGCTGACCTACTTCCACCTACAACCTGGACAAAGCTTTCTTCATCAGCTTTGCAGGGACAAGCAACTTTTTGTAGTGGGGTGTAGCCTACCTTCATCTTCCTCCATTGTCACATCTTGTGTCTTTGGGGTCCCAACCTTCTCCATTCCTCTGTCTCCCTGCTAGAACTCATTTATTGGCAGCAGCATCCCTGGTTTTTCATCCCATTCAAGTGGGATCATCCTGCAGGATGAGCCCCCTTCTTCATGCAGACCCTTGGCCTGGGAGGGCAGTGCCACATAGGTCATGTCCTTCCTGTAGCTGGTGACAAAGACATTTCATGGGAGCTTTCCCCTGGCCTCTGGCCAGGTCCATAAATCCCTCCTGTTTGCCTGCAGAAACTCCACCCAGCAGACAAAGGTCACTCAGTGCTTCCCACAATGAAAGGTTTGCCATTGAATGCTTTGCAACCCTGCCAGACTCTCATAGCTGAGGCTGGAATTGTCCCTAGGATGGCGTTTGGGGTTTGTTTTCCTAGAGAAAGGGGGATATTGGGTAAAAATAATCTCTCAAAAGAAGGCCAGGAGAAATGTACTGTGTGACCCAGGAGCAGGCTCGGTGACTGTGACTGTGGAAAAGTTGAGGAAGGAACACTCTGGTGTTGGGAAGCTCTTCTGCATCCTCCTCTTGGACATTTTCCATGCCTGGTATCTGTCTTGCCTTGGATGTGAGACGTGACCTCAGCCCCCAGTCTGGACAGGGCTCCCTGGGGGACCTGCAGGGCACAGGGTCAGTGGTTCTCCAATGCCCAGGGGCATGGGGGTTGATTAAGGACACTGCACACACACCAACGCTCCTTATTCACCAGGCTGAGCTTCCTGGGATCTTGTGAGGACTGAATACCAATCCTTTTGCTTGGTGTATTCCCAAATATTCCTTTTCCTGCCTTGAAAATTCACTGCCAGTGGGAGCAGCTTCCATGAGGGCTGATGGCACCAAAGATTCCTGGGATGGTCACTGTGTCCCTGCAGGGAATTGCTGTAGTGACACTCACGACCAAAACCCAGACTCACGAGGGTATTTGGACGTGCTGCAACATTTGAGTCCCTAATGAGGCTGAGCCCACAGCTCCAGCTGCTCTGGAAGTGATGTGTGTGTGCTCAAATACTCCAGGAGAAGCTGTTTCAGTCAGACTTAGAGGAGTCTTTGCTTGAAAACGTGGTAAATCCCAGACCTTTGTGGGTTATGGTGTGAAGAGGGAGGAATTGCTGGGTCAAACCCCATTCCTGGCTGTGGTCAGTGTGGCTGCAGGTCCCTGTCAGCACAGCCCACAGCTCTGCACTTTGCTCTTTGTTTCTGGACACACTTCTGGTGCCGTGTGGCTCCACATGGATTCCATCTCCAGCATCTCCCAACACGTGCTGGTGACTCAGCAGAGCTCTGGCTGCCAAGGAGGGGATTTAGGGCAGGGCCCCTGTGCTCATCCCTGCCCCACCATCACCACCCAACTCCCACGGCAGATGAGTCCCCTGCTCCTGCCCTCCCAGCCCCCTCTTCACACCCAGGCTGGCATCGCTCCCTTTCTCTGAGCTCAGCCTGGCTGGGTGCTGCTGGAGGGTCCCCAGGGGACTGGTGGGAGGTTTTGTACCAGCCCATCTGGGGTGGGAGGTGGGAGGGCAGCCAGGAGGTGCCTGCAGGGGCTGACAGCATGTCAGGATGGTGGGGGCACCTCTGCTGTGTCCCTGCTTGTGGTCTCAGATTGTGTCTTAAGGGCTGGTCCTGCCCAAGGGGGACAGGGACTGTGCTGCCTTCAGTAGGATCCTGTTTATGGAACAGCCTGTGCCAGGGGGGACACCTGGAGTGCTGCTGGTCACATTGCTGGCAGGGAGGTTGAGTGGCAGCTCTCTGAAGAGCCCAAAGCCTGCTCTGACTTCCCTTGCACACTCAGTCCATGCCAGGTCACCATAAAGATGGCTGGAGCGTGGTTACACCCTCATGGAGGACCTGCTGTGAGGACACAGGAGATGGTGACAGGCCAACACACAGCTGGCTCTGATGGGGATGGGTTTGGAGTCCCTTGTTCCCAGTGCCTGAGGTGGGCTGGGCTCAGCATGGGCTGGTGGCTCCTCTTTGTGTTTGGTGGCTGCCACTGGCTCAATGAGACAGCTCCTCACCATCCTCCCTCTGAGGAGAGTCCCCACTGGGCTGCCCTCTCAATGGGGACCTGCCACAACCAGCCCAGTGGCTGCAGGACATGAGATTCCATCTCCTGGCCCTTCATCCCTCCCTCAGCTCTGCCAAATGCAGCCCCCATCCTTCCTGCTGCTGGCTGGGCCTGCAGCCCATTCACAGCCCGCCACACAAACCCGCCTCGGATTATTTTGAATTTAAAATCCTATTAGTCTTAAATTAATTGCCTTTTCTTGTGGAGCAGTGGGTTGGAACTGGTGGGCTTGGCTTGTAATTATTAACTGGGGAAAGGCTTGCCCTGAGAAAAGCTGCTTCTCTCCTGCTGGGTTTTGCTCTATAGGTGCGGCTCCTCAGTTCTGCTTTTTCTTTGGCTTTTATTAACCAGCTCATCCCCTTCTGCTGATCACCCTTTTATCTGGGAAGGGATGGAGAAGCTTTGAACCCTGGAATTAAATTCTCCTCAGAACCATGACGAAGGGGGCAAGTTTTGGTTCATTTCACCCCGGGGGGAAAGTGGGGAAAAAAGCCCTAATGGGAAGTGAAATGTGTTGGCAGGAATGTCAAGGGGTTAATGCAGGGGGAAGCACTGCAGCACCTGGGGAGGTGATCCCACCTGTAATGCATCCAGGGCTGGCATGCACCATGGGACAGAGCTTCCTCAGAGGAGCAGGATCCTCTGCCTTTTTCTGGCATAGGGACCCTTGGATCAGGCACGAGCCAGGGGGAGCCTCGAGCTGGTGCTGCAAAAATGGCAAGCAAAAATGACGGGGTTTTTATTTAAAGATGAAATTAGAGTCAGGAAATTTCTGACACTAAGGCCTGGCATCCCATGGAATGCAGATAAAGAGGGTTTGGGCTGTGTGGAGGGGTGGGTCTCCAGATTTCCTGTGCTATGATGGGATGGTGGCCAGCCCCAGGACACAGGTCAGGATGATGGGGACACCTCTGCTGTGTCCCTGCTTGTGGTCTCAGATGTGTGAGGAGCAGGGACTGGTCCTGAAGTGCCCAAGGGGGACAGGGACTGTGCTGGCTTCTGCAGGATGCTGTTTGTGGAACAGCCAGTGCCAGGGGAGGACACCTGGTCACATTGGCCAACTGCTCTGGCTTTGTTCCCTCTGGCTGCCTCAGAGCCCATCCTGGTGGTGCTGCCTGCATGGAGCTGGCTGCTGCCAGTCCCTCTGTGCCCAGAAGTGCTGGTGGTGGCCAGTGCTGCCCTGCTGGTGATGGGGCTCCCTGCTGGAGCCACCCCAGCTCATTCCTACCTCTGCTCCAGGGACTCTGGAGGGGTTTTGTCATTTCTCCGAGGATATCTCAGGGAACTTCCTCAAATTTGAAGCCTCAGTGACCAGCTGGATCAGCATCATCCAGCAGGGACCACAGCAACCCCAGCTGCCCTCAGCTCCATCCCCAGGCAGGGTGGGGGCAGAGCAGTCCAGTGAACATGGCAGCAGTGGTCCAGGCTTTTCCACGATTTTTTTTTTTTTTTTAATTTATTTATTCCCAATGACAAATCTCTCTTCAAGTCTGTGCATGACTGAAATTCATCTTGGCTCGTGGGAGCTCAGTGAGCCCAGCCAGGGAGGAGGGGAGGGGAGGCTGGGCAGCCAGCAGCAGCTCAGCTTGCCCAGCCTGCTTGCCAGATTAGGCAGAAAACAGCTCTGGTGACGACAGCTAATGGGCAGGGTGAAACAGGAACTCCAGCCTCACAGACAAAGTTATTTTGGTAGCTGCGTGCAAAGCCCCCACTGGAAAATGTGACACGCCTCTTATCCCCTCGAATTTGCTTCACAAAACACTAATTAAAGGCATGTAATGAAGACAGCAGCATCCATTAATAAAGAATCATTATGGGGATGGATTAGTGAGCTTATCAGAAACAGGTGAAAGTGAGCTGGGAGTCTGTTCTGGGCAGCATGTGTGAGTCAGGGCTGTCCCAGCCCTGCCAGGAGCCTCTGTGGGATGCACCAGAGGGATGGGGCAGGCTGGGGGGGTGTGTTTAGGAAGCTCCCCTGCCTCACTGTTTTAGGAGCTGGCTGCTCAGCCTTCCCCAAACTGTGCCACTTCCTGGGATGCTGCCTTGGGTCCCTTCCTTTGAGAGGTCCCATCCAGCTGGTACAGCAGGTAGGAGCAAGATCCCCCAGGAAGAAAGGAGGCAGGGAATGCTGGAGCATGGGAAACATTAACTCCTTGCAGCAATAAGAGGTTTTCAGGCCAGTGGTGTCTGTTGTGCCCTTGTTAGCCCCTGACACCTGCCTGACTCCTGTCCTGCTGTTAGCACAGAGCTGACTCATGGTCTCCACAGCCCCTCTGCTCAGGATTGAGGCTGTGAAGACCCTCCACCTGCTCGTTTGAAGGTGTGTTCCATCTATTTCTGCTCAGCTTGGCTGAGGCAGGTGTCCAGTACAGGAAGCTGGGCTCCCCCCTGGCCTCACAACTGTTGTTCAGGAGATATTTCCGTGCAGTCCTGTACTGCTGTCTGTGCCCTCCTGTGAACTGGGGACATGGCAGCCCTTTTTCCAGCCACTGCTGGGACCCCCTTGCACCTCCCTCTGTCACCAGCACCCCCTGTCCCTGTGCCAGCCAGGGCCTCCCATGTTCCCTCTGCCTGTCCCCTCCTCTCAGCTCCCAGTCCACCCACACAAATATCCAGTTCTCTGATCAGGTGCACCCACCCCAGTATCTGCCATCCTCCCACATCCTTCCTTTCCTTCTAAATGTCCCATTTCCCACGGGGTTCAGACCCACCTGGGGTGATTCTGGCTGCGTGCTCTGATCTTCTGACCCCCACGTGGGCTGGGGGTCAAGGAAGCCTTCAGGAAAAGGACAGGGAGCCTGCACTTATGGACATGTTGGGATTCCCAAAGCCCTGTCTTTCTAAAAAACAGGCAAAAAGGAGTTCCTGCTTTCACAAGTGTGGATGCTGGAGCTCCCTGAGCACTGCCCAGGCTGCAGGGGCACGGGAGGGGGCTGAGGCTGTGGTCCCTGTGCTCGTGCTGGGAGGGAAGCAAAGCAGCAGGTGGTTTCCTTTCTCCCAGGGCACGATGCCCTGCGAGGAGCAGGGGAAGGTGTGAGCCAGCAGTTGGGTCTCAGGGAGACGGAAACCGGAGAGGGGAGATTTATCCACGGGCATTATGTGTGGTCTCTACAGAAATGCAGAGAGGTCATGCATTTAACAGCAGGGAAGTTTGGCTGCTGGCTCAGGAATATTTAGTATATTCTGGGTTTTTTTTTTATTTGTATACCTGTTAGCACAGCAGAGCAGCCTTGCTGCAGGCCTGGAGCTGGGTCCCACCAGAACATGACTTATTCCCAATGCAGGGAACCCATTTTCCTGAGCTGGAGAATGTTCTGGCTTCCTCTGGAGCACCTGGGACAGAGCATTTGGATGGAAGGGCAGCCCAGAGTGCAGGCTGCCAGAGCTCAGGGAGCATTTGGACATTGCTGTCAGGCACATGGTGGGATCCTTGGGGCCAGGAGTTGGACTCAGTGATGCTTATGTGCAGGATAATTNACCCAGTTCTCTGATCAGGTGCACCCACCCCAGTATCTGCCATCCTCCCACATCCTTCCTTTCCTTCTAAATGTCCCATTTCCCACGGGGTTCAGACCCACCTGGGGTGATTCTGGCTGCGTGCTCTGATCTTCTGACCCCCACACGGGCTGGGGGTCAAGGAAGCCTTCAGGAAAAGGACAAGGAGCCTGCACTTATGGACATGTTGGGATTCCCAAAGCCCTGTCTTTCTAAAAAACAGGCAAAAAGGAGTTCCTGCTTTCACAAGTGTGGATGCTGGAGCTCCCTGAGCACTGCCCAGGCTGCAGGGGCACGGGAGGGGGCTGAGGCTGTGGTCCCTGTGCTCGTGCTGGGAGGGAAGCAAAGCAGCAGGTGGTTTCCTTTCTCCCAGGGCACGATGCCCTGCGAGGAGCAGGGGAAGGTGTGAGCCAGCAGTTGGGTCTCAGGGAGACGGAAACCGGAGAGGGGAGATTTATCCACGGGCATTATGTGTGGTCTCTACAGAAATGCAGAGAGGTCATGCATTTAACAGCAGGGAAGTTTGGCTGCTGGCTCAGGAATATTTAGTATATTCTGGGTTTTTTTTTTTTATTTGTATACCTGTTAGCACAGCAGAGCAGCCTTGCTGCAGGCCTGGAGCTGGGTCCCACCAGAACATGACTTATTCCCAATGCAGGGAACCCATTTTCCTGAGCTGGAGAATGTTCTGGCTTCCTCTGGAGCACCTGGGACAGAGCATTTGGATGGAAGGGCAGCCCAGAGTGCAGGCTGCCAGAGCTCAGGGAGCATTTGGACATTGCTGTCAGGCACATGGTGGGATCCTTGGGGCCAGGAGTTGGACTCAGTGATGCTTATGTGCAGGATAATTTATAAATCTATGATTCAAGGATCCCACAGTGGCAAATAGGGGACAGGACCAGACCCTGCCTGGCTTTCCAGGGTGAGAGGATGCTTTATTTTGAATATTGAGCCCCCTGCTCTGCTGTCTGGGCTGCAGCTGAATGGGTGACACCTGGACAGATTCTTGGCACTCAAGTACCAGAAGAATCAGTGACTTCATGTGTTTTTACTGATCACCTTTTTTCTCAGGTGGGTCCCTTAAAAAGCTGAGCCTAACTCTCCAATGTGTCTGTGTTTTGGTGACATTGCCAGCTATTGGGAAAAGCAGAACTGTGACAGGTCTCACTGAGGTGTTGCTGTTGGGATGATGCAGCCTGAAGATTCTGCACCATGGAAAGGCTGAGGGAACCCCAAGAGAAGTGGGGTGTTCAGTGCCAGAGGTTCCTTTTTTTTGCAAGGACTTCTCCAGAAAGCAACCCCCAACACCCACCCTGCAAGGACCTGCTGAAGCTCCCCCAGGCCGTGGAGGGCTGGGGCAGAGGCACAGTGTGTGAAGAGATTATCTGCATTGCATTTACTGCCACGTCTCGGAAAGAAAAGCAAAATCTTCTTTTGTTTTGGTGGATGTTTACCCCTGCTGTGGCTGGTTGGCAGAACGTTCCCAGGAACTGATTTCATGGCAGATCTCACAGCAGTGGCTATCTCCCAGCTGAGCATTCCCTCTGCCCATGCCGTGGCTGGAATCTTCAAAGAAGTCTCCACTCCCACTGCATTCCTGTGCCTGCACTCATGTGTGAATCAATCCTGTGCACCAGTGCAGGGCTGGGCAGGAGGTGCTGGCAGCAAAGGAGGAAATGCCTGCAGTTTTTTTTTTTACCCCAGACCATCTGCACATCTTCAGTCTGAGAAGCTTTCCCTGGATGAGAGTGGTGGTCTCTCCACTCAGCCCAGCTCATGGCATCCCTTTGGCTCCTTCCTGTGTGAACTCAGATTTGCAGGGGAACTGCTCCTCTCCACCAGTGGGGCTATTTCCACTGTATTTCCAAGATCCTTGTGGTTTTTTGGACCTGCAGTGATCTGCAGAGCCTGTTGCTGCAGTGCAGAGCTTGGCCACCATCTCTGCTGCCCTGGGTGCCCAGCAGTAAATCTCCATGCACTTCTCCATCCACCTCAGCAGAGAAGTCTGTCAGAGGCAGATTCTTGGTGCAGATCCTGCCTGAGCTTCATACCACCAGTTTCTGAGCTCCTCCTTGCAAAATTTGCAAGGATGAGGTTTCCAGGCAGGGAAGCCAAGGAGAGGGTCAGGAGAAGAGCAGCAGCCCTCGTGTTTTACTGACTTGCTTTTGTCTCTCCTGGTGGATTTTCCTTTCTCCCTTTTGCTTGTTGTTCCTCTTTTCTCCTGTCTGCTCGTGGTTTGTGGTTTCCCCCCAGTGTAACCTGAGTAGATGATGTGTTTATCTGTGATCACACTACACGTTTTGGCTGCCTCCTTGGTTTCTGAGGTTATTTGTGGAGCCCTAGCCCTGGCCAGCCCCAGGCTCTTTGGGATTACCCCACCCTGCACAACAAAGCCTGGCATGGCACGGAAACGTTTCAGTGCCTCGTGTTGTCCTGTCCTGAACATGTGTGGGAAGTGTCCTGTGGTTACCAGACTGGTGGGGAAGATCCCAGATTCCACACACACTGTAACACATCTTCTGCTGCACAACACAGGTTCTTCCTCCTTGCAAACCTCCCTCTTCCTCCAGCAGGCTCTGTCCTTCTCTGCTCAGCCACTCTCCTCCAAACGATCCTTCCTGCTCGGCCCCAAAAAAAGACTATTGTCCTCCTCCCACCCTGCACCCTTGATGTCCCTGCCAGAGGGGCTGGCCAGCCCACCCCGGCAGGCAGCTGCCTGACAGCTCTCAGCTGTGGGCAGCCGGGTGGTGGGGCCCTGCCACTGCCTTGCTGCTGCCTGCACCCTGCTCATCCTATTGCCTGTACACTGCTCACCCTATTGCCTGCACCCTGCTCATCCTATTGCCTGTACTCTGCTCACCCTATTGCCTGTACACTGCTCATCCTATTGCCTGTACACTGCTCACCCTATTGCCTGTACCCTGCTCATCCTATTCCCTGTACTCTGCTCACCCCACTGCCCGTATGCTGCTCATCCTATTGCCTACACCCTGCTCATGCCAATGGTTGCACCCTGCTCACCCTGCTCATCCTATTGACTGCACCTTGCTCACCCCATTGCCTGTATTCTGCTCACCCTATTGCCTGCACCCTGCTCACCCTGCTCACCCTATTGACTGCACCCTTNTTTTAAGATCACTCACTGCACTTTAGGTGTAACAGGCACCCAGGATAAACTTCTCCGTGTTAAACCACTCCCTGTGGTTGCTGTCAAACCTGTCCCGGGGCTGTAAAAAGCAATCACTGCATTGAAACCTTCTTAAGTTGTTTCCAGTGAAAGGTGCTGGGCTAATTCAATTAAAGGCCTAGCACAGATGGATTTAGGAGCCGGGCTGGGGAATGAAAGGAAGCAGGGAAACAGAGAGAGCTCCCTGTGAAGGCAGCGAGTGCTGCTCCTCTAAGTCCATCACCTAATTGCTCTCTGCTTTGAATCAAAGGGACAAAGGCTGCCCCTTGCCTTCTGCTCCCAGCACGGCCTTTTCCAGGGTGGAGGTTTGGGGGTACCCTCTGTGTGTGTGTGTGTGCAAGGGGAGAGCTGCTTAACTCCCCTTTGGTCTGAAAGGATTTCCCCTAATCCTGACCTCTCCCTGTGCTGCTCAGATGCTGCTGCAGGGAGCGGGGCCTTAGTGCCAGCCCTAATCCCACCCCGCTGCTCTGCCTTCCTCAGGGGGCACTCAGCCCCTCCTCACTCCCTGTGGTTGGGATTGAAAGGCTTGCAAAAGCCTTTGGAGTTCGGTTCAAGAGCCACATTCCTCAGGACACAGAGCACTCCCTGGGAGCCAGATTGCAGTGCTGAGGGTGGTGCTCTCCTAAGAAACCCTGCTCAGACACTGAGGTGAGCAGGGTCTTCTCAAGCACCAGGGTTTGCTGGGAGGGGAGCTGGACCCCCTGTTTTCCTCTTGGAAAGCTCTGATGAAGTGTTCCCAGCTCCTGCTGTGGGATTTTGTCCCAGGAGCAGCAGACAGAGCCCTCACAGGATGGTTTCATCTGGCTAAGGATGCTCTGCCATCAGGTTTATGGCTCAGGCTGCTGTTGCCAGCCACAGCTTCTCTCACACAGGAGTGTTTTCTCCCCTGCAAAGAATGTGCTGTGCTGAGGAGCAAGAAGCACAGATCACAGTGACTGTATGGCCACAGATTTTTCTGCCATTTCCATGTGGTTAATTGCTGTCTGTTGATGTGTGAAGCACTGAGCAGCACTTTCCATGAGAGGACAGGCTGGCTGTGCTGTCAGGCAACTGCTTAGGCTGATCCAAGGATACCCAGGGGAAAAACTGGGGATGGATGTCACCATGTATGTGATGGCTGGAAAGGCTGGAGAAATGTAGTGTCAGGGCTGCAGGATGGAGGAAATTTGGATTAAAAGGATGTTTTCTCCATGGTTCCCTGGCAGTTCTTCCTGCCTGCAGTGTCTCAGGCTGGCAAGCAGAGAGGTGAATTCATGGGCAAGCAGAATTGCCTCCCTCTTTCTTAGGGAGGCAATAAGACTAAGAATGGCCAGGTATAAGCTGGGCAGGGACTGGAGCAGCCCTGTGGCCTTCATGGAGGTGCCTGGTGGCAGGAGGGACACACAGCATGTCCCCAGGCTGGGAGCAGAAGTGCAGTGGGGAGCAGGGATGAGGTCACCCTGTGACCCCTGGCTATCAGCTGTGACCCCTGGCCATCATCTCCATCCTCCTGCCTGGGAGCTGCTGTTCCAGCCAGGCCCAAGACTGGACATGAAGCATTTCTCATGCAGATGCAATGGGGTAGAACTGCATGTGCTGGTCCCTGACAGGCACAGCTGGGTGACAGACAGCACCTCTGCTCATCTCTGCTGCCCTAACACGGGTGGCTGTGAAAGACAGAGGTACTGGAAGGCTGCTGGGGAGCCTGTGGGTGCATGTGCCAGCCTGAGTGCTCCCCAAGCCCTGCAGTGATGCCTGCAAGCCCTAAGACATTTTTCAGGAAGCCAGCATTAGTAGTGATGGGGAGAAAACACTGTAGTTTACAAGTGGAGATGCAGTATCCTCTGCAAGGGGTGTGGAGGGATATTCATTATCTGGATTCACATGGCTTGAACTGTTTGCTCACTGCACTTCCCTTTGCTTTCCTCAGAGCTCAAGCTCCCACCATCAACCCCAACCCTGAGTGCCTCACAAAATCCCAAAGCACCATCAGACCTGCTAGGAAAGAACAGGCAACGTGAGGATTCCTCCTGGCCCAAGACACTCCTGCAGGGACAGGACAGCCCAGGGACATTTTCAGGAGTGCTGCAGGCTCTGGGTGATGCTGTGGAGCTGAGTCAACCCGAAATGAATGCGCGGGGTCAGTGTCAGGTTGTGGCTGGATATAAGTCAGGGAGTCACACGGGCACGTCCGGTGGCTCTTTGTCTCTCCTCGTCTGGGCCATGCAGGGCTGCAGAGATCAGGTTTCTGAGGTGCTCTGGGATGTTCACTTGGGACACCCATGTGTGAAGCTGCAGGGTGGTGGTGGTTTTTTTTTTTTTCTCTGCTGCCCAGCCACTCCAAGGCCTCAGCTCGGGGAGCTGAGGAGATGTGGGGGCATTTTGGACTTGGGCCATGGCAGCACATTGAGCTGCAGATGGTTACAGGAACAGATAACGGGTCCTGCAGAAATTCCAGGAAGTCTGATCACCCTGGAACATAGATCCTATTCACATCGTGTGTAACCTGAGAGCAGCTCTTCGGAGCTGGGATTAGCAAAAGTATTTGGCTTCACCTGCCCTACTCCTAGGGAGCTGGTGGGCCACTGCTAAACCCCTGCCCATGGGGAAGGAGAGGAAGGGATTTCTGCAGGCTGGTGTTGGTCCTGGCATGGGGAAAACTCACTCTGTGCCATGGAGAGGTGTGAGCAGGGGCTGCACCTGGAGAATGCCCTGCCTGCATCACTGAGGGCTGTGAAATCCACAGGTGATGGGTGCCAGGCACACCTTGCACAGCCAGACCTGTCTGCAGGGTGAGCCACGAGCGTGGGTGTGCTCTTCTTGCCTCACCACCCTGAAACACCCAGGCTGTGTGCTGGGATGGGGTAAACGGGGCATGTGAACTGACTGGCCTCTGGGGAAATGCTGAAATCTGCACCTGGAAATTGTCCTTGTCTTTGTTGAGGTGTGTCCTGCTCCCCCAGACCAGGTAAAAACCTGTTCCTGTCCTGTGAGATGGCACCTGGTCCCACAGCCCATCCAAGGAGATGCTGTGGCTCCAGGGAGGGGGTTTTAGGTACCCCAGCAGTGATGCTGCCTGGGCTGGGAGATGCCCCATGCCCATCCCTGGAAGAGAAACCCCTGCCTGTGTCTGCAGTTTGCAGCTCTGCCTCTCAGGAAAACAGAGCCAAGTGCCAAGGAGTTGAGTGGGAAAGTTTCAAAACAACTGATAAACTGCACAGAAAATCACCAGAGCATGTGGAACTCACCATGACTAGAGCCAGGTTAGGTGTTCAGTGGGCTCTGCTGCCTGAATTTCTGTCTCAGAAGGCATATAAATATGTTACCAGCTTTTTGAAATGAAGATCTGGGAAACTAAAGGTCACTGAACGAATTATCAATATTATAATGGAAACTTGTATGAATAGACATGTGCATATTCACCTGGAAGGAGGTTTTCATGACTTCTTGCTGCACAGGTGGTGCATCTCCAGGGCTGCAGGCTGAAGGAAGAAATATATGTAAAGCAGGGAGAGTCACTTAGAAAAGTGTTCCTGGTTTTCCAAAAGCTCTGTCACTAAAAGGTCTTATTTTGTCACCTCCTGAGCAGAAATGACATTTTGTTAAGTTAGAACAGGTGAAGAAGCTGATTTGCCAAGGGGAGGTGTCAGCAAGGTGTAAATCCAGCTGAAGGAAGGATCTTTCTGCTGTGTGTAACTAAACAGTAGCACCCAGGGCCATGCAGGGTTGGTGAAAGCCAGGTGCATTAAAGGCTCTGAAAAGCAAGCAGATAAAGCCATGGGGGACAAATTAATCCAATATCCACAGTCTGTCAGCTGGGAGGCATCCAAAACACAGCTGGGACAGGCATTTCAGCTCCTGTGACTTGTCCTGACCCATCTCATGTCCCTCTGCTCCTGAGGAGGACGTGGGATGAGCCACCTCAATTTGTCCTTGTGCCCCATCACTCCACCACTTGTATTCTGATGTTATTTGGGCTTTTCTGGGCATTTGTTTCTCGAAGAACCCTTTTGCTTATGGCTCCAGGCTGGATGCAGAGCATCCCTGTGCTGCTGGAGTGCTCCTGAACGCTGCTGGGGCTGGGGCAGGGCATGAGGAAGTGGAGGGAGCTGCCTTGTGTGGTGCTCAGGAAGAGCTCAGGAATGACAGTCCTGAGTCCTGATCTCAGGAATGGCTCAGGCCCTGCAGACTTTGGGATCCCATGGGGATTGAGGAAGGATTCCCAGGAAGATGGACACCCCTTGAGCACTGGCAGTGCCACCACCCCACCAGTTTCTTCCCCAGCAAACCCTGATGGACAGCACTGGTCTCTGAGGCCACAGCAGGTTGAGAACAGTATTGTAGAGGTGCCTGTAGGGTCAGAATACCAACCCTGGACCCTGCCCTACCAGGAGGGCTCCCAGACCCTCCAAACCAGCTGTCAGAGACACGCTCAGATGAGTGGCAGCCACTGGAGAGGACTCACATTCAGGCCAGGCCATGTGTTTGGGGAGGGATAAGCCTTCAGATCAGTTGCCAGACAAAGGTGGGCAGGCTTGAATGCTTTGCTCCAGCAGACAAGCCTGTAGTGCAGTTGGCCTGGGGGCAGCAGCTGCATTAATCCTGACCCTATTCTTTATCTGAGGCTCTGTCTGAAAAAGCCCCCAGTGTGTGCCTTGCACACCCTCCTGAGCTATTTGCTGCCTGCTCTGTGCAAGGTGGAGGCTGTGGCACAGAGCTCTGATGCACTGCTCTGCCCTTCTCTGTAGGATTGTGGTTGTGCATCCCAGATCTGTGGACAAACCCAGGACAGGGCTTTAAAAGTGAGACAGTCAGCCTTGAGCCCAGAGAAGCAGTGTTCCACCAGCTCCCCAGGTCACTTGTTCCCATATTTTCTTGCTCTCCCTGCTGCACAACACCATGAAGGAAGGAGAAGATGTGTGTCTGCTGCATCTGAACCAAAACCCACTTGCTCTCAAACACCTCCTTGCACGAGAGCAGCTGGGCCACACCTTCAGCATCTCTCTGCTAACCCAGAGCTGCTGCTGCCTCTTGCTTTGGAGGCAGCTTTGCTAGACCTTGACTTGTGCTTGTGCCCTCTCCTTCATTTCCTTCAGTGTCGCCAACAGCTTCATTGAAGTGCCAGCAATGGAGCTGTGCCCTTATGGCAGGGATGGACTTGCTCCTGCCATGCTCAGGGATGGGCTGCTTCCCTTCTAGTCACTGTCCCTCTGCCAAAGCCCCTGAGAGTGTTTGCCACCTAAGCTCTCCTTTGTCCTGGAAGCTTCTGCTCAGCTCAGGATGTTCCCACAATTGTCTAAGGCCCTTTTAGTGCTGCTGCTTTCCAAGAGAGAAGACCCAGTGACCCCCCCAGTCATCCTTCCTTGAGTTGTTTGGCCGTGTTCAATGCACAGCCCTTGTAACCTGCTTTCCATTGAGAGCAGTGGGGAATGCACCTGCAGGTGACATGGTGTTGCATTGCTCTGGGAAATGGCTTCTCCCCCTCTCAGAGACCCCTGGAATTTGTGAACATGTTTCTTGACCCTTCACTTCTCCCCCAGCCCCATTGGCTGATGTCCAGCTGTCCCCTCCCCTGGATAAACTCACATAAGGCCCTGCTCTCCTTTGTTCTCTCTCTTTCCCCC
>VWYE01014325.1:0-40463 GCA_013398995.1 Alaudala cheleensis | reverse complement strand
ACCATCAAAGAATAAACATCTCAGAAACTCTGGGGGACTGAGCCTCTTTTGGAAATCCCTTGTCCCACCTCTGAGATATTCCCTCCTAAACCCCTTGAGATCTGAGCTGGCCTGGGAGTTTTGGGGGGCTGATGGGGGGAATCATTTCAACATGGTTTGTAATTCCCTCACCTTTTGGTACTGCACAGGACCCTTCATATCACACACCCTTACCTGAGCCTGGCCAGCTCAGGAGGGATGGATTTGGGTTTGAATGACCAGGTTGATAACAATGTGCAACAAAGGGGGTGTATTCCAGCCCTGCAGGAAATCCAGTGTTGCTGTGTGGGGTGTGGATTGTTCAGTGTCAGAAAGGATGGAGGCTGGGCTGGGAGAAAGGCACTGGGTATGGTCAGGACTGTGCCAGCCCAAGAGCTGGGAACATCAGGAGCCTGGGACCTTGGAGGATGGAATGTTTTGTTAATTCAGAGCTCGGTGTTTCTCCATCACCCCAAAGCAGCCACTAAAAGATGGAGTTACTCACAAGCACTCTGGGTGTGAGCCCCTGTCCACTTCACATGAGCAATTTGCACCAATGATTAATTACATTACCTGGTCCCTGACGTGGACAGTGTCATGTACCTGCTGATCCTGAGCTAAGGGCTGAATCAGTGGCTCAGTGAGCTCTGGGTTTTGGTAGGCTGGGAGCTGCTGCTTGTCCATCTGCATTTGGGGAAGCCTCTGCCTCCAGGCAGGCTGCTCCCATGGGAGCTGCCCATGGCAAGGAGAAGGCAAAGGAATCTCCTGGAGCAGGCTGGCATGTAGACAGCTGGGATCTTGCACTTTGATGTGGACAAAGTGTCTGTACTCAATCCCTTAAGTTTTACTGTGGCAAGAAGCAATTCACTTGGAGATAAGAACCAGCTCTGGATCCTGGAACCTCTTCATGATACTCCTCCTTGCTCTTCATTTGGTGTTAGGTGCTAATTAAGTGATGAACTAATGACTCCTCCAACCCTGGCACCAAAGGAAAGGCCCAGCTTTCCCAATCCTCTTTGCCACCTGACAGAAATCACCATCTTCTCCTTCCTTCATGCTCCCTTGGTGGCCCTGGCCTCAGTGCCATGGAGCTCTGCACCTTCCTGCTGCCAAGGGGCTGCAGAGCATCCACAGCTCAGCAAAATCCCCAGCACAGCTGGGACAGATCCTGCATCCCAAAGTGCCTTTGGGTGAGGAGGAATGAGCTCTCCTTGGGAATGATGAGCAGGCACTGCCCAGACAATTGCCCACAAATATTCAATGACACTTGGAAATGCATTTGTGCCAACCTGCTCTCTTAAGAAAGAACCTTCCTGGGGAAACACTCAGGAAAATCACATTGTAAGCTCTATTGCTCCCTGGAAATGAATTTCTGAATCATTTAAGTAACCACTAGTGGAAGGAACTGGGGATCTGGCACCCAAGACAGAATCTTCAAAAGGCAGAGTTCCCTCCTTGGAATGGATAAATGAGTCACACAGCTCATCTTGCCTGGTCTTCAACCCTTGCTCCTCATCCTCTTGTCCTGTAGAATGAAAAGGGTCACACCTGAGCTGAAACCATTCATTGGGAATCTCTGTCCTTTCTGGAAGTGTTTCTGCTTCTGTGCTGGCCCAAAGAGGAGGCCAAATGTGCTGCTGATGGGCCAGGGAGCACAGGGCCAGACACAGGCAGGATCCATCCAAGTTCAGCAGGAAGCTGATCTCTGAGACATGGACACACTTCTTGTGTGTCCAGCCTGGGTTACCCAGAGCTCAAAACCTGCCCAGGGTGGCTGCCTGAGGCACCCACTGCAGCTCATGGCTGATGGGGCATTTCCCTGGAAGGAAAGGCTCAGAGCCAAGCCCTGCCTTTACCTCGTGGAGCCAGCCCTGCCAGTGGGGGGAGCGTGACCTTGTGACTCCCACAAATCCCAAATTAATTAATCCCGGGGACACTGGGGCAGCATGAACAGCCTGTTTGATTTCTCTGCAGTTTTTTCCTGGGGCTCAAAGGGATTAGTGCAGGCGGGAACAGGGAAATCTAACAAGGGGCTCAGCTTTCAGCTCCTGCTCCCAGCCAGCAGACTTCTGTTCTTACCAGAGGTATTAACAGCAGTAATCCACACTGTCTCTGAGCATTATCTGTGTGGGGCATCCTCTTCCTCTCTCCCCCTTGCCTTTGCATGTCTGCTTCCTTGCTCAGCTCACTGCTGTGTGTGTTCATGTCCTGCCTGATGAGTTTGCACCATCCCTGTTTCTCCCTGACACATGCACATCCCATTCCCCTGTGTCCTGTGAGGTGTCCCACACAGAGCCCACCCAAATTACAGTGGGGCCATGCACTTCTTGCACATCTGTCCCTGTACAACCCATTGATGCACTGTCACGTGCACATGAACACCCCTCCAGGCCTGAGCCTGTCTGCATCCCTTCCCCACCCACATCTCACTCATATAAACCCACACGGGCTCACAGTTTGCCCATCACAGCCTCATCAGCCTCCCTCACATGCTCTGCCCCAAATTCTGCCCCAAACTCTGCATGATCAGCCTGCCCATGCTGGAGTCTGTGGGCTCACACCATTTCTCTCAGGCTCCTCGTGGAGGGTGTTGGCCATGCTGGTCCCCAGGGACAGCTGCACCATGAGAGTGGTGCTCCTTTATTAAAAGGAGTTTTGTCACAGCTTCAGCAGGTTCCCAATGCAAGGACCCATTTGTGCTGGGTGTCATCTCAGTGTGAAGAAGATTTTCATGGAAGTATATGAGCTGTAACCATTTGCTCCCACCAAGAGCTCTCTGAGTGCTGTTGTGGTTTGTCCCAGCTCTCAGAACCCGTGGGGTAGGTGTGAGCAGGGGGCACCCCTGTGAACCAGCAGCTTGGGCATCTCTGGGGACACTTTGGGTCCCTCTGCTGAGTTACTGGCTCCAGTGCCTGGCCATGAGGTCCCAGATAACAGAGAGCTGAGGATGGAGGGATTGAGTGTCCCCTGAGCACCATTCATGTTTTGTACCCAGTGCTTTGCCATCCAGACAGGAAGATGGGAAGACTCAGAGGGTCCTGAGCACGGTCACAGTTGGGATAAAGGAAGCAGAAAAGTGTGGGGTAGACAAAAGTAATGGGATTTTGTCAGAACATGAGTCACAGGACTGTGAGAGGTGTCCAGTGAAGGGGCAGGATGGAATGACCTCCTGCTGACTCAGAACAGATCCACAGAGGATCTCACTGTTGTGTTTGTTGCTGTTAAAAAACAGCATCTGACATGTGCAAACACAATATTCTCTTCTCCAGGAGAGAAGGGGAGAAACCAGTGAGAGAGAACTGGAACCCTCCTAAGAATGACCAAATTCCTTACAATGTGATTTTCCTGAGTGTTTGCCTAGGAAGGTCCTTTCTTAAGAGAGCAGGTTGGCACAAATGCATTTCCAAGTGGAATTGAATATTTGTGGGCAATTGTCTGGGCAGTGCCTGCTCAGCATTCCCAAGGAGAGCTCATTCCTCCTCACCCAAAGGCACTTTGGGATGCAGGATCTGTCCCAGCTGTGCTGGGGATTTTGCTGAGCTGTGGATGCTCTGCAGCCCCTTGGCAGCAGGAAGGTGCAGAGCTCCATGGCACTGAGGCCAGGGCCACGAAGGGACCATGAAGGAAGGAGAAGATGGTGATTTCTGTCAGGTGGCAAAGAGGATTGGGAAAGCTGGGCCTTTCCTTTGGTGCCAGGGTTGGAGGAGTCATTAATTCATCACTTAATTAGCACCTAACACCAAATGAAGAGCAAGGAGGAGTATCATGAAGAGGGTGCAGGATCCAGAGCTGGTTCTTATCTCCAAGTGAACACACACTGCCTTATCTAAGAGATCTTGAGTGCTGGGCTGGAGCTGATCCCTGGACTGAAAGCACTGCCCACCTTTAATCATGAACATCATGTTGTGGCCCTTGAGCTGCAAACACATGAAATTAATAAAATTGCCCCCAGGGAGCTCCTGAGCTGACCTGAAAGGATTTTTTTTCCCAGTGGATGAGTGGAAGTTGCCCAGCTGCTTTCCCTTGGGCATTTCCAGGTGAGGGAGCTGTGACCAAGCAGGTCTGGCATTGTTGAGTATCAGGTGGGGAGTGGCTGGAGGTGATGGACACAGGATGGAGAGAGTAAAAAANGTCACAGGACTGTGAGAGGTGTCCAGTGAAGGGGCAGGATGGAATGACCTCCTGCTGACTCAGAACAGATCCACAGAGGATCTCACTGTTGTGTTTGTTGCTGTTAAAAAACAGCATCTGACATGTGCAAACACAATATTCTCTTCTCCAGGAGAGAAGGGGAGAAACCAGTGAGAGAGAACTGGAACCCTCCTAAGAATGACCAAATTCCTTACAATCTGATTTTCCTGAGTGTTTCCCTAGGAAGGTTCTTTCTTAAGAGAGCAGGTTGGCACAAATGCACTTCCAAGTGGAATTGAATATTTGTGGGCAATTGTCTGGGCAGTGCCTGCTCAGCATTCCCAAGGAGAGCTCATTCCTCCTCACCCAAAGGCACTTTGGGATGCAGGATCTGTCCCAGCTGTGCTGGGGATTTTGCTGAGCTGTGGATGCTCTGCAGCCCCTTGGCAGCAGGAAGGTGCAGAGCTCCATGGCACTGAGGCCAGGGCCACCAAGGGACCATGAAGGAAGGAGAAGATGGTGATTTCTGTCAGGTGGCAAAGAGGATTGGGAAAGCTGGGACTTTCCTTTGGTGCCAGGGTTGGAGGAGTCAGTAATTCATCACTTAATTAGCACCTAGCACCAAATGAAGAGCAAGGAGGAGTATCATGAAGAGGGTGCAGGATCCAGAGCTGGTTCTTATCTCCAAGTGAACACAGACTGCTTTATCTAAGAGATTTTGGGTGCTGGGCTGGAGCTGATGCCTGGACTGAAAGCATTGCCCACCTTTAGTCATGAACATCACGCTGTGGTCCTTGAGCTGCAAATACATGAAATTAATAAAATTGCCCCCAGGAAGCTCCTGAGCCGACCTTAAAGGATTTTTTTTCCCCAGTGGATGAGTGGAGGGTTCCCCAGCTGCTTTCCCTTGGGCATTTCCAGGTGAGGGAGCTGTGACCAAGCAGGTCTGGCATTGTTGAGTATCAGGTGAGGTGATGGACACAGTGCAGGATGGAGAGAGTAAAAAAAAACTTTATCCTGAGAAGCAAATGGATGCATGTGGGGCCTACCCAGTGAGCTCGAGACTTGCTAAAGGAGAAAATCCCCCACCTAGAAAGTTTTTATTTTAATGCTTTTCTCTTCAGGAAAAAAAAAAAAAGAAGTAATTTTTCTTGTCTGCAGTAGTCAGTGGAATTTACAGGATAAGGTAGAGAGTCCAGTTTCAAACTCAGCTTTTCAAGTTGCATTTCAAAGCCTTTCTTTTAAAACTGGAAATGGGAAGTTTTGTGTCTCTCCTCTCAGTTTGCTGCTGAGGGCAGGGAGGTGGTTCATGTCCTGGAGAATGGCTTTGCTGCATTTCACTTCCCCTTTGTTTCCTCCAGCTGCAGGAAAGTTCTCAAGGAGGAGCAGGAGCATTAAAATCATGACACCATGTCACCTGCTGACTTCCAGCACTGATGAAATTTCAACTGGAGAAGCACCAAGAAAGAAGGAGGGAGGAATAAACCCAGTGATTTATTAGAAATAAACTCAGAGGCCAGCATTTGCATTTTTCATTCATCTCAAATAAAAATAACTTTTCTGATTGGTTTCACATCAAAATTTGCTTCTTCACAGGGAACATTTTCTAATAGAAATGACCTCACTTTATTATTTTGGCAGGATTTTCCTGTGCATTTTTTTTTTTCTCTCTCTCTCTCCTTGGAACTTGCACTGATGCAGGGCAGTAAAAGATGACGGATTGGTGAATTGAGTGGGTGCTGAAAGGGCTGAAACTGCTGCTCTGGAGCTGCAAAACTCACTTGGACACGGAACCAGCGGAGCCTCCTCCGAGGTTTTGCCAGGGCCGTGAGAAGTTGGGAGCACCTGGTGCTGCCCGATGGCAAAACTTCCCCGAGGAGCATTTTAAATAAAACAAGACCCATTTCCCCGGACAAGAGGCAGCCCAGGAGCAGCGGCTCACAGGAAAGGAGTGTGCCCATCACCCCCCAGCCAGCGGGGATCGCAACAGCTGCAGTTTTCCTTGGAATTTTCATGGGTACTTAGTGCCTCGGGGCTGCAAGAAAGGGTTAAAGTGTTTTCAGTTACGCAGTGCACAACAAACAAAGGGGATGTGGTAATCCCTCCTGCCACAGAGTGAAAAGTTCACTTGATATGCCACTTTACACCGATTCTCACAGACTCTGGGATTAAACCGGACACACTCTGACGTCCAGGTTTTTCCAGCAAAGGGCTCCAGCCCAGCCTTCCACATTCACTTCATATTTGGGAAGCATATTCTCTGAAAATCCTGCTGACAGATGAAGAGCAGGAAGACAGCCAGTTTCCCATGGAACAATAACTCCATGCAAAACCACATCTCCTGGCAGCCGACCTGGCCTTGCCGGGGTGGCGGCTGGGGATGTTGGCTGCAGCAGCATCTCTGGCTCCCTGCCAGGTGCAGTCTGCCAGGATTGTCCTTCTGCTCCGTGTCAAGGGTCCTCCTTTCATGGCCTGCCTCCCTGCCAGGCTTTTGGGGCTGTGCCACACTAATGAGGTACCTGCCAGGCACTGAGCTTTGGCTGGGGGTGGAGGAGGCCAGCACTGGGATGGAAGGGGCAGGGCAAGGTGCTGGGATGGTTGGGATGGGATGCTGAGTGAGCTGCTCTCCCTGCATGACCCTGGCCTTGCTTATTTTCATGCTTTTATGTCTTAAAAGGTTCTTGCAGAGTGGTCTCGTGTATGGGGACAACTGGCAGAACTCCCCTGGTTGCAAATCTCTGTTTTTGCAGAGATTTTTTGCCCCTGGTTGTAAATCTCTGCTGCCTGGTCCCCAGCAATTCACCAGCCAGTGGCACATGGGAACAATCAGGACATTTGTTTGTCTGGGATGTTTGAGCTCATTGACAAAAAGTGACATTCTGGCTGTCAGGGAGGGCAGACTTCTTTCAGCTACACACAGACCTTGGTTCTTCAGGTGTTGTGGGTTTTGGTCTTCACCTGCATGGCAGGGCCAACCCACCTTCCCCTTTGCTGGGAGAAGTTGCAGTGGTGTTTTTTAATTAATTGCTCTTTCTTTCTTTCAGGTGAAACACTGAAAATTTTCTCTGAAAGCAGATGTTTCAATGGAAAGAACTAATTCAGGTGAAAATCTGATTGTGTCTTGCAAACCTCNCTGGCAGAACTCCCCTGGTTGCAAATCTCTGTTTTTGCAGAGATTTTTTGCTCCTGGTTGCAAATCTCTGCTGCCTGGTCCCCAGCAATTCACCAGCCAGTGGCACATGGGAACAATCAGGACATTTGTTTGTCTGGGATGTTTGAGCTCATTGACAAAAAGTGACATTCTGGCTGTCAGGGAGGGCAGACTTCTTTCAGCTACACACAGACCTTGGTTCTTCAGATGTTCTGGGTTTTGGTCTTCACCTGCATGGCAGGGCCAACCCACCTTCCCCTTTGCATGGTATTTTTTAATTAATTGCTCTTTCATTCTTTCAGATGAAACACTGAAAATTTTCTCTGAAAGCAGATGTTTCAATGGAAAGAACTAATTCAGGTGAAAATCTGATTGTGTCTTGCAAACCTCCCTTCAGTGCTTGATTTCTGACCAGTTTTTTCTAGATGGATTCAAGGAACAAGGTACAAAACCTCCCTCTTGTTCAGTCCTTCAGCAGTTTCTCTGCTTTGGGGCACCAGCACTGGCTCCTCTGTCAGATTCTGTGCCAGTGGGTGTGAGAGCAGGAGGGAAGCAGGGTACACGTGCCAAGGGGATGCCACACAAGGTCCCAACTGCCCACTCTGCTGCTCCCAGCTGCTCCTTGGAGCAAATAATTAGGGTTTGAAAACAAGAGGAACAAAGAGAAAGGTTTCATGGAGACATGTTTACCAAAGGCTGCAGGGTTGTTGTGACCAGCACTGCTGGTCATGCAGAGGATGAGTCAGGGCAGCCGTGTTTGCCAAAAATAATAATAATAAAGTCACCTTTCCCCATCAGAGATGTCCAGAAGGGTTTTGCTTCAACATCTCTGGGGCTGAGATGAAGCTCAAAATTCAGTTCAAGTCACAGCAGTGGTCCCAGTGTTACCCAGTGCCCTTTCACCCTCACCCCTGGGTGTCAGGGGGTGACCACGTCCTGTTCTGACCCTTCAGCTCTGAATGGAGACATCTTTGAACTGACCTCTCCTCTCCCTCTAGACCATTGCAGTGTCCAGCAGCTGGGGATGACTCCTGGGGGTACCCAGAATGTCACTGTATGAACCAGGAAAGGACCTAGACCTGGAGGAGACACCAGAGCCCTGTGAGTACATTAAATCCAGGAGGGTGGGACTGGGAGGGGAGCAGCTCTCAACCTGCAAGGACCTCAGAGCTGGGATCTCCTGGGCCATGCATGGGACAGTCCCCATGATCTGCTGCAGGTATTTGCACCCTCACTTCCCACCCCTCACCCATGGCTTGGGTGATGCTGCAGCTCAGCCTGTTCAAAACAAAAGAACCTTGATCCAGCAGAGCTGAGGGGAAGCAGGGCAGGGGTACAGCCCCTTGTGGGATGCTCCCAGGGCTCATGGGGTGGGAGCAGTGTGGGGCAGCTGGGGCTTGAGACAGCCAGGGCCCCCCACCTGCCTCCCTGCTGCTCTGCCCTGGCTGGGGGCAATTCGAGTTATTTCATGTGTTTGCTTGCAAACCTCTGGCTGTCTGTCCTGTCCAGGGCAGGGTGACTCCAGTCAGGTGGTTAGTGGAGCAGTGAATTATAAAATATATCCTTCTTTCCTGCTCTGTCCTTCCCCTGTGCCCTCCATCCATTTCCTTTTTCCAGTGTTGCCCGCCACTCTCTACCTTCTCTCATGAAACCTTGTCCCTCACAGTCTCCTTGCTCCTCACCCCCATCATCCTCACAGGGATGAGGGAAGAAAGGGAGAAACAGGTGGAACTGGTGGGGAAGCAAAAACCAGAGAGACCTGCAGCTCCTTTCTGTTCAGAAGCTTCAGGGGGACGTCTGGCTTCCAGGAATAATAAGGGATTTGGAAGGAATTGCCCACTCAGGGCATTTCCTTCCAGCTGAAAACCTCCTGGAAGGGCAAGACCCCGTCCTAAAGATGTCTGTGGGGAATCCCTCCACCCAGGTATTCCCAGCCCTGTGTCAGATGAGCTGCATGTGGGTACACCCATGGCTCTGTGGGAGCTGGCTGAGGGCTCTGAGCCCCTGGGTATCACCATCCTGCAGCAGCAGGAGGGTTTCAGAGAGCACCCTTCAGTGTCAGGAGAGGCAGCTGCAGNTGAGAGGAGAAACCATTTTTCCAGCTGCTTGTGAACTTCATGCTGGACAGAAAGAACTGAGAGATAAGATTTGTAAAATAAACATCTGCAGTCCACAATCCAGACGTTCTCTGATTCCTTCTTTCAAGCATGGACAGGTGAGAAGAAAAATTTACACTGCCGGGGTTAATCTCAGAAGAGACAACTCCGACAGAGACTCCCTCCACCCAGGTACTCCCAGCCCCGTACACACATGGCTCTGTGGGAGCTGGCTGAGGGCTCTGAGCCCCTGGGTGTCACCATCCTGCAGCAGCAGGAGGGTTTCAGAGAGCACCCTTCAGTGTCAGGAGAGGCAGCTGCAGCCGGGTGTCAGGGCACAGCCTGTGCAGCTCCCAGCTGGGGAACGAGGCTTTAGGTTTTGGCCGGACCTCAACAGCAGCTCTGCTGGCAGCACTGCTCTGGGAAATGCACTGTGCCTCCTTCTTCAGCCAGATCCAGCCTGATCCAGGCCCCCCGTGCTGCTGCTCCTGCTGCTACTGTGCTGCCAACCCCACAGCGAGTGGCTGCAGCGCTGGGCTGGTGCCACACACACACACACATGGGGGTCCCAGTCACCCATCTCCTTGTCCCTGCACGCAGGAGGGGATGCTGAGCGTTGCCTCCTCACCTGGAGGGTCTGGAATGCGTTTGAGGTCGTGGTTGGGAGCCAGCTGGGCTGCAGGAGTTGTGTCTTGTCCCTTCCAGGACCTGAGCAGGGCAGCAGGGTGGGGACAGTGCATGGGATGGGTTTCTAGCACGTCCCCTGTTGCACCTCAGTGCTGCAGGTGGAAGAGTGGGAACGGAGCTGGAGAAGGAAGCACATCCCCAGCTCTGAGTATTCAGCTGACAGAGCCCCACAATCCCCACGGCTGGGTGACCTCATAATGCTCCAGTGTGGCTGCCCAGCGAGTGCTGGGGGCTGAGGGAACAGCTGCTGGCCAGTGCTGGGCAGCTGTGAGCTTTCACAATGGCTAATGCACCAGAACCACGCTGCACGGGGCTGCCTGTTCCTATGGAAACTCCTTCCAAAGCAGGGAGGCAGACAAACAGCCACCCTGTGATGCTGGGTCCTGGCAGGAACTGGATGCTCCTGCGGGTCTGGGGCTGGCTGGGCTGGCAGCAGCAGCTGCTGTGACCCCAGCAATGAGGCTGTGAGGAGCACAGCCAGCCCAGGGGGTGATTCCTGTGGTGTTTGAGTTCCCTGGGAGGATTTTGCTGTATCTCCACAATCCGGGGCAGTAATGAAGGTAGTTAAATGAGGAAATGAGCCATTGAAGGAGAGGGGTCAGCTCACAGCCCTCTCCTGGGGATTGCAGCAGGAGGGGTGATGTCTGGCCATCAGGGATGTATTCTCACCTGCCACCATGTTACTCTGGGCAGGCTTAAACCTTGTCTTGGCTTAATCCAATCCCATCCAGCTTTGGAGGAAAATTCTCTTGAGACACCAGGAGTAACTAAGAAATATTTCTGGTGGACAAGTCTTGGTTTGAAAGACAAGGTGTCTGCGAGGGCAGGCAGGAGCCTCCCTTGGAATGGAGAATGTGAACCCCCTCCCTCTGAATCATTATGTTGTGCAGGCAGTCACAGGATACCAGAGAGAGCAAGTGAAGATTTGGAAGGAGGATCTGTCTCTCTTCCTGGTGCAGGCACTTCCCATCCCTGCAGGTGAAAGGATGCTCTGTCCCAGGGTGATTCTCCCTTGCAGGCAGAGCTCAGCTGGGGGAACACATTTCTGCCACAGAGGCTGCACCCTGCATCTGCAGTGCAGGCTGAAAGATCCCCACAAAGAGTCCTGGTGGGGTTTGCAGCTGACTGGGATGGATGGAAGGACCAGGTGGGTTGAGAGAGGGAGGCAAGGAGCAAGGCTCTGTCTGTCCATGCTTCCTGCAGGGACCAGACCATGGGAAACCCACGGAATTTCCATAGCAGTGAAGTGTGGCAACAAGGGCCTGCCTCAGGGAGCAGATGGGAGCAGGGGAGGCAGATGTGCCTTTGGGAAGAGCTGTCCTGCTGCCCTGGAGAGTGCAGAGGTTCAGTTAAGTCCGTGGTGTTCCAATGCAAGTCTGCCCTGGCTCAGGAAGTGCTCAGGGCTTGGTACACAGGACAGGGGTGTTCAAATGTCTCTCTTCCCCTCCCCTCCCTTGGATATTGCAGCCAGCATGGGACAGGGCTGGTGGCACCAGCATCAACAGCCCCAGTGCTCAGACTGCCTGGTTGGTGTTCCCAGGGGGAGGGCAGGTGATAAACACCTGATGTGCACAGTCTGAGCTCAAGCAGCAGTGCCTTGGGCCAGCCAAGGGGCAGCTGCTGGAACTGGAGAGCCTCCCATGCCAGCCTGGGGACAGGGACAGTCTCAGGGACACTGTGGCCTGTCACAGTGGGGCTCTCCTGGCCCAAGTGGGGACTGCAGCTGTGTGTTATCCTCCTGTAAGGGTCATCACCTGTCCCACCTGTGGGACGCTTTCATCCAGTTTGTTATCCCTGATCTGGCTCTTCCCAGAGGAGTTTCTGGAAAGCGCCAGGGCTTGGTGGAAACTCTGCTGCTGCTGTGTCCCCATTGCTGTCTGTTTTTCTATCTCATCAAGGCACACGGTGGAGCAGGGAGGAAGGAGCTAACAAAAGTGTANGGGAGGGCAGGTGATAAACACCTGATGTGCCCAGAGTGCAGTGCCTTGAGCCAGCCAAGGGGCAGCTGCTGGAACTGGAGAGCCTCCCGTGCCAGCCTGGGGACAGGGCATTGTCTCAGGGACACTGTGGCCTGTCACAGTAGGGCTCTCCTGGCCCAAGTGGGGACTGCAGCTGTGTGTTATCCTCCTGTAAGGGTCATCACCTGTCCCACCTGTGGGATGCTTTCATCCAGTTTGTCATCCCTGATCTGGCTCTTCCCAGAGGAGTTTCTGGAAAGTGCCAGGGCTTGGTGAAAACTGCTGCTGCTGGTGTGTCCCCATTGTTTCTGTTTTTCTATCTCACCAAGGCACACGATGGAGCAGGGAGGAAGGAGCCAACAAAGTGTGGGATAAGGCCTGAGTCATCCACGTAGGGTCCAGGTGAGCACCTGCTGCCTCCTGGCCTTTCAGCATGTGCTGGGCAAAGCTCATTTCCTTAGGCTGATCCCTCGGATCCTCCCCTCACAGTCTCTGCTTTCAAGTCAGCCCTGCTGTGACCTGAGATCCAAGTGGCTTTTTCCTTTCATTGGGATCCAAACTAGAGCCAGGACCTGGTTTAACATGGTGTGTCCTTAAGTGAGGTGTTGAAGAAGTTCACATTCAGCTCATTGTGCTGTGTCTTCTGTCCAGTNCCAGGTGAGCACCTGCTGCCTCCTGGCCTTTCAGCATGTGCTGGGCAAAGCTCATTTCCTTAGGCTGATCCCTCGGATCCTCCCCTCACAGTCTCTGCTTTCAAGTCAGCCCTGCTGTGACCTGAGATCCAAGTGGCTTTTTCCTTTCATTGGGATCCAAACTAGAGCCAGGACCTGGTTTAACATGGTGTGTCCTTGAGTTCGTATTCAGATGTTCGTATTCAGATCATGGTCTTCTGTCCAGGTGAGCCAACTGCATCAGAGCTGGGAGCACAACCCGGAGAAGGCACATGGGTCTCATGGGGATGGAAGAACACCCCCAGAGCCCTGTGCTGTGGCACAGAAGGGCTGTGTGATGACCCCATGGGTGGCAGGGCAGCTCCTCACCCCCCTGAACCCCAGGCACAGGAACGAGATCAGGCAACAAGGGAGGAGGTGGGGAGGGAGAGGACAGGAGCCCTGAGAGGGAAGGGAGGGGGCAGGAGCCTTGCGAGGGAGGTCGGGCAGCTTTTGGAAAGCCCTGCCTTTGCACAATTCAAGTGGCCTGAAAGGAGCAGTAAAAGAAGGGGGGGCAGGGCTGGGCAGCAGCTGCCAGGGAGTGAATGTGCCCCGCTCCTTTTCCCTTAGTCTGCTCTGTCACCTGCCCACAATTAGCCTCGATTTATCACCCCAGGAGCCTGCAATAAGTCAATCTCGGCTGCCTGTGGCTGCCTAACCCCTCTGTTTCCAGAGAGCCAGTCTCCTCTTTCCCATGGGTTGGTGATTGGGAGGCCATCCACCCTTTGTGTGGGCTCAGGGTGGAGGAGGCTGCCACTTCCCCGAGGTCCTGGGCTCTCAGGGCAGCCAAGACAGCTGCCCTCAGTGTCCTCACTGTCCCCAGTGCCCTCACTGTCCTCACTGTCCTCACTGTCCTCAGTGTCCTCAGTGCCCTCAGTGCCCTGCTGGACAGCAAACCCTGGCTGCCAATGAGGCCTTTGCACAGCTTTGGTGGGGTTTGGACACTTTGGGGTATGGATGGTTCATCCTCCCTCACAGGAGGAGTTCCAGGCAGGCTCCATGTCAGGCAGGGCACAAAGCTCCCTCTGCTCCTCTCTTTGTTTCATGCTCCTGTACTCAAGACAAATATCTCAAACAAATATCTGCCTTCCCCTCGTACAGAGAGAGATCCTGTGGCTGAGCCTGGTGATGAAGCTGTCGCTCATGTGAGGACAGACAGGCTCAGTGAGGATGCTGGTGCAAGGTGAGGCTGTGATGAGATGCCCTCCAAGCCCAGCCTCGTGTGCCACTGAGACTCAGTCTCCACACTCTGTTGATGTTCCCTGCTGCAGAAAATCACCAGCTGAGTGTAAAGGCTGATGGAACAGGTCCTGGCAGGGCCAGTGTAGGGTGACAGCACTGGCACAGGATGCCCTGTCCCTTCAGCAGGGCTCCAGGCCAGGCTTTTTGCACACCTGTTTGTGCACCTCTATTGCAGACCTTGTCCTGAACTGTGTATTTCCTTGTCCAAGGTGTGGATGATGAAGGTAGGATGGTTTGCTCAGGTAACAGAGAGCATGGGAAGGGAGGCTTTAGACCTGCTGCTCTGCTCTCCACTCCTCCCCATCCCCCTGCCCAGACTTTTACACAGTGCTGCTGAGGACAGCAGAGCTCTACACCTTTCACAGCTGCCAGACTCCTGCCCCTTGCAGCTTGGATGAGAGGGTGAAGATGCCCAGGTTGCTACAAACCCTCCAGTAATGTGCTCTGCCAGCCTCTGAGGGGGACCAGGCTGGGGGAAAGCCCTGCCTGTCTCTATCTTCCATCTCCACACAGAAACCCTGTCCATGGGGATGCTTCTTACGGGCCCTGAAGGGATTGGGCTGGGTTTTGCAGGGCTCTGGGTACCACAGGAGTCTTCCTGTTTAGCTCCTGAGGCAGGAGCTGAGTGATCTCAGCAGGAAAGGGGTGAGCAGCAGATGTCTCACTGTACCCCGTGCCAGTCACCTGGCATGGCCTGTCCCTGTGCCTCACCCCCAAAGAGGTGATGGGCACATCAACACAGGGCGTTGCCTGGCCCAGCTCAGGGCAGAGCTCTCCAAAATTCCCTGCTTTCTCTGCCATACCTCTAACCCAGCCCTCCTCCTCCTGCCCAGAGCCTGCTCCTCTGCAGCCACGAAATCCCCTCTTGCCTGCAGGAAGGAGAAGCCTCGAGCTGCCTCTGTTACCACCACAAACATCAGGGGAGGGTGGGTGGTAACCCTGGCGATGCCAGTAAGCAAATGTGTGCCGTGCACTGGGACCAGCAGCCAGCCCATCCCAGCAGGCAGAGCCCGGGGCTGTGACTCACAGGGCTGTCACAGCCTGAGTGCTCCAAGTTGGAGTGTGGGGATTGCCCATGGAAGCCCTTGCTGATTGATGGGATGAGTGCTTCTTCTGCTGATTGTGTTTCTGGCTGCCTCCAGGGAACGTGTCCAAAGCTCTGGTTTTTCTGGCTTGTTGCTTCCCTGCCTCTTCCCCTCTGTCGTGCTGCACACACAGCCTGTGGTTCAGTGTCCTGACCAAGAACTTGGAGCACCTCCTTCCTGCTCCTTCCTCCGTGAACTGGTCATGAGGTGTGTGACCTCTTGTTTTCATGTGTGTCCCATGCCATGCCATGCCATGATCCATCTGCCCAGAGGTGTGGTGGCAATTAGCTGTGACAGTGACACTTATTTGATCCTACAAGGGGTAGGCCTGAATGGGAAGCAGAAAGACCCTGAGGTTCTCTATTGAGCCACTAAACGCCTCTGAAAAGGCAAATAATCACAGTGGGAGGAAAGGAACACCTGGAAGGAGGTGCAAACACCAGCATAGCATGGCCAGTGTTCTGTCTGCCAAACTTTCCCTCCCTCCCAGTGCAAGCAGGAGCTTCTGCTCTTGGCTGGTGGCTCCTGGAGCACCCTGAGGGTGTGGGGCTGCCTTCCCACTGTGTGTCATTCAGGTGGATGAGCTCCAAATCCTGCCCCCCTGAGTTCCTGCACCAACATTTCTCCATTCCAGGGCTTCTCTTGTTCAAACATCCCACCTGGTGAGCCCCTGCTGGCCATGGGGGTCCTATCCTGGAGCTGGGAGAGGTGCAGCAGGACAAGATGAGTGGCTCACCCCTGAAAATTCCCAACCCATCCTGGTTAGAGACCTCTGCATGTGCCAGAGCCAGGTGGTTTCCCAGGAATCCACGGGGAGCTGGGCTGTCCCCCCCAGGGTTCTGTGGCAGAGGCCACTTTCCCTTGTCCCATGGAGGGAGGTGGTTAGTGGGGAGTCCTGGGGGGTCCTGGGTGGTTTGTCAGCGTGTGCCTCTGACACGTGGCTCAGAGGAGAGCAGTTGTCACCCTGCTCCCAATGGCCCAGGCAGGGACAAACCCTGTCAGAGCTGCTCCACAGCCCCACTGGGTCTCTGCTTGCCTTGAAACAATCCCAGTGGGGTGAAACGAATTGGCCAGGGTGTGACACCAGGCAAGTGTCAGTGGTTCCCTCTCCCTTCCCCAAAATAACACCCCCAAAGTGAAAACAACACCATGGCAGAAGAAGTCACTCCATTCCCTGATGTCTGGATGCATCTCCTTGCTCCTGCTTGTCCCTGCACAAGGTACCCATGACCTGAGCTCCCTGCCGGAGCCAGCACATGCACTCACCCTTCCCCATCTCCATGGACATTGGTGTTTGATTTATTGCCTCTTCAGGAGGAGCTCTTAGACTCCCCTTTGGAGCAGGAGGCAGCTCTGAGCAGCTGTGTTTGGCATGGCAGGGTCTGGCAGTCAGAGAGGAGATGAGACAGCAGGACTCCTGAGCTCATTACTGGAATGAAGCTGGGGGAGTTGGGCTTGTTGCTTATGGAGCTTTCCATTTAAGGAGGCCAGACTAGATGATGGTCCCTTCTGGCCCTGAAACGTATGAAGCTACAAATAACTCAGCCAATAATTAGAAATTTGAGTCTCATTCCTGTGAATATTACAGGCTTGCTGGACTGGAAGCTGCAGAGGCTGCACCGAGCTTTCCTCATGTTTTAAGAGAAGTCATTTCCTGGTAGTGGGTCCCCTGAGCAAATCCCAAGGCTGATGTCATTGGCCTTGGTATGGAAGCATGTGCAGGTAAACGACATCACTGTGAGCTTGTGTCATGTCCAGCATCATCTGGATGTGGCAAATGAGGATGATAAAGAGGGAAAAGTCAGATTTCTCATGATCACGTCTCCTCTGTAGTTTGGACTGACTTTGGCATCCTTATCCCATCCCACAGAGCATGGGCAGAGCCTCCAAGAAAGCAAAAGTGAGGCTTGGTAAGAAAACCTGGAGGAGAAAATGCTGTGTTGTCAATGTGCACCTTCATGTGCTCAGGGCGTGTCTCTGGGGGGGTTTTGTGTCCCTAACAAATCCTGCCCTTGCTCTTGGCTGGATCCCAGCCTCTTCACTTTGTCACTGCTTTTCACTTGGACAAGTTTTACTGATTTCAGGTCAATTCTATGTGCAGGGTAACCTGACGTTGGGTGTATTTGGGGGCACGGAAGGGAGTGATGAGGATGGTGGAGGAGTTGGGTTTTTCTCAGCAGCAGGTTTGTGGCCACCTGAGCCTGAATGGAACAGTGAGGGGAGGTTTCATGGCAAACTTTGGGGCTCTATCACCAAATCAGATGAGGAAGTGCTGTTATCCCAGTTTTTTGTCCAGCCCCACTCAGTGCTGCCTGTATTGTCTCTCTTTTTCTCCTCACATTTGCCATATGTTGCTTGGTTTCACATAAGACATTTCAGACTTCCTTCTTTGTGTTTTTTTAACCCCTTTCCTTGCACATACCAATATTTCTTCTTTCCCTACCTGGCTGTAGCAACAGTTCCAGTGCTGCCAGGAGGACACTGTGCTGCATCCCAGACCTGCCTCTGCCTCCTCTGCCTCACAGAATGGGCTGAGCTGGTGGAGGCAAGCTCAGAGTCAGGATGTCAATCTGTGCTCAGCTGAGCTTGGCTGATCATAACCAATATCCTTTAAAAATATATGGAAAGGCTGCAGTGAATCTCTCTTCTTCCACCAGTGTGTGTACATGCAGCCTCCAAATGGGAAACAGCCATGGAAAACTGCATCCCTTGGGACCAGGACAACAAGTCCCAGGCAGAGCAAAATGCACAAAGGGAGGAAAAGGGGGTGGCCTTGTTACCAAGGGGATTCACACCACAACAAACAAAACAAGGTGTGACGAAATGCTGGGGTTGCACACATGCAAACATCACCCAGTGGTATTTCCTTGAGCAGGGCCTGAGTGCTGGGGCTGAGAGCTCCAACAGCTCAGCGTTGCACAAGGGATGGGTTGGAGTCTAGTCTGTTCTTGTTTTGGCCGTTAAATGCCATTTTTGAAATATTTTATCCTTTGTATTCTTTAATCTCTGCCATAAACTACATGGGACATGTCATGAATTAGTGCCTTGCCTTGGGAAGTTTCCATTTCTTCAATAAAACTCCTTCCCCTTGCAGTTTTGTAGCTTTAGCACACACATCCCTCTCTTGGATCTGGACAGCAAGGGTAAAACCAGGGGTCACAACAACCAATGAGAAATCTTTCATTCATATCTAAAAAGACCTAAAAAAGACCTTCCTATTCATGTCAAGGAGCCTTCCTGAGAAATCCTTCCCGCATTTGTTTTTTTGCTGACATTTGTATTGCCCCAGGTACGATTAATTCTGCCGCTCACAATAAAACGCTTCTCCTCAGCCTCTGGAGCTGCCTGCAATCCCACAATGAGCTGCTGAAACACACCGTGCATTCACCTGGAGCAGCAACGTGAACCCAGGCAGGGCAGCTTTGCTCCTGACAGCACGAGGGAGATTTGCCCTCCAGGGAGAACAGCTTGGCACTCGCAGCTCTCTGACGAAGGATGTTCCTGACAGAGTTCAGAGGTGTTGGAGAAAGTGGTTTAGGTTTCTCAAAGGACTGGTTGTTCTTTGGGAGGCTCTCCTCAGGGTCTGGGAGGCTCAGGGTGGGCTGGGGAAGGAGGGTGCATTTGGGAAATCGCGGTGGGACTGATCCAAGGGCAGCCCCCCGGCACCCCCCGCCCTTCAGAACATGCCTGTCATTCCTGCTGCCTCAATTCCCGCGGCAGATCCCGTCCCTGCCGGAGCCCCAGGGATACAAACGGACACCCTGATCGGGCTGGAGCTCCTCGGGATCCCTGGGGCCCCGTGGGAGCCTCTGTCAACACTTCCACCCACGCTAAGGGCTGCCCCAAAGTGTCCCCCCAGGGATCTGGGGATCCTCCCAAAACCAAACCCGGGTGTGGAGACTTTGGTAAGAGGTGTTGGAGGGTTTGGGAATGCTGGGGTTCTGCAGGGGGTTTGCTGGCATGTGCAGGATGAAATGGTGATAGTGGGAGCAGTGCCAAGGTCAGGACAGGCTGGGCTCAAGGTCCTGGAAGCTCCTTGTAACTGCCTGTGTCCAGCACAGCTCTGTGCTGGGCTCACTCTACCTTGCAGGTAAAGCCCCCCTATAAATCCCACTGCAGGGAGCTCTCAGTCCTCACACATGATGCAAAAAGCTGCTGGTTTGGAGCAGGGCTGACAGACATTGCCCAGTTCCCTCCAGCAGCTCCTTGGGCTGGTCTGTGTGTGTGGGGAGTCAGGCAGGGTCAGTGTCTGGGCTGGGTGGGACCAGCCTGGCTGCTCATTTATCCCTTCAGGTGGTGGCAGGGAGCAGGTGATGATCCAGCAGCCAGGGGAAGCAATGAGCCCTGGGCTGACCAGCACAGGGTGTAAATCTCTCCTTACAGAGCCCTGTGCTCTTGTTAAAGCTTTAAGGCCTGGCTTCTCGTTGGCCACTGCAGCTGGGAGTGCAGCTCACAGGAGAGGTGTGGAGGGATGGAGCAGCAGCTCTGTGCCACCTCAGAGCCCCTGGGATGTGCCACCTTTGGGAGATGTCCTCTCCCCAGGGAGAGATTGTCAGAGGGGTTCATAAACGGGTACCCCCATCCCCTGTGGAACCAGGATCCCAAATCTACCTTCAGTCCAGAAGAACTTGGGAAACCACCAATGAACAGAAAACCAAAGCTTTCTGAAACCATGCAGAGCTTGGACTTGATCCTTGTGGATCCCTTCCAACCCGGCTCATCCTGTTTTTTCAGTGATATTGGAGGTTCTCTCTAAGGTGTCTCTCCCCCTGTGCCATTGTAACCTGCCTTTAGCACCAGTAAAATGCACAGGCTGAGTGTCTTGGCTGGGTATTTCCTGCCCAGGTTTGTCTGCTCAGTTCCTAAACACCAGCTCCCCAAAGGAGTGGTTCTGTTCTCCAGATAAGGCACACAAGTTCCTATTTCAGAAGCACAGAGAAGCTCACACAGACTGACAATACAAAATTTGGTGGGGTTATAATAAGGGAGCACTGGTGGGATGCAGAGACAGAAACCTGGGGCAGAAAGAACTGGAAAACAAAAAAACCAATAAACCAAACCAAACCAAACCAAACCAAACCAACCAACCAACCAAAAAAAACCCCACCAATAACAAAACCCCCAAAAAACAACAACAACAAAAAAAAAAAACCCAAAAAAACCAAAAAACCCCAAACCAAACAAAAAAAAACCCCAAAAAACAAACAAACAAAAAAAACCCCAAAAACAAACAAAAAAAAAACCAAAAAATAAGGCAGAGAATAAATCTGCAGTGTGGTCTGGCAACAAGGTGAGAGCCAATGGTGTGTACATGGATTGTACATGGATGCAGATGGGAAACTCGTGGCCCACTGTGCAGAACAGTCTCAGGAGGGATCAGTGTGGTGGTTTCTGGATCCCACAGTGCAGGTGAAGGGCCATCCAGAGACAACCTGCACAGGGCACAAAGCAGCCTTGGCTGCCATCCCAGCCCGGGCTGTTATCACAGGAGCAGTTGGGCTGAGAGCTGCTGCTCCCCTCTGTTTCCTTGGGCTGTTTTCTCCCAGCCACTGGATGTTTGTGTTCACATCTCGGTCCTTGTTTAGGCTGGGAGACTGGATGATGATGAGGGAAGTAAAACACTGACAGTGCTGAGCAGAAGGGGATGAAATCTAAGGTACTCATCAGGAACAAGAGTTTTCCAGACTCCTTTATCAGTGAACTTCAGTGGCTTAATGAATATTTTGACTAAAGCAAGCCTTGAAGGACAGATTCCCCTTCCTTGTCACGGAGCTGTGAAGACACAACATGCAGCATCCCCTTATTCCTCTTTAAAACCCAAAGCTTGACTCATCCAGGTGGCCCCATTTCCACTGTCCTGACATTTCTAGTGGTAAAATTAATGCTCTCTTCTTGAGTTACAAGGTTTTGCCTCTCTTTTTGCAAGTATCAGAAAGGAGGGGGAAGCACAAGCCTGTGAGTCCCATACCTGTCCCACTGTTAATTAAACATTGTTAAATTATTCTCTGCTTCAGCAACTTGGCTGGTGTCTGGAGCAGCACAGAAGATCCTCATGGTTCAAGTGGAACACATTTTTTTGTAGTGTAGACCTGACTTTAATATCCTGAGTTTTCTAAGTTCTTGTGTTGTTGGTAAATAAAGGCAAGAGGAAAACAATAAAGGTGAAAAGGAAGTTTTTCTGCATGGTGAGGAGTCAGGAACCTCTCTCACTGCTCTCTGGTGTGGAGCTTTGCAGTGCTGCCTCCTTCACTGTCCCACCCCAGCTCTGCAATCCCATTGGAAAAGGCAGGAAAAGGGGTTGCAGCAGCACCCTGAAGGCAGGGGTGAGACAATGGGGTCTCACTTGGTGCCTTCACCCCCCTGGGCAGCTCCAGCAGGGCCACCCTGTCCTGAACCTGCCCAGCACAGCCCAGTGGCCTCAATATCCCCGAGCCCACCACCCAGCTGGCTCCTTGTCCTCCCTCTGCCCATCCCTGCAGCCGCCCCAGGGCAGCTGCTTCCTCCCAGCACTATTTGGGTGGTGTTGCCGTGGGAGGCTCAGCGAATTCCCCGGGGCTGTGGCTCTCCAGGAAGCCAGATACCAACTGCTCTTCTCTTCCCAGACCCTCCCAGAGCCGGAGCCTTGCCTCAGCATCTGTTTATAACTCCTGAAACTGGCCAGGCTGTTTGGTTTGGGATAAAAAGCACAGTCTGGCAGGGCTCCTCCCTGCCACCACAGTGGCACACTGCTGCTTATCTTCCATGACAGACCCTTTCCAAAAGCCCTGGGAGCCGGGAGCTCTGGCCCCAGGGAAGGCGTGTGCCCGGGATGGGTGTGGGAGGAAGACAGCAACACCAGCTGGGTTTAATCATGCAGGATGAGCTGGGTGGGATGGCTGTGGTGGCAGGGAGCTGGTGCTGGAAGCAGGGAGATAGCCTGGGAATGGATGGGATGTGGGAATGCTCGTGGGGAGAGAGGAGCAGATGCTGGGCACGGTGGCCACAGGGAAATCTGGGTATCAGGTTCCCAGCAGAGGGAAGTTCCTTTGGAAGCAGCTGAGTTTGGGGTGGGCTGACATGCCAGGAGGGTCCCAAACATCTTGTGGGTGGCTGGTCAAGCAAGGCCCTGGCCTGGCTGCTCACCCACCAGCTTGAGGACCTTGTGCAGGAGCGCTGGGGCCATGAGGGGAGCACGTGGGGACGTGGCTGCTCTGCGACATGCCATGCTGTGTCCCGTGGAGAGCTCCTGTGTGTGTGACAGCAGGGAATGCTGACCTCCAGGGCACAGTGTCAGCAGGATGGACACAGGATTCCACCAGCCTGGCTTCTGTTCTGCCCAGCTGACCCTGGGCTGGGGCTGCTCTCCTCCCTGGGAAAGCACAGGATGCTCTCCAGGTGGAGATGGACAAGGCAGGAGAAGCTGGCACGGCTCTTCCCTTCGGTGTCACTGACACAAGCAGCCCCCTCTGCTTTCCAGATGTGGCTGCAGCAGGAGTCTGGTGGCCCTGGTGGCCCTGGTGGCCCTGGTGGCCCTCCTGCCTGCCCAGAGGGTGCTGTCACAGCCATGCAGCCCTGCGTGGCTCCAGCCTGTGTCTGTGCCCCGGGTCACTGCTCTGTCAGACCCCAGGCACAACCTCAGGCACAACCTCCCATGGGCAGCTGCCTCTGAAATTCCCTCTTTTCCCAGGCTGCTGAAGGAGCAGTGGCTGCCTCCTGACACTCTATCAGCCTGGGGTGATAAAGGCAGCTTTCCTGTCCCTGGAGCACTTGCTTTCATCTCTCACATGGGTTTATAGACAATATTAGCAAGAAATCTATTTTAACCCTGGACTTTCTGCTGTAAAGCTCCAGCCCTGATCCAGGCACGACACTGGGCTGGTACCTGCATGATGTGACATGTTTGTGGGGAAAGCAGAGCCCGAGGTCAGCCTGGACCATCCTGGAGGAGGGTGAGAATCAACAAGCATTCACTCGCAGGCAAAGTCACAAAACCTGCCAACACCTTTGCTGACTCATCAAAATTGAAAAGTTTTTTTGTGGTTTTTTTTTTTTTTTGAGGAGAGAGTTCAGTTTTCTGCATTTCTGATGGGAAGCAGCCAGAGGGCCAAGGGAGATGTGCCTGAACTCTTCCAGCCGCCCACCTTCCTGAGGGCTGTGTGCCAGAGCCTTGGCTCCATCGTGGGGAGCTTGGAGATTTCTAGGTGTGGGTCCAAAATGGTGGTGAAACCAATACTGGCACCCCTGAACCACACTGAGCCCCTCCCAGTGCCCCAGGGAGGGGATCTGCTGCCTGTGCAGAGCTCTCCCACACAGCTGGAAGCAGGCAGTGAATGGCTCCAAAGGGTGGGAGGTGAAGTGCCTGTTTGTCCTGAGCTGGGCAATGTCCAGCCAGTGTCACTTGGGTGGGTCCAGCCCCTGCTCCTGGCAATTCTCTTCCCTACCAGGCCTTGCAGCCTGCCTTGCTCTCCAAAGTCATTGTCTTACCTGATCCATGGGGTTCTGTGCTTCCACAGAGCCCCCAGATTACACCCTGCTGGAAGCACTCTGGGGAAGTTCCTCTCTTTGCAAACCTGGGAGATTTCTTTGTGACAGAGCACGTCTGAACCCTCCAAAAGCTCCTGGGAGCTTGTTTTGCAAACCCAAGATCTGAGTTTGCTGAGACACCCCAAGGCTGGGGGCTCTGCTTGTTGGACACTGAAGTTCCTGGAAGACTTGGCTGAAGACAATGCTTCTAGGACCAGCCAGGAGATGTTTGTCTTTCTAAATCTGCCACCATCTACACTGTTCCCACTGGCTGAGTCAGGCTTATTTGTAATTATTTCACTGTGTTTGCAGACTGGGGGCAAAACTTTGCTGTTCATGCCAACCAGAACGTGTCCTCTCACTGCACAGCTGCTCTCAGCTGGGCTCTAAACCCCCCTGCAAACCAGGGCAAGGGATGCTTGGACAGCCAAGGCCTGGGGGGGAAGGATGAAGTGTGGAAGGTGAAGGGGAGGTTTGCTGGGACTGGTCTCTGTGGGCCTAAAAACCTTGAGGTGAAGATTATTGGTGTGAGATTGGAGCTTGTTATGGAACAGGTCATGCAGACAAGGGACTGCAGGAGATGTGATGGCTGGGAAACTGGGCAGGAGGGTGAGAGGCAAAAAAAAAACCACTGAGCAAATCCCATTCTGGCAAGGTGGGCAGAGGGGAGGCTGAGGTCTGCTGGTGACAGAGGCAAAGCCTTGTGACAAACACCATAAAGAAGATTTTATTGCATCCTGTACATGAAATCTGGCAGGGCAAGCTGAGCCCTGCATTTGTCATTCATTTAAAATCCTGTTATTTGTCCTTCTTTCCTTGCTATTTTTCTTTCTCTACACTGGAACATAAGGGCAGAAAGACATGGATGAAATCTTCCTGCTTTGTAGGGGTTGGGGAGCAGAGTGTGAAAGGACAAGGGTGGTGATCCTCTGGACTGTTCCTTCTCCAAAATTTGGTAGCAAAAAAGGGGCAGAAAACGAGACAACCCCCAACATAAAGAGCCTCTCTTTGCCTCACACAACAGTGCTGTAAAATCAGCCAGTCTGTGGAGGGAGTGCCCACAAGCTGCACCCCCTTCTCTGGAGACCTACAACTGTTTTGGTAACCACAATCTATCACCTCCATTGGTGACTCACCTGCACAAACGCCAGTCTCTGCCATGGAGGTGTTCACACAGCTCCTTGCATGACAAAGGCTTGGTCTGGATGGCCTCCAGATGCAGCGATCCATTAAGTGTCAAAAAAAAAATAATCCTGCTGCTGAAAAACCTCCAGCACAAACCCAGAGGGAGATTGATGCAAATGAAGGCAGAGGCAGCACGGCCCGTGTTGAAGACTCAGCAAAGAACAGCCAAGGTTGTGGCAGGGCTGCAGCAAGGAGGTGACAGCAGAAAAGACCACAGCCAAAGAAGACAGGGAGCTGACTGGCATGGGAATTAAGATGATGCTGGGAGAGGTCTGAAAAGGGCCATGAGGTATTTCTGCAGGATAAATATTTCCTTCTTTCCCCTGACAGGCATTTCCCAAATCCTCACAGCCACAAGTCTGACAGAGCCCACGGAGTGTGGGGACAACAGTTATTTCCTTCGGGTGGGATTGTTGGGGTGTCCTGTGCAGGGCCAGGAGCTGGGCTCAATGAACCTTGTGGTTCCCTTCCAGCTCAGCAGATTTCATGATTCTTTGATCCTCCAAGCAGCTCAAGTGGTGGAGAAAGGGATCAGAGCCTCAGACAGGTGGGACATCTCCAGTTGTGTCACACAGGTCATGCCAAGCAGCCTGGGAGGGAGGTCCTGTGGGGTCAGCAAGCAGGAGAATCAGGTTTGAAACAGGGAAAAGAGACCAACTCCTCATGAGGAAGGGGGTCTGAGTTAATACAGGAGAGTTGGGAAGATGAGACCACAACTGCAGGAAATTCAAGGAGCTCAGGGCAGTGTGTTTGTGGAGAGAAAAAAGAGAAATTCCTGAACCATCAAGAATAAGTGGACATGTCCTGAGGCAGCTGCAGATGGGCACTTGGAGATGAAAAAACAGCTGTGAGGTTCAATGGCTCAGTCCCCAGACTGAGCTGAGTGCAGGGACAGGATTCACAGTGCTGGGACAAAGGCAGACATTGCATTGCTTCTGAACAACAAATTGAGGTGCTCCCAGCCTCAGGCCATGAGCTGCTGGGCTGGACTGGGCTGTGCATCAGTTCTGTTGGACCAGGAGGTGGAAAGCACCTCAGGAGCACTGTGAAAAGCTCACAGTGGCTTTTTTCACAGAGCTCATGTACCAAAGGTCAGTGCTCCATTTTGGGCCTTGACCAAAAGGTTCAGATGACACTCAGATGCTCTTTCTCCTACATCTTTGCTCAGACATGAATCAAGTGGTAAAAGGTTGGAGAAAGAAGCCAGATGGGATTCCAGGGCTGTTATTTCAGTAGCTTCAGGAAGCACAGGGCTGGCACCACTGTGCAAGGATGGGACCATGTGCTGACCAGACCCCTCCTATCAAGCCAGGACTTCTCCAGGTCGAATCACAAGGTGTTTTTAGAACATAAATTGAAAGGGTTAGAGAAACAAAATGCAGAATATTGAGCTAAAGAAGATAAAAAAAAATTAGGTCTGTAGGCCCATCTCTCCTTGTCTTCTCTGCCCTTCCTTTAGCACTCAGCAACCTTGTGACAATCCCTCTGTGCCCCTTAGGAGTCTTGCTCTGCTGTCACCTCTGAGGCCAGGCTCTCAGTCTGCTCCCTGCTTTTCCCAGCCACAGTCTCCTTTCCTGGAGATGATTTTGGCCCTAATCCTGTTTTTCTCCACCCTTCTTACTCCCTTGGGATCAGTGTCCCATGTTCTCCGCAGGGAGGAAAACTCTGCTCCTCTCATTTCCATTTTCAAGTGACCTGAGGGCACAGAAGCACAGCAGGTCCCCTCCATCCCCATGAGCACCTGCAGGTGAGGAGCTCTGGAGGTGATTAAAGCTGGGACAGGAGGAGGGAGCCTTCAGGACCTTTGGTGTGGACACAGTGCTCCAAAGTGATCTAACTGCAGAGGGATGTGCTGCCTGCACCAGCTGCAGTGGGTTCAGCAGGCTGGGAGGGAGGTGAGGCTCTCTTAGGTACAGAAGGGCATTTAAATACCCCAGAGCTGGAGCAGGACCCTGCAAGGAGCAGGAAAGTGACCCCAGCAGCCAACATCACCCCAAGGTCTCTCCTCTCTGAGCTTGTAGGGGTGCTGGGAGGGAGCTCTGCCCATGAAACCTCTGAGCCATGGAGGACACTGTGCATTATGTCCAGATGGGCTGGCTGAAGAAGAAAGCAATGGTCACTATGACTCTCTTTTCCTGGCTTCCTGCATGCCCAGACTCCCCAGTATTTGTACATCAGGACCTTAATTCAAATCCAAACACCTCTGCCCTTCCCAGATTCCCCATTCAGCACCTCACAGCACATGTGCACTCATCAGCTTTCACCCCATTCCTCACCACCCAGCTGAAGGGCATCTGGACACCAGGGCCTTTATGAACTTCCTCCTTCTGAACCTCTCTGAGTCACTCTGTGCCTGCCTGGCCTGGCCAAAGTGTCACCTCAGACCTGGGCAGGGCTCCTGCTCATCACCAGCAGATACAAACACTCCTGCTCTTGGTTTTTATAGGGGAGGACTCTTTCTAATTGTCACTTTTTATTCCAAAACTGCTCCCAGCTGTTCCTATATTTTCAAACACTTGTAGACCTGTGCTTAAAATACCTGCAGGGACTCCCAGCAGCAGGAGAGGTTCAGTGCAGAGCCCTTAACTCACCACGGGACTATTTGTCCTTTTTTTTTTAAGTTCAGTGCTGGAATGCTTCAAGGTGTTTAAGCAAGGCCAAGGCCAGGGCATGGGAATGCTGCTCTTTGCCAGGCTTTGCCTTTAATTGCCTCCGTGCCTGCACTCCCCTGCCCCCGCACAGCAGAGGGGTGGGAGCTGTGCTGAGGGCCAAGGAGAAAGGTGAAGGGGAGGAACCAAGCCCCCAGCCCTGGGAAAAGCAGGACAGAGGGTAGAGGGCTTTGCAAAGCACTTAGCACATGATAAGATGTGGCACCGATGCACAGGAGCAGTCCCTGGTGATCCTCAGAGGCGAACCCAGCAGAGAAGAGCTGGAAGAGGGGTTTGGAGAGGCTGGAGAGCACCAGGCACTGCCTGGCTGAGATGCTGAGCTCCTGCTGGTGGCACTCTGCCCCCAGAAGCTGCTGTCTCCCTGGGCTGAGGTCATGAAAGATGTCGAAGAGCTGTTTTTAACAGGATGAGATGTTGGGTTTGATGCCTGGCTCTGCCCCAGAGGGAATAAAACCACGAGCTCCCTGTGTGACACCTGTGCAGTGTCCAGCACTGGGGGCTGGGGGTACAGTGGTGCTGGCTGAGGGGTTTTGGAGGGACAGAACAACCCTTGGATTTTTGCAGATTTCCCCCCAGGGTCCCCAAGGTCAAGGTGGAAGGTGGCTGGAGCCAAGGTTTGGAGCAGCTCAGGGGGTTTGGAAGCTGGGCAGTGCTGGGCAGCACCCAAATGCAGCAGAGGGGTCCTGGGGAGGCTGAGGGAGATGGGAGGGTACTGAGTGACCTCTGGAGGAGGCTGATCTGCACACCCTGAGGGGGTGGTGGAGAGCAGAGGGGAAGGCAGATGAGAGAGGCCCATGGGAGGGGTAAAGGGTGATTCCTCCTGCCCCGTGGATCCCAGTGGGAGGACATCAGAATGCTGGTGGTGATCCTTGGTGGCCAAAGCCACTCCAGCTTTCGGGCATGGACCCTGTGGGGGTGACCTGTGTGCAGGATGGACTTGGTGTGATGAACACAAACCCTGGATGAGGAGACAGACACCAGCTGGGGAGGGAAGGAAGATGCAGGGGAAAAGCAGCAGCAGGGGCCCTGGCAGGATGGGGGCAGCCCCAGGTGGCTGCTGTGTGTGGAGGGGAGAGGGCACAGTGGAGGGGACAGGGACAGGCTGGGGGTGTGGGGAACGCTGCCCTGCACCTGCAATAACAAACTCTGGGCACTGGGCCTGACAGCAGGATGGAGGCTGAGCTGCAGTTACAGCCCCCAGGGGAGCCCCTGGTGGCTTGGTGCCCGGGAAACACCTCAGTGTCAGCCCCCCCCTCTCCAGCCAGGAGCTGGGCATGCAGGTGGTCCCCCCAGCCCCACAGCTGCCTGCCTGGGAGCTGGTGTGCCCTGCTGGGCTGCCCCAGTGCACCCACCCTGCTGCACAGCCCCCAGTGTCCCCTCTCTCAGCAGGAACCTGCTGCCACAATTCCTCTCTTCTCCCCATATGTTTTATGTGTGATTTTGGCCCTGGACACTTTTATACCCTGTGTATCCCCTCACAAGTCTCTCTGTCACATTTAATGAACCCTGTCCACAGCTTTTCCCTGCTTGCCCCAAACTTTTCTCTGAGTCCAACCTCCTTGCTGCCCTCCCTGCCCCAAATTCTGACCCTGTTTGCTCCTGCTCCAGCTCAGCAGATGTTGCTCCCACCATGGCTGTGAGTTGAAACCAACTCATTCCACACCTTCCTCCCAATGATTCCCTCTCCTCCATTTCCCTCTGTGCTCCCTGGTTTATCCACCACCAAATGTGACCTTCTGAGAGCCTGGGGGTCCATGTCAGCTCAGGAATTGCCCCATAAGTGAATGTTCCAGGCAAGCTCTGGGGATTGTATCATCTGCACCAGTTCCTGAAGTGTTTATCCACTCCCAGCCCAACAGTCTGGCTCTTGCTTCTCCTGCAACCAACTGCAGGTGATGAAAAGAGGAGGAAGTTAACAGGAGTGAGACCTCACCAATGGCACCTGGGAGCCCAGGCCAAAATACTGATTTTAAGTAAGGACAGTCACAAAGTGCAGGTTGTCCCAAGCAGCAGGGGCTCTCCANCTGCAGGTGATGAAAAGAGGAGGAAGTTAACAGGAGTGAGATCTTACCAATGGCACCTGAGAGCCCAGGCCAGAATATTTATTTTAAGTAAAGGATGGTCACAAAGTGCAGGTTGTCCCAAGCAGCAGGGGCTCTCCAGGTCACAGAACCAAGAAGGTCCAAGTTGGGAGCCCCCTGTGCTGCCTGGATTGGGGAGATGGAGCACAGCAAAGCTTTTGCTTTCCCCTGGATGAGCACAAGCAAGGGGAGCAGGTGAATGTGAGAACTGATTTGTGCAGCAAATCAGTGCCAAAAATGAGATGTGTCCCCTCCCTCCTTGTGGCAGCTCGTCTTTGCCATAGGAGATGCTGGGGATGTGATGGGGCTGGGGAGGATCAGGGGTACCCCAGATATGGAACTAACAGGGGTTAATGTCCCTGAGGGAGGGTCAGGGGTACCCCAGATATAAAATTAACAGGGGTTAATGTCCCTCCAGCATCCCTTCTTCCCTTTTCTTCCTCTCTCTGTCTCTGGGCTCCTGCTCTGTGCCTTGAGGCCCTGTCACAGCCCCTTGAATGCTGACACACAGCCTGGGCTCGCTGCTGCCTCTGCTCCTGACCCAGCCCCGCAGGCAGGAGCCCTCCCTCAGAAAGGCTGAGCATAGTTTGTCTGCCCAGTAACCTGGCAACTGCCCTGCTGCGTGTGTGTGCATCAAACATGGCCCTGAAGCAGCGCCAGCACCCACCGAGGGCTGGATCCCCTTACACCAGAGACACGCTGCACTCCCTGCGCTGCTGCTCCTCTGCTGCTGAAGGGCAGGACCTGCCCCGGGTTTCTGTGTTATTCCAGACATTTCCTCCTTTCACCCATCTCCCATGCTGCAGTGGGATGCACAGAGGTGAGGGAGGCTCTGAATTGTAGGAAAGAACGGACTTCTGTACCCGAATTCATATGATTTCGTAGAAGCCATTTATTGTTTACAGTGAGTGACAGATCTAGGTTTTTGTACAGCATAGAAACACACACACACACATTGCTTGATTGGTTCCCCAATTTGTTTATAAGACTGGCCAGCACCCGTAGGGCACTCAATTGGTCAGAGTTCTTTTTCATGTGGAACTCAGCTTCTATCTAAAGTTTGTATTCTTGGTGAATAACTTTCTGAAGCTTCACAGCTTGCTTCTCAAGCTTTCAAGTCTTGTTTTCGTCTTGTTTTTTCTGCTTTGGTGGATTCTTGGGCTTGGCTAACAAGTTGTAGGTGTTTAGGTAACATCACAGGGAGTTTGGATGGTGCAAAGAATAGTTTAACTTAACAAACAAATACATTGCTACACTGAGTATGGGGGAGAAGGGGCTCAGCTTGGTTTTGTTACCACTGAAATGCCCCAAATCCACCCACCTGAAAAATGCATCTGGGTGTTAAACCCCGGTGCTGGCTCACCCCCAGCTGCCTGGCCATCAGAACAGGAGACGCCCCGTGCCAGAGAGCAGCTCCTGAAGTGCTGTGGTGTGGGGTACAATGCTCCTGGAAGATGTGTTCCTAATGTCTGCACACTCAGGGCTGAGCTCTGCTGGGCTCAAACCCTCTTAACCTTGTGTTCAACGGCTCAGATTTATAGAAAAAAAAAGTTGTTCCAGTGGTAAACAGAATCTGACAGAGGATTCTGATTTGACTTTTCTCTAAGAGTCTAAATCTGGCATGTCAGATAAAATCGGCAGTGCTGCAGACAATGCTCGTGCTCCCCGCCCAGCACCTCTGTGAGCTGGATGGCATTTGGACAAAGGCTTGGGGGCTGCTCTGGGGCAAGTCCCTTGAGGAGGAGACAGGAGGAGTCATCCTGCTGTTTGAATTCGTGTCTTGCTGCTCCAGAGGTTTCCTGAGACCGCGGGGCGCAGGGAGGGAGGTGAAAAGAGAGAGGTGGCTGATTTATGGCTCACCATCCTCTCTGATCTCCATCGCCCTTTTTCTTGGGAGTCTCTCTTATCCAGACATGGAGATGGGAGGAGGGGGGATCCATTTCAGAGATCGCTGAACTCTGGGTGTTTGCTGTTTCCTGCAGATCTTTTGATGTTCCCTTTGCTTCAAAACATTTCCATTGTTAAGTTTCTCAGCCTCCCGCTGCACCTCAGCTCCCGACATGGGGGCACGATCCATCACCACTCACCCAAACAATCTCCAGCGAGCTGAGACCTCCCCATCTCCAGGGCAGGGAGGGAATCTGTCCCTGCAGGGCTCAGCACAGCTCCTGGGGCACCTCAGGCCACCACCACTGTGGAGCTTGTGCCCTTCCCCTGGGACAAGGGATGATGGCAGGGCAGAGATGAGGGAAGGCTGCTCTGCAAACAAACATTGAGATTGAGAATTTTGACTGAGTGGAGCTCAGCACAACTGCTCCAGACAGGATGAAAACCACCTCTCTGGGTAACAGGCTGGTGCCATTAAGTGACTAATGCTAAATGTTTGATTTAGGGCACACCAGAGGAAGAAACACAGACAAAAAAACCAAAAAACCCCCTTTCTGAGCAGACTGAAAGGTCTCCACCTCAGATGATCTCTCTTGTCCAGCATGTGCATCTTGTCAGCCCTGGTAATGGGCATCAGCTCTGTAATTAAAAGCCCATCAAACAGCTCTTTCCCATAAATCTTTTCACAGCACTCTCAGTTAATAAAATTGATTTTGTTTCACTGGTGCCGCTTTCCAGAAGAGACAGGCCAAAGAACAACACTGCCTGTAAAACAATCTGTTTTGTTCTGTGAAAGTAATTAGTTTTTCTTGGACTTCATGTGCTTGGGGGTTAATTATTCCAAAACTGCACATGAACTCCCATGATGTGGGGATTTTTGTGTGGAGCTGCTGAAGGTGCCAGTTCTTGCAGCAAGGCTCTTTATGGCTCCTGATAATGTTCATTATTTTCCTTAAATCATCAGCTCAGTGGCATTGTGTGTTTGCATGAATCTCTTCTTTCACAGCCTGTCCCCAAAAAGTTTCTCTCTGTGGTTCACACCTACATCCTGAGAGCACCTGGGACCACAGGCAAATAAGATTGGCTTGTCTGATACTGATTTAATGATGATTTTGATGCCAAAGTCATAATTTTGCAGTGGGATGAGGCTGTCAGTGTCAGCCTGTCCTCACAGCAGTCCCAAAAAAGCTTTTTTGGGGTGAAAGAGGCCACAGAGGGAGATGGTCCCAGGCTTTGTTGGTAACAAAAATCTTTCCAAGATTTTTGCAAAGGTGAGATCATGCTAAAGATGCTGATGCTTCATCTTAACAGGAGCTTTTGGGTGGAAAAAAGTGAAAACTCCTGAACTTTCACCACGTGTTCATGTAGAAAAAAAAAACAACATTCAAACAAAATATCTCATAAACTGGTTTTCGTGTTTTTTTGGTGTTTTTTTACTTTTTTACTTTTTTTTTTCAGAAATGGCTATACATGGCCATTTTACTTGTAACCCAGCCAAAAATAATTCGTGGCAGGAAAGTTTGAGCATTTGTAAAAATAAAATAAAAATTAAAAAAAAAAAAAATGAAAGCACATTGAAGTATTTCAGTGTGAACCCAAACAGAGAGGTGGGTACTCAGAGGGCAGAATTGCCCTGATAACACAACACTCTGCATTTCTGGCCATGTGTTGAAAAATTAAATTTTTTTTCCCCCCCACGTGTTTGTTTTATTAATCACACTGCAGAACTCAGTGCAGCACTTGCTGATTTTTGATTTGTTAACATTTTTCTGTCCCAGTGCCATTTGCTCTCCCTTTGAGCTCTACACCTGCTTCCCATGTGATAAATTGGGATTTCATGTAGGGAAAACCACCCCTTGCCCTGTCCCAGCACATTTCCCTTTTGCCTCTCTGCTGGAGGGGGGATTTTGACCCCAGGGCTGTGCTGACTGTGAGGGGCTTGGGCTGCACTCCTGATTCACATGGGATGGGTTTTCTTCATGGAATCACAGTGGATTCTGCCACAAGCAGATGCAGAGTGTCTCACTTGGAAAGACAATCAGCATCCCAATACACTTTTTTTTTTCCCAGCTCACCACAACAGGCAGAATTTTGCAGTGAAGGGCCAGGCCAGAATTTGGAAGGTGTCAAGCAGGAAGCAGTGCAGGGGTAGAGCTGTGGGATCACCCAGGAACGTGGTGAGGAGAACAGGTGCTGGCTGGGGATGATAAACAGAAGTGTCTCTGCACTGAGCAATTTGCCACAGGATGTTGCTGGAGCTGAAGAGCGGAGTGAGATTCCAGCCCTGGCGCTGGGCACTTTGCATGGCTAACAGGAATATCCAGAATGATAATAGTTAACACTGACACCCTGCTCGCAGGAGATATCAGATCCGTGGCCCCGGGGCTGGAACAGATTAAAGGAGGGGCCTCCAGGAGGGGATGGATTTGGGGGGGATTGGGTTAGCTGACACCTGCCTGATGTGGGGGGCTCGCACCTTTGCTGAGAGCTGGACATTAACCCCTCCAGCAGGCAGCACATCTCCCACCTAAGAGACTGCTGATTCATCAGGACGGAAATATTCCCCGGAGATCCGTCACCGCGGATGAAATCCTGATGGAAAAGTGCCCGGTTTCCTGCCAGCATACCCTTGGCAGCCCGCCTGGCCAGCTGGTAGCAAGAGGAGAACATGGGAGCCTGGCTCCTGAGATGTTTCAGCTCTCCCAACTCCCGTGCAGGCGGCTGGGTGAGGCACAGCGGGCTCCCAGCTGGGGGACCACGCTCTGCTCCAGCCTCCCAGCCTGAGCCCACCAGCTCGGGAAAAGGGGGGAGGAAACAGGGCCAGGCTGCTCTGCCTTTTGTAAAGATTGCTTGGGGGTTCTCAAACTGACCCACCAATAAGTTTCAAAGCAGTGGTAGGCTTCATGTTCCTCTTCTGTGCTGTCTGACTCTGCTCATCCACTCCTCCATTCATATCTAATGCCCTTCACCCCTTCCCCTGCCTTTTCTCTGAGCTTTGCACATTGTCTGGGTGACCAAATGTCATCCCAGGGCTGCAGAAGTCCCCAGGCGGTTCCTTGCTGGCCCTCCACCAGGCAGAGCTGGTGTGGGGTGCCCAGATTTGCTACTGGACAGAGGAAGCTGAGATTGGTCTCTCAGGATCTGGCAGCCCCAAATGCAGGTTCCTGTCTCCTACAGCAGCACTGGCACGACAGCACAGGGAGAGCCTGTCCCAGTGCTCCACTGTGTTCATCTCCCTCCCAGGGTGTGGATAAACATCAGGATCTCCAGAGGTGTGATGGTGTAAGTCCACTCCAGACCTGACTCCTCAAGGTCTGTCCCTGCTGTTCACAGTTGTATGGAAATAGCAATTTTTTTCTCGCTTCAAACATATTCCTGCCTTTGTTAAAATAACCCTGAAACAGAAAATCCTGCCCGTTTCTTCCCTGAGAAAGTTGCCTGCGCTCTGGGTGTGACAGAACAGCCCGTGCCCTCGCTCAGATAAGCTGTCTGTCAGAGGAGAGCTTCCACCGAGAGCCCTGGGCACGTTCAATCGCCGGGAATGGGAGCAGCGCGGGGCTGTGCCATTGCTGGGAGAGCCCACAGTGCCATCTAGCCGTGCTGCTCCGCAGTACAGAGCTCCCCGGGCAGCTCCCTGCCCCAAACCCCACCTCCAGGAGCCGTGTCACCCCTTTTCCATCCCCTCTAGAGCAGCCTCTGGCTGCCCCACATCGCCAGCACCGGGGGATGTTGGTCAGGGCAGTGCTGATTTCAGAGCTCTGGTTTTAGCTCATGCTGAGGGTTGTGAGCAACCCACCTTGGCTGAAACAGTGACATTTTGGTGAAAACTAGAGCTTGAAAGAGTTGCTCCCATTTTTCCAGTCGTCTCCAGGGTGGTGGTTTTGTGTCCCCGTGTCTCCCTTCCATCTGGTGCTCTAGTGCTGGGTTTCCAGTCCCCTCCTCTGCTGTTCCCTTCCCTGCACTGTGAGAAGCACAGAGAGGTGCTCGCTGCACTTTCAGCCATTTTCACAAGTCATTTCTTCTGGTCCTGGCCACTGTTTCCCTTCTCCACCTGGCAGATCTCCGTGCCAGCCCTGACATCCCAATCTGGAGAAGGATCAGAGATCTCAGGTCAGTTGAAGAGATTGGGGTGGCTTTTTTTCCATCCAGCAACAGGCTGAGCTCTGTTCCAGCACAGCCATGCTCAGGAACACCTACCTCAGGTGTCAGAGGCTGTGTCCTGCACTTGGCTTCATCAGGGTCCCCTTTCACACTGTGACATTTCAATTGTGAGGGAACTGCACCTTGCTGAGTGCTGGTCCCTGCTGCCCATGAGGGGCAAGTCCTGCCTTTTGGAAATTCCACAGCTGGAGTTAGCAAGGCTTAGGCTGTGCTGTTCTCCACCCATCTCTCCTTTCTTCCCCTCTGCCATTTTCCCTTCCATCTCCAGGGGATGGGATGGAGAGAAAAAATGTGCCTTTAGCCTCTCATCTGGCATGGAGAGACGTTTAAGACCTTACCTGGCTGGACTAGGATTCCTCTGGGATTTCAGTCTCCTGGCACAGCTGTAGCTGCCTGACAGCCATACCCAGCTACATCTTGATTCCAGCTGCCACCACCATCCAGGGACATCCACAGGAGACTTTGCCTTTCTGAAATCCCTTTTGCCTCCTGCCCTTTGCTACTTCCCCTGCAGTTGTGGCCCTTCCCAAACCTCAGTGCTGACAGCACGGTCCTGTATCACCACCTTGTGTCACCTGCATTAATTGGATCCCCACCTCACATTGCTTTTTAAAAATCCTGGTCCATTTATTTCAGCTTCCTCTCCCTCCTGCTGTTCCATTGCTGGGCTGTGTGGAGCAAAGTAGAGAGTCTGCATAAATCTGGGATGTGTTCTGCTGGAGTACCATGGCTGTTACCCTCGGGGGCATAGTGCCAGGGGCTGAAAATGCTCTAAGTTCCCTTCAGCAGCTGAAATCCCCTCTCCTTGAACTGTACAAAAAGAATGGAGAGGACAGATACTTAAAAATTCTAGTTATGTGTGAACACGGGTTTTTATGATGCTCATAACTTGGCAGAAGTCATGGTAACATTGAGATCCAGGCACTCACATATAGATAAATCCTTAAATCAAAGATGAAACACTCTCCAGTCCTTCTGGCCTGAATTTCCCTTCAGACAATCCAGCTCAAGGTGGGGGTGGGATGCACTGGATCCTCTGCAGACACCAGGTGAGAGATAATTTGTAGAGACCTTCCACAGTGTCACTCAATGCCAAGGAACTGCCCCAGCTGAGCTGCTGGCCTCAGGATGATGTGACTTTTCCCCCCAGAACCCCCCCCTTTCCCTCTAGTGGCTGTGAAGGCAGACAGAGTCAGGCTGAGGTGGAAAATTGCCCAGTGGTTAAAATCTGGTGAAATGTGAGCGACTGAAAACGCTGTTTTTATAAGAGGAAACGGTGCCTTAACACCAGGGCTTGCTGTGGGAGCCACCTGTGACAGTGCAGGGGGCAGAGCCAGGTCTCAGTGACATCCCAGGGCGTGCCTGTGCCCAGCTGGGTGTTCAGCTGCAGTTTTACAGTCGTCTCCCAAAGGTCCTGGCAGTGGCAAATGGGATTTTGGAGAATGGAAAAGCAAGGTGAGAGGTCCTTGGGGGATATCTGAGGGGTCCTATCCACCCTCCAAGAGTGCCTGGGTGAGTGTGGGATTCTCTTGGACAACTGTATCCCATTGCTTAGTGTGGGAAAATGGGGAAAAAAATTACCAGAATGGGGGAAAATAGGAGAAAATGAGAATAATGGGAGAAAATCAGCTCTGTCCAGAGATATTTTGTATCAACATTAGGGAGAAACATCAACAACAGCAGATATGACAAAACTGGAAAGTTTTCATCCCAAGATGAGATTTTTCTGGAGGCTGTGAAAAGTGTTAAAACCCAAGAGTGAAGCCTTGACTGCCTTCCTGGCTCTATTCAATGTAACATTGCCAACCTGTGTGAGAATACTGCAAGTGTCTCTAAAATTAGTGTTTTTCTTAAAGCTTTGCCTGCTTGCAGCCAAATAAAAAGCACCTATTAAAGAATGATGATTATTAAACCAGTCTCATGATTTCTGCAGCCTGATGTTTTGGAGATTGTTGAGTTGTTTCCCCTTTTTGGCAATCCTGTGGGTGCCAGAATGCAGCTGGAACCTCCCACAAACCTCCAGACATGTGAATGTTGGCTGTGCTGAGGTGCTGCCATGGTCATTATTTCAGCCAGGAGTTGTTTCCCCAATAACCCCAATGAGATTCTGGAGTTTTGTGAATACCCACAACTCTGAGCTTTTATTTGAAACTAAAAATCCTTTTCTAATCCTCCCAGTTGCAGAGGAAAAGGGTTGGCAGAGTGCTTTGTAAGCAGTCTGAGCACCCCAAAAGCAGAAGGCCTATAAACCAGATTAACAAAGGTGATATTTAAACAAGATTGCAAGTGTTTTGAAGTCCAGTCGTGCTCTGTGTCTAACTTGGCTATGGCTGGGGTGAAGGGGATGTGAGGGGAGGAAAAGCCATCATTTTCTCTGCAGCTTAACTCTGCCTCTGCATCTTGTACATAAACAAAACAAAACAAAACAAAACAAAACAAAACAAAACAAAACAAAAATGACCAAACCAAAACAAACAAATAAACAAAAAACCAAAAACCAAAAAACTAAAAAACCAAAACCAACCAAACAAAAAAAACCCCACAACCCCAAACAACCACTTTTGGAGCACCTTTCTAAAGGGCTTTCCAGGATTCCAAGTGTGTTTTTGGAAAGGGCAGGGAAATTTTAATGCACAAGGTGAAAGGTGTGGATGGAGAGGTCACCTGGTGTAATCCAGACTCCAGAGGAATAGAAGGGACCAGGCACTTGCCAAGACCTGGGGAAGGGTCTGGAGCACAAATCTGCTGAGGAGCAGCTGAGGGAGCTGGGAAAGGGGCTCAGCCTGGAGAAAAGGGGGCTCAGGGGGGGATTCTCACTCTTCACAACTTCCTGACAGGAGGGAGCAGCCAGGAGGTGGGGGTCAGGTTCTTCTCCCAGAGAACAAACAGGACAAGAGGAAATGGCCTCAAGTTTGCACCAGGGAAGGTTTAGATTGGATATGGAAAAACAAAAAATTTAAAATTCTGCACTGAAAGGTGGTCAGGCACTGGCACAGGTGGAGTCACCATCCCTGGAAGTGTTAAGTGTCCAAAAAATGGGCAGCTGTGATGCTCAGGGCCGTGGTTTGAAGGTGAAATGGTGATGGTGCTGGATTAATGCTTGGACTCAATGATCTGAGAGCTTTTCCAGCCTTAATGATTCCATCACACTGAGCAAGTCCTTGATTCCATCACATTGAGCAAGTCCTTGATTCCATCACATTGAGCAAGTCCTCTGTCTTCTCTGAGATGCTGCACTCATGTCCTGCCCCTCCTGCTCTGTCTCCTCAGCCTGCCAGGGATGTCTGCTGGCTCTGAAGGGCAGTGCAGGTTACAGCAGGTGCTGGGAAACCCTTTGGAGTGGCTCACTGGGACCCCAGCACTGCTTCTGGGAGGATCTGGGCTCTGAGGCTGGAGCTGCAGACATGAGGGTCAAGAGGAGGTCAGGTTAAAAATACAGGAGCCAAGGCCAGACAGGCTCCATGTGACACTCAGGATGATTTTGGCTGCACCCAGACACTTGACCTTGCCCAGATAGATGGTGGGCACACTGGTGGTGCCATGCTGTGAGTCTGACTTTGGCCCCAAGGAGATCTCCCAGCTCTCACAGACCAGGCATTTGCATCCACTGCACTCAGTGAGGGAGAGAGGGAAGTGAAGGACCCAGCAGGACCAGCAGCAGCTCTGGAAGCTGCAGGAAGGTCTTTGATGCTGAGGTGATGGAGGACACCCAGGACAGACAAACCTTGGGGAGAAGCTGGCATAAAAACCCTCCTGGGTGCTTTGGAGTGGATGAGGACTGAGTTCAATGTCTTGCACCTCTCTGCCCCCTTTTTAGGTCATGATCCTTGACATTTAGTATTTACTCAGAGCTCAGGCTGAAGAAAGGCTTAAGCCAGTGATTAACTGAGTCCAACAGCAGGTCAAGAGCTTGTAAAAATGGATATGACAAGAGAGACCCTCAGAGAATGTGGGACTTGGTGTGCAAGTGTCTGCCTGCCCATGTTCCCGTTTGGGGAGGATTGGAGTAGGGAGATAAAAAAGCCATTTGAAAGTGCAAATTCCAGATCCTTCAGGAGACAAATGCACATTTATTTGAGGACTCAAGCAAGGAAAAAGAGAAAAAAACCCTCATGGAAGACCATCTCTGACTCTTGAATCAGTTGTAGAACCCTCCAGTGGTTTCCAAAGCCAGATTTTCATTCCCTGACTGGCAGCAGAGCTGGTTTAACTAAAAATGCTCTTTGGCTGCTCAGTGTAAGCAGCATCCAGCCTGGGGAAGTGCAGCTAGGACAGTGAATGTCTGCCAGAGGCCAGAAAAGCTTTAACAGGCTTCCCTAACTCTGTTGCCTCTGAATTTTGCTTCTCCTTGCAAAATCATGAAAATCCTTAAGTGTCTCCTGGCAGGATCATTGCTGTGAAATGTCTTTGGGCTGCTGTGAAGGGCAAAAATCAAAACTCAGAGGCTGCAGGACCTTGCCCTGCTGGGAGCAGGAGGGGAAGGTCCAGACTGAGGCATTGGTGGATCCTGGAGTGATGCAGTTCAGTTTGGGAATGAGGAATTCAGGGGTTGGTGGTGGCAAAGATCAGCGAAGACATTGTCAAACAGGAGCTGATCCACAAAACAAACTGCTGCCACTTGGCAGAGAGGACGTGCTGGGACCTCCCAAAGAGACAGCACAGAATGGAGCAGAGATCTGAGCAGGGTTATGGATGAGCAGTGCCTCCACCCTCCTGCTTTTGGCCAAAGGGTGCTGGTGGACCACAGAACCCTCTGAAGGCCATATTGGAGCTGCACTGGTTTATCCTGGTTAAGATCCACAGTTCCCAGCAGGAGTGAAAAGAGGAGCTGATCTCTACTCTGGCTCTCTGGGAAGAAGCTTCTAAAACTGTTTCAAATCCACTAGGATCAATAAAATAA
>VWYE01014322.1:0-22937 GCA_013398995.1 Alaudala cheleensis | reverse complement strand
AGCTCTGTTCCACTGGCACTGGGGACAGGAGCAGGAATTCCCGTACCCATCCCGGGGCACGGAGCATCCCCAGGGCTGTGCTGGATTTAACCCTTTGCTCCACGTTCCCGAGAGCTCAAACCCCGCTGGGGCTGCAGGAGCGGGATGTGCCGGGTCCTTCCCCCGGCTGGGGCTGTGAAATCAGAGCCGGTTTGATCCCTTTTGTTCTGGCGTGGTGGTCCGCTCCCCGCCTGCCACCGCCACAAAAAGCGCCTCACTTGTTCCTTCTTGCCGAGCTGCTCGCTGTCCTTCAGCAGGGGAAGCTTTGAATGAGGCGCTGTCACTGCCCGGGGGCCAAAACGCAAAGCAGACAAAGCAAAACCCCCCAAACCCAACCCCCAAAATCCCCCCAGACAGCTCCAGGTGCAGAACAGAACACAGCGAGGGGAAACACGTGAAAGTGTGCTCCTCTCTGAGCTGGAATTAAAGGAATTGGGTTAATGGGTGTTTAAGTAGACAGACACAAAACCAGATTGAGTCCCGATAGGAAACAGGTGAGTGCAAACAGGACGGGTGATAAGGGGACAGGTGGGTGAATTAAATTGCTTTTTTAAAATACAGAAGAGGGGTGTGAGGTGAGAGGGAATAGCAGTGCTGGGGTTTGGGGTGAGTTTCAGCTCCTCAGGACCACAAAGCTGCCACTTCAAAGGAAGATGCTCAGAGAGAAGGGCAGAGCCTTCCTAAACCTGAGAGAGTTCATCTCTCCTGGAATTGCCTCCCTGAAACTCCTTCATCCAATTAAAGTTTTGCACCCAACTCCCTCTCAGGCCGAGGCAGGGAAGGAACATTTGCCAGAGTATCCCTAACACTGATAAGAAGGGAGGGCAGGAGGAATCAGCCCCTCTGGGGGATGTGCCCTCATCCCAGGTCAGACACCTGCACGGGTGAAGTCAGCAGCAAGTCCTGACCTTCATTCCTCCAAAAAAACAAAACCAAACCACAAATAAATCACAAACAAGGCTGAAGATGGCTTCAATCACTCTCTTTACCCATTTCCCTTCCTTAGAGAAAATCTCTCCATGCTCCAGTTCAGCTCTTGTTTTCCTGGCTGGCAGCAGGGTGGTGTCTGGGGACACTTGAAAAGCATTGGGATTGTTTTGGGGTCTTTTTATATATCCTGGGAGAAATTAAACTGACAGACAAATGTGGAAGTTCTGAGTGGAAAATCATGTCCAGACTTGTGTGTAGAGGAAAAAAAAATGCAGTGATAACAGGGCAAATCCTGCAATTTCAGGTTTATGTTACATTCATGGGGCAAGGGGGAAAAAAGTCCTGCTCAGCTTTTAAAGCTGTCCTCTGTCTGCAGGCAGCAATCCCAGACTCTCCATTAGCTGTGCAGTAAAAGTCAGGAAGAGCTGGGAGGAGACAAAATATGGGATGAGAGTGCAGTGGCTGGAGGATGAGAGGATGATTTCTGTGCTGTTGCTTTGGCCTAACATGATAGAATAACCCAAAAAAAAAAATAACCTGGGGCACCCAGACAGGCTCCTGGAGCTTGCCAGGAGCTTCTGGAGTGGAGTTAAAAATGGACAATGTGTTCTCCCTATTTCCCTGGGCTCAGCTTTCCTGAGCTGGAATCCTGGGTATCCTCTTCCATCTCTCAACACAGATCTTCAGCCAAATAATGCTCAGGGAAAACATTGGGAAGCTCATCAGGGAGGAAGCAGGGCCCTCTGCATCTGCCACTGCCTGGCTCAGGACTTGATGGATCAACAGTGCCAGGGAGCAGAGGATCAGCACTGGGAATTCCCAGCCTGGATAAATCACTGCTCCATCCCATCCTCCGGCTGGGGAAAGAGAATTGTGAGGAACAAACTGATGGAGATGGGGAGAGAACAGGAAAATGAATGTCTCTTTAGTAAATCTCCCTTTAATTCTTTTTGTAAAACTCTCCTAATTCTATTCCTTGGTAAGAGCACATGGATTTATCTGTGGTGGTGGAATAGCTTCAGTCCTTGGGAATCTTTCCTGATTCCTCACTGGCTCACTCTGGCAGCCTTTATAAAATGAGGATTAGGATTTAGGATTTAAATTTAGGATTGCTGAGCTGGGAAGATCCTGTGGAAAGGGGCATTTCCATGGGGGAACAGTCACCCTGTGGATCTGCAAGGAATGGAGTGTAAGATCCCAAAGGACACCCAGGACAAAGCCCAGCCCTGCAAACCCCACCAGAGATCACAGCCTCATTCCCAACCCTACCAGAAACCTCGGGTTCATTTAACCCACAAAAGATAATTAGGTGATAATTAACACCTAACAAATGACAGGAATTGTTATTGCCAGAGCCAAAGGCACCTCCAGGACAGATTTCCAGTCTTGGCTCAGCCCAATATTTTGCTGTGGGTTGTTATTTTTTTAAAATTATTTTTGGGATACTTTTTGCTTCCCAGAATCCCATTTTTGGAGAGCCCAGGCTGCAGGAAGGCTCCCTGGGATGCAGCAAGGAATGGTTTGGAGCAGCCCTCTTCCTGAAAGGAGGTGCTGATGAAACTGGAGAGATGTGGCTCTGATAAGAACAGCCTCCTTCCCCAGCCCGCAGCGTGTTTGGGGTGGCACCTGGCCAGGAGGGAGCTTTGTCACACCTTTAATCAGGGTGCTTCTCACCCTGGGCTTGCTCTGCTCCCCCAGCACCAGCACAATCTCAATTTTTCATTGCGCTTCAGAGCACCAGAGGACAGTGGAATCGTGGGCTCCTGGAATGGTTTGGGTTGGAAGGGATTTTAGAAATCACCCTCCCATTGGGTGTGAGGAGAAAATCCTAAAATCCAACTGGATCCTTGAAAGCCACCTCAAAATCTGTCATTCCTGATTTGCATCCTCACAAAAACTTCTGGAAGGTCAAGTCCTGGAGCTGGTGCTTTCAGGCAATCGCTGGCTCACACACAGGTGACACCTGAGGTGACAATGGATGTCACCAAGGCGTGTCTCTGATCCCTGGATCAGTCCTGCAGAGGCTCCAGCAGGATCAGTGTGAGCAGTTAAAGCTTTATCCTGTCCTAAAAACAGCCCCAGGTCAGCATGGGGTCAGGGAAAAACTCTCCAGCCCTCCCTGAACTCCAGAGATGGACACAATCATAATTCAGATTTTTTGGATTTCCTTTCTAAGCCTTTAAAATCAATGTACAACAGCAACCAAGCCTGACACTGTGTCCTGTCATGGATCCATTTCACATTCACTGCTCAGTTAAACTCCAAAAATGGCCAAGAGGAGCCTTCCAAAGCACCCACAGTTTTAAATGTGAAGTTTTCCCATTTTTCCCTCTGAATTTCCAAGGGAAAGGAGAACCAGTGGATTCCCATGGGGTCACCCAAAGTATGAAGCATGAAGTGGAAGAAGTTGTGAAGCTTCACCTCTGGGGCTTGTCTCAACTTCAGAAGTGCCCAATTACAAAACTGATCCAGGAGGTAAAATTGCTGCCTTTCCATGTTTGCCCAGCCCTGTGCCTGTCCTGGCTGGGCACAGGGGCTCCGTGTCCATCCTGGTGGCTCTTTTGTGATTAAATTTAGGTTTGTTTCCCTTTCAGTTCCACTGTGGTTGAGGACATTAAAAACTCCTTTCAGTAACCCCAGCGAGCTGCAGTTGGGCTGCAGAGCTCTGAACTTCCTCCCCAAGCACTGCAATAATTCTTCCAGAGGCCATTATGATCCTTCCAGATGTTGGTGTTTGCGAGCACAGCTCGAGCCCCTCGTGGAAGGGGAGCTCAGCTCTGGGGGTGGACAGTGTCTGTGTGATTTCCTCAGCTCCCCGAGCCTCTCTTCCCTCCCTGCCCTGCCACAATTAGCTTAATGACTGTAAATAACCACGAGGGAGCTGCTGCAATAAAGGGGACGTGCCACAGCAAGCAGAGCTTGGAGACGAGCACCAGCTTTGGCACCCAGACTTCACATTGCTGTCCTACAAATCAAAAATTATCATTTTCCTGGTGCACTCAGAATAATTCCCAAGGTTTCCAACGTGACAGTGAAAGTTTTTTTTCTTTTTCCTTCTGCTTCTTTCAGCAGCAGCAAACCCCAGGGTGAGGGTTCTGAAGAGCAGCAGACTTTGCACGTATTTCTTTTTACTCATCTCTGGCTTTGTTTGGAGAGTGGATTTTCCCCTCCTTGCTTCTTTGAGTTCTCACCACAAAAATATCACGTATGGAAAAATGGAAGTTTGGAAAACAAGAGCAACGGTGCTGAGTCCTTTCAGGGATAAACAAATCCAGCTGCTCTGGGGTTTCCATAATAAAAATAGATTTTGGCTGTCAGTTGTGGGTCCAGATTAGGTGGAAGGGGAGGGGAGCATTATTTATTTATCCCTTCTCGTTCATTAGCTGCAAGTGCCCTCACAAAATGGGATCATTCTCCTGCTTGGGAGTTCATGGGACACCCTGGAGTCCTTGGGAAGGAGCACAAGCATTGCCAGGGAAAGAGAATTTCAGATTTCTCTCTGTTGTGAGCTATGAGATCCCTCCTATCTTAATTTCAGTATTTTCTTGGCTCAGGGGAGGCGTTTCCATGAATTTCCAGGCACCCTGCTCAGGCTGAGGCAAAGCTGATGGGCAGTGTTTTGTCCCAACACTAATAAATGGTGATTTTCCCTCCCTTTCCCTGCCTGGTGTGATCCCAGTCACTCAGCAGGGCCCTGGGCACCTTCCAGCCCTGGAAATTGCTGAGGGAAAACCACAGGGACTCTTCTGGAAGTCAGACCCTCACCTGGGATTGCGTTCAGAGGTGGAAACATCCTGGGATATCAAACATTCCAGGAGGCCATGAGGGGTGACAGTGCCTTTGTCCCACTGTGGCAGTGGCCTCACCTCTCAGGACATGTCTCCTGCTTGTTGGATTCGTTGCTATCAGGCCAGGGATGAGCTGTTATCAGGGTTTGCAAAGGACAAAATAACTCAGCTTTTGGCTCCTCATGGCAGCTTTGCCTCCAGCCTGACAGAGAACTGCTCCTCTCCTGGGGCAGCTGCAGGGCAGGAGAATTTCGGGGGGTGAATCCCCCCCTGAGCCACCACAGCACCCACAGCAATCCCAGGGTTAAAATCGAGTTTTTATCTTCTTCCTTCTGCCAGAGTCAGGATTAAATGCTCGAGATNCAGCCCTGGAAATTGTTGAGGGAAAACCACAGGAACTCTTCTGGAAGTCAGACCCTCACCTGGGATTGCGTTCAGAGGTGGAAACATCCTGGGATATCAAACATTCCAGGAGGCCATGAGGGGTGACGATGGCTTTGTCCCACTGTGGCAGTGGCCTGACCTCTCAGGACACGTCCCCTGCTTGTTGGAGTTGTTGTTATCAGGCCAGGGATGAGCTGTTATCAGGGTTTGCAAAGGACAAAATAACTCAGCTTTTGGCTCCTCATGGCAGCTTTGCCTCCAGCCTGACAGAGAACTGCTCCTCTCCTGGGGCAGCTGCAGGGCAGGAGGATGAGGGGAGGTGAATCCCCCCCTGAGCCACTCACAGCACCCACAGCAATCCCAGGGTTAAAATCGAGTTTTTATCTTCTTCCTTCTGCCAGAGTCGAGATTAAATGCTCGAGATGGAATTTATTGTTTGGACTCAGATGTTTATTAATTCTTATCCATATCACAGTCTCACAAACCAGTGAGTTCTGCAGCACTTCAAGCTGACAAACTAAAATGGAGCCCCCTCTGTCTCTCTCCAAGGCCTTTTAAGGATAAACTGTCCAATTAAGAAATGACACCTCAATTATTTTGACTTTTAACCCAATAACCAAACACCCATGGCCCACAATAGACTTTCCTATCCAATTCAAATTAATAAAATTACAAATTACAAAGTAATATAAAAGTATCACATTAATAAAATAAAAAAAATAAATACATAAAACATGCATTTATAGAAAATACATTAAATTATGTATTTATGACATAAATAAAATTACAAAATAAAATTCAAATTACAAAATCCCACCAGAGCCATGGAGGAGAAGGTGAAAAAGAAGGACAAAGCCTCTGCCCTAAAACCTCCATCCTGCTTTAGATCTGTTCCTGTATTCTAAACCCTTCAACTCTGAGTTTCCCACCCTGTGATATCACACACTTCTACCCAAACTCCACACCCACCATCCCAGTTCTACCATTCCAGTTTGGGAGCCTTTTCCAGGGCCTCAGGTCCAATGCAGAGTTTTCCTGGGGGTCAGAGCCTGTGAGCACAGAGAGTCTGGAATTCCCAGTGACCAGGGCTCCAGCAGTTCAGGACTCTTTTCCCTGAACAATTTCTTCCTCTTGACACCCCTCACAAGCCCCAGGGCACAAAGCAGCAGGTCTGAACAGGACAGGGAGGGAGAGCCTGGTTTGCTGCTTGCAGTGTTTCATCCTGATCCCACAGGGAGATAAAGCCCCTGCTCCCGGTCAGAGGTTGGAAGTGGCAGCCACGCATTCCCTGGTGCTTTCCCCCTTTGCTCACCTTATCCTGGCTTTCCAGTTCAAATTCACCCAAATTCAGGTCATTCCAGGAGTTTTCCCTGCTTTTCCTTGCTGTTCTCAGGTTCCCCAGCAAATGGATTCATCCTCTGTTCCAGCTCTTCTTTCCACAACATTTGGAGAGGCTTCCCAGTCTTTTCCCACTCCCCACCCTCCTGATGCTTCTGGAATCCATCTTTTCATGCAGGAAGAAGGGATAACTAAAATAATTTGGGTTTGTCACCTCTGTACCACACTTCTGGAACAATTGATTCCCATTTAACGCCCCTGTAACCCTTGAAAAAATATTTCAAATCCCTCTATCTTGTAGGAGCCAAGCCAAATCTTTGTGGGTGATTTATCAGCAGAGATGCTCATTTTCCCTTGTTAGCTGGAGTGGAAATCCAGAATAAATAAGAATAAAGTAGTGAGGAGGCAGTGAGAATAAGGTGTGTCCTGAAATGAGGAGAACAATAAAAATAAACCTCCAAACAGTGACATGGTGAGTCTATGATCATATCACAGCCTGGAAAGGGAGGCCAAAAGGCAGAGAAAAGGAGGAAAGTGATAATTTCTGGTTGTGGGTGAAATGTGGGCCCTGAAAATCAATGATTTTCCAGCTCTTGCTCAGCACCTTTGGCCCAGAGCCCCCAGGGCAAAACTGGCTGACAACTGCAACAGGAATGAGGAATTTTTATTTTCCCAGAGAAGCTGTGACTGCCCCTGGATCCCTGGAGGTGCTGGACAGGGCTGGGAGCACCCTGGGACAGTGGAAGGTGTCCCTGCCCATGGCATGGGACAGTGGAATAAGGTGAAATTGAGGTCCCTTCCCACCCAAACCAGGCTGGGATTCTGTGGTTCTTGAGGAAACTCAGCTGTTGGAAAGAGGAGATATTTTACAGCTGGCACATGACACAGCTGAACCTGAAATTCAGATTTTCAATAAGCTGGGATCTGTAATTTTGATTCCGTATCAGAAACCCCCCACTATCACAGATTAGCCATTATTTTATTCCTGCTCATCATTTTGACATCTTCAAGGGGGAAAAAAGTCAGAATTCGAACAAGCCAAGTGCATTCTGAGGAAGATTTGTGTTTGCACTGAAGGCTGAGCCTCACTCAGCACAGCTTTGTTCCCAAGCCGGGCTTTGCCCTCCCTCAGCTGAGTTCCCACATCCTGATTCCACAAAGCCCTAAAGCCTGAGCAATCAGTGCTGGCGGAACTCTGAGCTGCTCCCTGCTGAACCTGCTTCCAGGATTTCTGCAGGGAGGGACAAATGGCACCAGGAACACAATGAGATGAGCTGCAGCCCTGGGATTCGCCTCTGCACCTCGTGGATTTTTCCTTGGGGAGGAAAACACCCAAGCTGTGCCAAGCTGGGCCTGGAATATGCCACACTCGTTTTATTTCCAGCATTGGGGCACTCCACAACAGGCAGCAGCAGTGGGATTAGATCCCAAAGGTGTCATTTCTACACCAGAAAAATCTACTTTTCACTGCCATGAATGATAACGGTGCTGGTGGTGATTCCCTCCTTTAGGCTTTGGGTGAAGGGATTCAGCTTTGTGTGGCAAAGTGGTTCTTTTAGGGAATCAAATGCCAGCCTCAGCTTGGGGTTCCATTTTTTCTTCCTATTTTTCTTTTTCTTTTGGTTTGTTTGGTTTTTTGTTTCAGTTTTGGTTTTGGTGGATTTTTTGTTTGTTTGTGGGTTTTTTTGGGTTTTTTGTTTTGGTTTTTTATTTGTTTTGGTTTGGTTTTTTTGTTTGGTTTTTTTTGTGTTTGTTTTGTTTTGTTTGACTTTGTTTTGGTTTTTGGGCATTTTTTTCTTTGTTATTTTTGTTTGTTTGTTGTTTTTTTGTTTTGGTTTGGTTTGGTTTTTTTGGGTTTTTTTTTCTCCAGCCAATGGCCATGAGGAACATTTTGCTGTCGAGAAATGGTAACAAGCACTAAAAACAAAACAGAGGATAAAAATATCAGGGGGGTCCATACTGTGACCACCAGAATTAGTATCCATCATTTTTTTTATTGCTTCTTCCTCACCCCTGACCCTTTGTTTTTCCCCTCAGCTCCTTCCCCGAGCACAGAGCTCAGAGAGGGGGGAGATGTTGGGATGTAAAATCCATCCATGTCCCATCCACACGGGCCCAGGAACCCTCAGAGGGGTGAAGGCTGAATTAGAACCTTCAAAGAGACCAAAATACATAAATCCACGCAGCCATGAGGTAGAAATGTGAGTTCAGTTTTAAACAAGGAGAGGATTTTTTACGTGCCTTAGCAAATAAGAGATGCAATAGTGAGGAAAGGTTGGAGCAGACTGTGAGGGGCGCCTGGCACAGGCAGGCCCAGCTCTGGGGCTCTGGAATCGCCCTCGGATCCCTCAGATCCCGCTGCCAGAGCCGGGGAAGGGGCAGAACAAAGGGATCGGAGCCTCCTCTCCGAGGTGTCCCCCTGTCCTCTCACCATGAGGGGAAATCTCCTCCGGGAGAGGAGCCGGGCCCGTCCCTGCTGTTCCGGATGGCTGCGGGTCTGTAACCCGCTCCTGAACCGCGCTGGGGGCTCACGGCTCTGGGAATTGCTCTGGCGGGAGGCGAGACCCGACAGGTCCCTGCTGACTGAGCAGGAAGGCTCTGACAGGCGCAGGTAATTCAGGAAAACCCGCACCTCGTCCCTCCTCTGCAGCGCCGGGAGCTCCCAGCGCTTCCCCCGCTCAGGGGGAGCACAAAATCCCCCCACAGCCCCGCTCAGGGCTCTCCTGACTCCCTTCTTATTCTGGGACAGATTGGCATTGTGCTCGTTTTTAACTAAGAGAGGTCTCAGCACTTCGAGGTCTCAGCACTCTGAACTCTCAGCATTTCGAGGTGACAAAAGGAAGATGCAGAGAGGGAAATGCCTTGGGGGAGCATTCCCAGTTATAACAATAAAGCAGGTAAATACCAGATTTCCTCCTCACACGTCCATTATATGCTTCTTAAAAAGGCCCAAACCCCCCTAAGAAGTTCCATGTTGGGGCACTTCCCCCCCCCACTATTTTGTCCTTACTTGGGTTGATAATTAATTGCAGAAAAAGAGTCTCCTGGAAGTTCTGCCTTTGCACTTGTCAGAAATGTCATCTGTTAATTACTCACAGTGAGGAGCTGCAGAGCTGGGCTTTGATGCTGCAGCTCATCCTGGCCCTGGCTGAGCTGGCTCCTGGTGCCCCAGGGACAAGTGCAGGGGGACAGGAGGCCACACAAGTTTGGAGCAACAGTGATGTCTGTGACAGGAAACTGCCAGGAACCTCTGGGAACAGGGAAAGTGAGAAATCTCTGTATAAAGAACTTCTCCACTCGTGGTGAACCAGAATGAATCGTGAACAAAATGAGCTGGTGTTGGATTGTTTTGGTTATTTGGCAGGGGCTCCCAGGGAGGTTTGGGGTGCCCATCCCTGGAGGTGTCCCAGGAAGGGCTGGAGGTGGCACTCAGTGCTCTGGGCTGGGGACAAGGTGGGGCTTGGGCACAGCTGGGATTCTGTGACCTTGGAGAGCTTTCCCAGCCTCAGTGATCCTGGGATTCTGCTCTCCCAGTTCCCTCTCCCAGGCAGAAGACAGCTCTGCAGCCAGCTCTGCAGGCTCTTCCTTGGCAGAGCCATCATTAATTTATAAATCTGGGATCCTCCACGTTCCTGAGGAGCTCCAGACACTGCCAGAGCCCCCTGGAGTGCCCTGGGGACAGGGAGCTCCTGCAGTGCCCCTGCCTGGGGAGCAGAGAACATCTGGCTCTGTGCTGAGCCCCACAGCTGCAATCCTGCAATCCTGGAATGGTTTGGGTTGGAGGGGCCCTCAATCATTACCCAGCTCCAACCCCTGCACAGGCAGGTGGCTCCAAGCCCCATCCAGCCCTGAGCACTTCCAAGGATCCCTTCTCCATTCAGAACCTCTTTGCTCACCTTATCCTGGTTTTCCATTTCCAATTTACCCAAATTCAGGTCATTCCAGGAGTTTTCCCTGCTTTTCCTTGCTGTTCTCAGGTTCCCCAGTAAATTGATTCATCCTCTTCTTTCCAGAACATTTTGAGAGGCTTCTTAGTCCTTTCCCACTCCCCACCCTCCTGATGCTTCTGGAATCCATCTTTTCATGCAGGAAGAAGGGATAACTAAAATAATTTGGGTTTTTCACCTCTATTTCACACTTCTGGAACAATTGATTCCCATTTAACATCCCTGTGACCTTTGGAAAAATATTTCAAATCCCTCAATCTTGTAGGAGCCAAAATGAGAGCTGTTTAATCATGGAGCAGAAGAGAATAAACTTCTCTGCAGACCCTCACAGTCAATCCTTTAAGAAGTTCTAAATGCATTTATTAGAGAAAAGAAAGAAGTTATGGATGTTTCAGGGGGCAGCAGAAAATGCCTGGGAGACCTATTCCAGCTGATCCATGGAGGTCACTGTTTATATTTTTTGCTATTTATGTGTGAAATGTTCTCTGAATGAAGGGCATTATCTGACATTTTAGTGCTGATTTTCTCCAAAAGGTGGGAAAATAGATGTTCCAAAGGTCATTTTCTTCCAGGCAAGAAAATGGGATTGAAATAAATTCAATTTTTTTTTTTTTTATTTTGCTTTGTGCTCAGGATTCCTCTTGGGAGTTGTGGGTGGGTTTCTGTGGGTGAAAACAAAGGAAAAAAAGAAGGAAGGCAGCAAAAAAGGAGGGAATTCAGAGAGAGGGATTTCTGCCTGAGGAATTCTGTGGGGAGGACACTTTGCCTGTTTCACAGCTCCTTCTATGATGGCCAAAAACGGCTCCAGGTGATGCCTTTGATTCCAGCTCCAAGTTTATAACCTGGAGCTACTGATTTCCCTCTCGTGTGTCCTTTTGATGGGAATATTTGGGGAGCAGGAATGGCAGAGATCACAACAATGTGTGCAAGGAAGAACAGCAGAAGGAATTCTGCAGAAATGAAGATCGGATTTTATGATTTGCCAAGGCAAAGTCCCTCTGTGTTAATTAACAGAGGTTAATTTGGATTGATTTGGAGACAGATCCTAAAATTATTTAACTTTGATTGATTATGGATCAAGGTTAAATAATCTTAGGATCTGTCTCCAAATCTTGGAGGATCCCTGATTTCCACTTCCAAACTTAACCAGCTTTCAGACAATCCTGGATAAATGGGAGGGCCAAGCCTGGGAGTTTCCCCTGGGGATGTGGCCATGGAGAGCCCAGGGAAAAGATGTCCTTGGGAAAATATTCCTGCTTTTTTCATCCTCAGGAGGGGTGGGGGGCATTTAGGAAAACTCTGAATTTTCCTTGTGTACCCACTGGTTTTTGGGGTAATTCTATCAGAATTGGGAGTTTGGGTCCATCCTACAACAGGGACATGGGAAATCTCTGCTGAGGGAGCTTTTTTCCCTCTGGAATGGGAAAATGATGTCGATTTGTAGATGGGAGTCTTTTATTTCAGTCATAACAAACCTTGCAAGGTCCTGAATCCCACAGAATCAGGACCAAATAAGAAATTCTAGAGTTTTCTGTTGTTATTTGCTCTGGTCTTTTTTTATAGGAGCATATTCTTTATAAGCTTTTGGAAAAATGATTTTTGAAGCAAAAATAAAAAATCATGTTTAGACACCTCAGTTTCTTCTTGAAAGCATTTCAAATCTCTACTTTTAGGTTGCTAAACCAGAATAAAAATAATTATCACACAGAACAATTTGCAAAGCTTTTAATTAACAAAACTAGCAGGAAAAAAAAAGTGAGGGAGAAAAAAAAAGCAAAAATCTCAAGAAAACTTGCAACAGGTTTTCTGTAAGCTTGGGTGGAGTGGAAAAAGTGAGCCAAGATAATTACCCACACTTAGTCATAAGGAGCAGGAAACACAGTAAAAGAAAAAAAATCTAATTGGGGCTGTTTTTCATACATTTATTAAGGTGTTAATTTCCATCACATCATACAATGCAAGGAGCTGGGATTTGGAGTGCAGGATCTGCAGATGAAATGGTGGCAAAAAGGGCAAAAGCACGTGCAGATGTTGGTGGGCACTCAATTCCACACTCACACAGAGCTCAGGCCCCAGTTTGTGCTCATGCAGGGTTTTGTTTCTTTGCTTTCAGGCAGAAGCTGCTGCCACTTTGGCACAGGAACAGAGGGGACACTAGAGCAGGGCTGCAAAGCCAAAGGCACAGGAGGTGACAGGGGAGAGGTGCCCTTTTATTCCAGAGCAGCTCTGACGAGGTGTCAGACAACCACAAACCCACAGGGTCACTCAGAATGACCACAACAACCCCCAGCTCCTCCAGAAAGGAATGGAAAATTCACCTCTGTGCCACAGGCATCCCTTTTCCCCCAAAGAATGAGGAGCTGGATGTGCTCCTCCTTTGGAGGGCTCCAAATCTGTGTTCTGATGGAACAATTTCATTGCCAGAGGAGTTTGACCCATCAGTTCTTTCCAGTTTGCAAAGGTCTGTGCACTTCAATATCATTATTAATAAATACAAAATCAGGTAATTGTGACAGCTGGAACACTGAGGGGAGATTTGGGAAGGCAGAACTTAGGGAAGGACCTTCTTTCCCAGTACTGTACAGGAAATCAGAAGGGAATTGAAAGGAGGAGAACTCGGGATTGCCAGGGGAGGAGGATTTCAGGAAAACCAAGGGAGGGTGAGAATTTGAGGCTTTCCAAGAGCTGAACCTCCCCTGTGGAGTGGAGTGATGCCTGATCCAGCTGGGATGGGAGCTCTGGATGCCTGGGAAGGCCACACTGGGCTGGCAGGGGGGTGGCCTGGCCTGTGTTTGTGCCATGCCCCTGATGCCTTGGAGTGGCTCCCTAGAGCAGAGGTTGGACAGAGTTGGGAGAATAAAGAATAATTTATCAAAGGCCTTCAAGAGATGCACCTTGGGCAGTCAGAAGCCACCCAGAGGCTACACCCAAGATGGACAATGGTCACGAGTTTCTCAGACAGAAATAAGTTTGGTCGTTTGCACATCAGGGGTTAATTGTGCAATTATAGCTTCAGGTAATGAAGTCACATTCCCCCAGTTTGCTCCCCCCGGATTCACTGTTGTTTCTGCTCATTTGTAAATTTGTAGGGAATTTTCAAAGCTTGGCAGAGGGCTCACATGACATGCATCTGTATGCAAACTCTGAGGTAAAATGAGATAAAATATGCTGATTTAGAAAGGCCATGGAATAGGACAGACATTGTTGAGAGAGAAATGGAACTGGAAATAAGTTTCAAATGATGACTTTGCAAATAGATTAGATATTTTAGAGAAATAGAGCTATGAAAGATGTATTGTAGTAGGACCCATGAGGGATATTTTTAGATGATTTGCTTTAAGGCATCAGCAGCATTGTGTGGCAAAAGCTGAAAGGCCAAAAAACGTTTACAATGTGTTGTAATTAGGAAATGGTTTGGCTTCTGATTGTGATGGTGTGAATTATAACATCTGTACTGCTGGAGCCCTGGTCACTGGGAATTCCAGACTCTCTGTGCTCACAGGCTCTGACCCCCAGGAAAACTCTGCATTGCACCTGAGGCCCTGGAAAAGGCTCCCAAACTGGAATGGTAGAACTGGGATGGTGGGTGTGGAGTTTGGGTAGAAGTGTGTGATATCACAGGGTGGGAAACTCAGAGTTGAAGGGTTTAGAATACAGGAACAGATCTAAAGCAGGATGGAGGTTTTAGGGCAGAGGCTTTGTCCTTCTTTTTCACCTTCTCCTCCATGGCTCTGGTGGTGTTTTGTAATTGGATAGAGAAATCCACATTGCAGCCAGGGGTGGTTGGTTATTGGGGTAAAAGTCAAACTAATTGAGGTGTCATTTCTTAATTGGACAGTTTATCCTTAAAAGGCCTTGGAGAGAGAGAGGGGGCTTCATTTTTAGTTTGTCAGCTTGAAGTGCTGTAGAACTCACTGACTGTGATATGGGTAAGAATTAATAAACATTGAGTCCAAACCAGAAACTGTGCCTCTGTACCATCTCACCCTTCACATCAGACTGAAAATAAAATGAATTTTTTTTTAAATTTTGCCTCTCAGGAGCCCCATCTCTGGGTCAGAGAAAGGGATAATCCAACACTCAGGGCCTGGTGCAGAGGCTGTCCCTGGTTCTCAGGGCTGATGAAGGATTGTGTTGTGTGACCAGGCTGAGAAGGAGCTCACCACCCTCTGTGTGCAGCTCAGAGCCGTGCAGGGATGCAGTGCAGGACCTGACAAACAGAAACACTCACAACTTGAGGCATCACCCTGTCTGGGCTGTGGGGCTGACACGTCCCCACGGGTTTGTTTTCTAGAGGGTGGTGGTGCTCCAGGCCCTGCTGGAGCAATCCTTCCCCAGAGATGTCAGCTGGAAAAGTCACCTCCGAGCGAGCAGGCGCGGAAAAAACCCAGGGGTGAGCAAACAAAAAACCTCATCTGTTTGTGTTTGCAGGCACAGGGCCTGTCCTCCCCTTGCTGCTGACATTGTTGCAGGATGGCATCGCCTGGCCCCAGCTGCCACAGGGGGAATGTTCTGGGTGGCAGCAGGAGAGGTGCTGGCACAATCCGTGCCAGGGTGAAGGACCAGGCACCGCCGTGTCACAGACAATCCCTAAACTGTTCCATGAGTTCATGTCTCTCTTCTCCTCTTCCTCTCCGTTCCAGCTAAAATTAGCCGTGCCCAGCTCTGGGAATGGCAGCACAGATACCTGTCAGGGACAGCAGAGGCCTGGCTGTCTCCACAGAGTCTCAGGAACACCCTCTGAGTCACCGGGCTGCAGATGCCAATCAGCAATTAGGGATCCTAATTTCCCTCCTCTCTGCTCCACTGAGCTAAGGCAGAAAGGGAGGGGATTTTCACTGGTTTATCCTTGACTCCAACTGAAAAAAGGAGGATCAAACCAACCCAAATTTTCTGCAGATTTGATCCCTCAAACAAACAAACTCCCCAGATACTCTTTGGGCTCAGGAGAATCCCTTTGATAGTGACACCACATCCTTTTCAGCAGTGACACCTACCAGCAAGCAGAGTCTGAACAAGTTGAGCCTGGGGAGGTGAGGATATCACCCAAATCACTCTTTAACCTGGCTTGCCATTGTTCTCCAAGGCCCACCCATGCTATTCAGAGAAATACAGAATAAATTATTATCTGGATGATATAGAAGGATAAATGGATGGAGAGTGATTGAAATCCAGCCCATTTAGGGGTATCAGCACTTTCTAAGCCCCACACCCAAATCACCAACACAAGGCTGCCCAGAGAAGCTGTGGCTGCCCCTGGATTCCTGGAACTGTCCAAGGTTGGATGGTTCGGAGCAGCCTGGGAGAGTGGAAGTTGTCCCTGAGGATGAAATGAGTNCATCCTTTTCAGCAGTGACACCTATCAGAAAGCAGAAAGTCTGAACAAGTTGGGCCTGAGGAGGTAAAGATATCACCCAAATCACTCTTTAACCTGGCTTGCCATTGTTCTCCAAGGCCCACCCATGTTATTCAGAGAAATACAGAATAAATTATTATCTGGATGATATAGAAGGATAAATGGATGGAGAGTGATTGAAATCCAGCCCATTTAGGGGTATCAGCACTTTCTAAGCCCCACACCCAAATCACCAACACAAGGCTGCCCAGAGAAGCTGTGGCTGCCCCTGGATTCCTGGAACTGTCCAAGGTTGGATGGTTCGGAGCAGCCTGGGAGAGTGGAAGTTGTCCCTGAGGATGAAATGAGTTGATCCTTCAGGTCCCTTCCAACCCAAACCATTCCATGACTCTCTAATGATTTATCCAGGGCTTTTTGCTGCTCCCAAGCCCAAAGCTGCAAACAGGAATGTCAGAGGATCCAGTGTGTCCATACCCTGCACCCCTGAGCCTCGTGGTGCCATTTCCTCTCCCTGCTCCCCTCCTCCTCCCAGGAATTCTGACAGCCTGGCTGGGGCTGGGCACGAGCCCCTCTTTCCTGGTCCTCCTCCTGAACCAGCCACGCCACTGTGGGATTTCTCTGGGCCATAAATCCTTTCTTGGCCGGATTCATCTGATTTGAAGTGTTGCACCCAGTAAATACCCTGAGCTGTTTGCTTTAGCACTACCTGTGCAAAAGGACAGCCTGGGGACCAGGCTGAAAAATTCACAGTTTTTCACTTTTCTTCTATTCAGAAATAAATTCAAGGCACAGTTGTGAGGATGCCATAGTTTAACACACAGCTGTGCACATCTGATGCACAGCTGGGAGATGAGATGGAGGGCAGATGCCAATGAGGGAGTTCCACTGCTCCCCACAAAGCCTGAGAGAACCCTGGCACAGAATAACCCTGGTGCCTGTAAAGACAAACCTGTGAGCAGGTAGAGCAGGTGGTCAGAACACTTCATTTGTTTTTGACACTGATCTCATGTGAACTGATCAATAAAATGGAATCTTCCCACTGCACTGTGTCCTACTTGGGATTGTACTTGGTCAGTTTTACCTTCTTTAACCCCAGGAAATGTGGAGGGATCTGCTCCCTGACAGAACAGAAATATATCCCCTCAACGAGACAGCACATGGAATCTAAAATGACCAAATATGATTTCTTCAAAAAACATCAAAAATTATTGAGTCTTCAAGATGTTTTCTTCCAGCTTCTTCCTGGCATTTGTCCTCATGCTGGTAGCTGGTCCCTTATTTTATAAAGAAAGGCACACAGACTGTGTTTAATGCTTAACTCTGATAAATCTGAAATAAATTCAATTGACACAAACAAACAAACAAGTCTAACAGAATGTGGCAGCCCTACCTGCTGAAGATTTAATGATTAAACTCATTTGCCATCTCACAGAATCAAAACTGAAAAAGGGATGAAGCACATAAATGAAACATTCCTGGGGATGGGAATGGTTGGAGGAAGGATCCCAGGAGGGAGGGAAGGGGCTGTCCCTCAGTGTGAGCTGCTCCTGGGTGTTGTCATGTTCCACCTCAGTGACTGCCAAAGCTCTGCCCAGCCTCTCCTGCTGGCCCAGGGATCCCTTTCAACCCAGGGAAAGTCTCTGCTGGGAGAGGGAGAGAAAGAAACTCTTTAAAAGAAAATAAATAAATGGGTGCTGGTTTTCTGGAGGTCTCTGTTCCTTGCTGGAGCCCTGCCTTCACTGCAGAGGTGAGAGGTGCTGGGTGTTGTCAGAGGATGCAGGGCCTGGCTCCTACCTGAGGCAAACATTGGCAGTACTGGAGGGGAAAAGGCACATTCATGGAAAGATTTGGATGTGTGTGTAAGGACAGGGATTCCTGGCCCAAGGGAAAGCAGAAGGGACCAATTGACTTCTCTAAGAGTGAGCTGAGAACAAGCAAACAGGACTATACAGTGAGACCTTTCTGCCCTCCTTCCCCTGCCAAAGGTTTGCTCACAACAACAAGGAAAAAGTGACCAGCGGGGACAGGGGAGGCTCATTCCGGACAGAGCTGCCACAAACCTGTCTGGAGGAGTGGCCCTCCTGTCCCATGTCCCTGTGGGCCTCCTGTCCCACGTCCCCGTGGCTCTCCTCTCCCATGTCCCTGTGTGCCTCCTGTCCCATGTCCCTGTGGCCCTCCTGTCCCATGTCCCCTGGCACTGCCTGTGCCACCCCTCACCAGCCCTGAGGGGACATTTCTGCTTTGGCACAGAGTGCTTTGTGACTCCACACAATTCTCCTGGGTGAGAACATCAGAACATCCAGTGGTGCTTTCCATTAAAAATACCTGTGAAAAATAAAAGTATCACAGCAAAAAGGTGTTTGGAGGAGTGGCCAAGCACAGGCTCCTGCTGGCACAATAAGGAGGATGCAAACCCTGCCATGCCAGAGGGAAGGATGATAAAATATTGCCATCTGTTGGCATCCTGAGCAGGGAGGCCTCTCCACATTCCTTGTGGACAGGGAGAGGAGGGATGGGGCAGCAGACAGCCCTAAAAAGGGACCATTTCAAGAGACAACACTCAATTTTTGCCTTTTTTTTTTCATTTTTGTTTGGGGATTCCAGGTTTTGATCTCGCTCCACTCCTTCCCACCCAGGTATGTCACCACACAGGTCTGGCCAAATCCTGGATCTGGATTCCCAGGGTGCAGGGTCTGCCCTTGGGAAGTTGTCTATCCAGAAAACAACCCCTCAGGGAGAGGCCCTTCAATATCATTATTAATAGAACAAAATCAGGTAGCTGTGAGCAGCTGGAAGACTGAGGGGAGATTTGGGAAGGCAGAACTATTTTATTTTTTCTTTCCCAGTATTGCACAGGCCCCTGGAAGGCAGGAGGGAATTGAAAGGAGCAGAACTTGGGATTGCCAGAGCTCCAGGGGAGGAGGATTTCAGGAAAACCAATAAAACTCGTGCAGCTCCTTCCAGCTGGAGATAGAGGAGCCCCTCTGTGCCAGACACTGCCATGACCTCAGAGCCTGGAGTGCCAGGAGAGCCTTTCCCATATCCATGGGCATTTCCAGGCTGTGAGGGGCTGCAGCTGCCACGGGGACACCACGAGATGTCCTGAGGTGGAACCCCCAGAGATGAGCAGCACAAACCCTGTGCCACATCCACAAAGCCCAGACCTTGGCTGCCAGCCCAAATCTCTCTGTAGCCTTAAAACACCACAGGGCTGCTCTGGGGGTTTGCAGCTGGAGGCTGAAGATGGGAGGAACAAGATGTAAGATTCCATTCCAAGTTTTGCTCATTCCATGGGGTAAAAAGCACCTGAATGCTCTTGAGCTGTGGCACAGACTCTGGGACAAGCCCTGCCCCACCCTGGCAGTGCCCAAGGCCAGTCTGGACAGGGCTTGGAGCAGCCTGGGGCAGGGGAAGGTCCCTGCCCATGGCAGGGGTGGATTGGGATGGATTTTAAGGCCCCTTCCAATCCAAACTATTCCATGATCCCATGAAAACTTGAGCTGGATGGGTCCCTTTGCTTCTGCCATCTCCTCCACGTTTATTCCAAGCCTTCATCCATCCTCAGCCCCTTCCACTTGACATCTGAGGGCTCCACACTGTTGTTCCCCCTCCCTTGGATCCAGCTCTGCAGGACCACTCCAAACTCTGCCTGTCCAACTCTTCCAGCACCACCAGCTTTCAACCCAAAGTTCTTGTTTGAATTGGAGAGGTGAAGGGTGGATGGGGAAAACAGCATCATCTTCCCAGCCAGACAAAGTGAAACTGAGTTCTAATCAAAAAGAAAGGCAAATGTTTCCACCTCAGGATCTGACACTCTCAGGAACAGAGATTTTGGGTTGATCAAAGGCCCAGAAGAGGTTGGAGGTGTCTCACTCCTGGCTGGAAGTTATGAAAATAATGGGCATGTAAAAACAACTGTCAAAATATCAAAGATTCATTCATTCATTACTTTTTTTTAATTAAGATTTTAAAATAAGAGATTCAAAACTTGAACAGAATATTTTTTATTCCGTTGTTTCTCAAACACTTCAGGCCAGACAAACTGATCCAAGTAATGAGGTTTTTGCAGTGAAAGTGATAAAAGAAAAATGTCTTGAAATTGTTTCAGGCAAGAAAAAGTCGAGAGGTTTAAGTAAAATTTGCAACGAAGTGTTGATGGTGCAGACACTGATTTTGTCCTGCAAAGCTGAAAATGTCACTTGGCTGGAATGTTTTAAAAAAATTATTCTTATCAATTCTTGCAGCCACTTCCCTAAATTCCATTCTCAGCAAAATGTGATGATTTCACCATTTCCCTCAGAAAACTATAAAACTCATCGCCTCCATCTGCTTTTAGTTTGAGCTAAAAATATGTCTAAAACAAGGAGAGTGATGTCTCTGAAAAAAATATTCCTGAAGCAAAAAAGGCAAAAAAAAAAAAAAAAAGAATTCTGGACAAAACCCGAAATTCCCTGACAATTTTCCCATCCCACAAAAACCTGAGATTTCCAAAACAATTTTGCTGTGCTGTAGGAATAAATTTTGTAGAGAAAAGAAAAGACCCACCCAAGAACATCCAAAAAGCCCGTGGTGAAAGCTCTGATTTGGGATCTCAGCGAATCCAACCCAAATATTCCCCCTGTCTCCTGGAGATGACTCCTCCTGTCCAAAGCCAGGAGCTACCCTGGAAAAAAGGCAAAATGCTCCAAATTGATGCATTCCTAAAAAAAAAAAAAAAGAAAAAAAGAAAAAGAAATAAAAGTTGTGGTTTTGGTGAATCACGGTGAAAAATCGTCCTCCAGAATTTCTCAACTCAATTGTCAAACTTGGGGATTAAAGGAGCAGGAGCTCAGGGTGGCTGTGCCACTCCCCAGGGTCAGGGCTTCCCCAGGGGTTTGAGGAATGGGAGGGGATATAAGGAATGGGATTTAAGGAATGGGATTTAAGGAATGGGATGGGATTTAAGGAATGGGATATCAGGAGCTCTGGTGCTTTTGGGGAGGTTTGGGAGCCCCAGCTCTTTCCCAAAATCCACCCAGTGAGGTCCCACAGGCTGGGAACTGGAGTTCTCACCTAAACAATCCAAATTTTCCATTTTGGGGCATATCCAGGCTGGCCAGAGTGACCCCAAGGAACAATAACCTGACCCTGCCCTGAAGCCCAGCTCCACAGCTGAATGCCAACCCCAGCAATGAACATTCCCTGAACAAACCCTTCCAAGGGAAAGGCTCCAGCTCCCATCACTGTCAGCACCTGAAGCATTTGTGCTGCTGAGCAAGGCCTGGGGGGTGAAATTCCCATTTTTGACTGACACTTTGGCTTTTGGAAAGCTTTTGGAAAGCTTTTGGAAAGCTTTTGGAAGTTTGGCTGTGGCACAAAAGGATCTCATCGGGCCAGGAATGCAGCGGGGTGTGGCTGGGGCTGCAGGTGACAGGCACTTTCTCCCCTGTTCCCTGTTATTTTTAGAGCCATCAGCTGCAATGTCACCTTCCCTGTGAGGAGCCCGGGCTCTCCTCACTGCCAGCAGGGTGGGATTTTTTTTTCCCCTTTTTTCTCCTCGCTTTGAAGTCAAACCAATAATTAAGAAGGAGGTTTGACTAGCTGAGAATCCCTGTGTGGTGTTGCTGCTGTGTTCCTACTAATAATAGGATCGGAGCTGTCTGCAGAGGTTCTGTGGGAGCTGGGGCAGGGATCTGGAGGGGGCTGGATTCCTCAGGTATCCATCAGGGATTAACTCATCACCCTGCCTGAAAAACAACACCCAGAGAAGCCAAAGGGCCTGGTCCAGCCCCATCCCCTGAGCTCGTGGCAGAGCTGGAAATGCATCCTGGGAGCTTTGGAGGCTGGATTCAGGGGGAATTCACTCCCTGGCTCATTCCCTCATATTTATCTGGGATCCAGAGGCTTCTGTTCTACTCCTTAAATGATGTCCAGAGGCAGAGGAGCCCCTTGGCACAGGATGGATCCTGGATTTGGGACCTGAAGGACAGCTCTGGCCCTGGCAGTGGGTGACACGGAGCAGGGCTGGCCAGAGTGATGGCACAGGGACACAGGGATGGCTGAGGGACACGGGAATGGCACAGGGACACTGGAATGGGACAGGGACACAGGGATGGCACAGGGATATGGGAATGGGACACAGGAATGGCACAGGGACACAGGAATGGGACAGGGACATGGGAATGAGCCACAGGAATGGAACAGGGACACAGGAATGGGACAGGGACACAGGAATGGGACAGGGACACAGGGATGGCTGAGGGACATGGGAAAGGGACACAGGGATGGCACAGGGAGACAGGAATGGAACATGGAAATGGCACAGGGACACAGGAATGGAACATGGGGGTGGCATAGGGACACAAGGATGGCAAAGGGACACAGGGGTGGCACAGGGACATGGGAAAGGGACACAGGAATGGGACAGGGACACAGGGATGGCACAAGGACACAGGAATGGAACAGGGACACTGGAATGACATAGGGACACAGGAATGGAACATGGGAATGGTACAGGGACATGGGAGCAGGCACAGGGACACAGGAATGGGACAGGGGAATGGGACACAGGAATGGCACAGGGACATGGGAATGGGACACAGGAATGGAACAGGGACACAGGAATGGCACAGGGACACGCCTCCATCCAGAGGATCAGCAGGGATTTGGATGCTGTGCCAAGGTGCAGAGCAAAGGGAGGAAAGCGTTTGGGCAGCAGCAAAAATGTGCTGCTCGAGGAGCTCCCACAGCTGTGGGGGAGAGAAGATTCCAGGGAAACCCCACTGGGACCTTGCAGGGCCTTCAGGGGGCTTAGAAAAAGGAGGGAGAGGGAATTTTTGCATGGGCAGGCAGTGACAGGACAAGGGGCAGTGGATTTAAACAGCCAGAGGGGAGGGTGAGGTGGGATATAGGGAAGGAATTCTTCCCTCTGAGGGTGGGGAGGGGCTGGGATGGAATTCCCAGAGCAGCTGTGGCTGCCCCTGGATCCCTGGCAGTGCCCAAGGCCAGGTTGGACAGGGCTTGGAGCAGCCTGGGACAGTGGAAGGTGTCCCTGCCACAGTGGGGTGGAACTGGATGAGTTCTGAGGTCCCTTCCAACCCAAAGCAGTCTGGGGTTCCACGATTCCATGAGTTCAAGCATCCTGAGCACTCACGGGAAGAGAAACCCCGATTTCCA
>VWYE01014321.1:0-83033 GCA_013398995.1 Alaudala cheleensis | reverse complement strand
CTTCCCTTCCCTTCCCTCCTTCTCCTCAATCTGAGAATAATGATGTGTGTCGGTGGTTTTTTCAAACATACCAAACGATGAGCAGAAGGAGAAAATACCACTGTCACAGATGTACTCATATACTTCTAAAAACTGATGTCCCTCTAAAAAGTGTTAAATCTTGCAATCATCTGACTGTTCTCCAGTCTTTATCCACTTAAACAGAAATTATTTGTACTCCTGTATATAGAGTTTGGAAATGGTTGCTTCCAAATCCACAAAATCTATTGACAAGAGAGCATTGTGATAATGTGGCCCCTGTGATTCCAGGCATTAATGCACCCTCTCTTACATATAATAAATTAGCAAGGCACATCAAGGTTTATTTTTAATGTTGTTAAATTTTATCACACAAATCAGTTTTGACAGGATCTTTTCACATAAAAAAAACCTGCCACTTGAGAATTTCAACTCAAACATCAATGTGGGAATCCTCGGAACAAAAACAAAAACAAACAAACAAACAAACCCCAAAAAACAAACAAACAAAACACGCCAACCCCCCCCCAAAAAAAAAAAAAAAAAACAAAAAAGAAAAAAAAGCCAAAAAAAAATCAAGAAACCCAAACCCCAAATATGCTAAATAGAATTAATATACTAGGATTGAATTTTTTTTGCTGCTCATAAGAGTTCTTGGTGAAGCCCCTGCCCCTGCTCCAGAGCAGCTCTGGCAGTGCCACCTGGTGCTGGCTGCACCTGTCACCACCACTGGGGTGGGAATTGCCCCCAGAAGCAGCATTAGTGTCAGCTGAAGCAAATTCCTGTGCTACTCTTGAAGTCAAGAAACATTACCAATAAAAGATATCTGAGGAACTAATCTACATTTTTGAGCATCTGAAGGTTTCCTTGTTATGTTTATGTGTGCATCAGTTTACTTTTTCTCTATATTTTCATTCCAGTTCTTTTCTTCCACTTCATGAAACTTCCCAAAAGGCCAGAAATTCCTCAAAATGGCTCTTCCACATCAAAATCAAAACCCTTGTCCTTTCTGCAAGCATGTCAGCACACCACAGTGTATTCAATCTGAATTTTTCATTACTGTGGTTTTAGGAAAAAAATAAAAGTAAGAAGTAAGAGGTAATTTCAAACATCTACTAGTTTCAGTGCCTCCATGGCAGGAGGAATTATGCCCATCCCATAGACTTATGGGGATCCAGCTGGAGCAGCAGATCCCACACAAGTTCAGGTTCGACTGAATTTATAATTCTCAGAACCAGACTCCTTCCTTTTTTGCCTTAGCTCCAAAAGAAGATCCCTCCTCAGCAAAGCCAGTCTTCTGCCTAATTTCTTTCCCTTCCAACATTTAGGAATTGCCTGCTCCTGTGTCCTTAGGAGGTGGTCCTTAAAAAGCAACCAGCACTGGTGGACTCCAGCCCCTTCAAACACATCTTCCCAAGAGACCTTACTCACTAAAATTCCCTGTGCAGTCTGAAGCCTGCTCTCCTTTAGTCCAGGGTGGACGCTCTGCTGGTACTGCTCTTCCTGTCAACACATTTTAAACTCAAACACTTCATAGTTGCTGTGGCCACAACAGCCACAAATCACCACTTCACTTATGAGACCTTCTCTGTTAACAGGCTACAAATCAAGGAGGGCATCTTTCCTAGTCTCTTCCAACCCAGAACATTCCATGATTCCATGGCCTTTAAGGAAAAAACCCAAGGTCACTGACTAGATTGCATTTCCTAGTTGGGGTGGAAGGACTCTCTCCTCATTTTGTGTTTACTGTGTAGGTACCTACATCTGAGATAGTCAATTTGGGTCCTCTTTATAACCAACAGAGATGAAACAGGTGCAGTTCTGAAGGGAACAATCCCATTTTAATATCTATTTATCAGCTGAGTCACCTAGTACCCTAGATGTACATATTCCACCCACTGGCACAAAGGGACCAGCCTCACTGTAAACCTGCAGGCCACAGGTGGCTGCCTGGAGCTTGGTGGATGCTGGTACCTCACACCACATCCAATTGTGATGAGTGGGGCATGGAGGACATAGGAACCTCTGCTTTAGTCTCTGCTTGCAAAACTTTGCTCTTGCTGCTGTTTCCTACTCTGCAAAATACTTTTTTGTCCAATGTATCATGGAGATGAACTGCAGCCAATTCTTTACTTTGAGGACAGACACAGGGAAACCTAAGGAGCTACTGCTAAAATCCCAAAGGCAGCCCATAGTTATTGGTTTAATTTTCATTTGAAGCCTTCACATATGCAAGCAGATACAGGGTGCAGGTGGTTCACACAATGCCATTTTCAGCATGCTGCGAGAAGACAAGAATGATATAATGGCTATTACTTGCTTCTATTTCTTATTTATTAATGTGCCTGACCCATGGGCTCTCTTCCTCCCACCATACCCAATTTATGTGCATATAACATATTAATGGAAACCCAGAGTGTATCATTTGCTGCCAGCCAGCCTACATTGAGTAAGTACAAAAAGGAGACTACATTACAGTGTGGGAAGTGTGGTATCACAAATGTGTACAAAAGTAAGGGCTCACCTCATAATTCATGTGTGAGGGAACAAATACGACACAGCTAAGATTTTCATTGTTAATTTTTTGCAAGCACATTTTAATTGTTAACAGGCAGGAGCGGTGGCTATGTGTGGTCCCTCTCCCATCTTCCACTTTTGGCGGTTGGAGGGTGTTGGTGAGGAATCTGAGCAGTTCTTGATGCTCTCGAATCACCCCATAAGCAGTCACAGAGATGGAGCTGTTAAACGAGCTAAACTTGCCAGCTCCCTTCCAGCTGCAACCACAGACCCGATGTCTCTCAAGACAGCATCCCTGCCTCTTCAGAGCCAACACACAATGTCTGATCAGAGCAGAGCCCACTTCTCCGGTGTCTTATGACAAATCTTGTGGCTTATCAGCTACAAACCTGGTCCCACTGTTGCCAGCCAGGGAGTTGACCACATTGGCTTTGAGGAAGAGGATTTAAATAGATGTTGATTATTAAAAAATGCCTGCTTTGATTCTGTTTTAAGTGTCTTGTTCAGTAAGTTTTCCAATTAGACGTCAGAATCATATTGTACCATAGGCATTGTAATTGTAGTAACAGATGTTTCTGACTTTCAGAAAAGATTTCCTTATGTCTTGTAATCTTGCATACTCAGTGTGAAAAACAAACCCTTTACTATTTTTTTTTTTGTGCATGGGGGGCAGAAATGTCCTTCAGTTTCAGCTTAAGACTTTTTTGTTTGTTTGTTTTGCACTGAAGTCAAATCCTTTCAAGATTTCTTTTGTTTTTATTTTTTAAGAAGAATATAGAACTAAAAAGATATTTTCCCACTTACTTTTACAAGGCCAGTAGTGATGGCTGGGAATTTTAATGGTATTTTCTAGCCTGGAGATAAAGCTAAAAGCTAAAAAAGAGGTTTCCCCTTCAGTGGTTACCTCTGATTTTTGAGGAGCCCAATTAGCTCTAACCTGACCAATAAGCACATGGATAGCTTTGAGAAAGCTGGCAGAGCTTTGGCTGTCACATTGAAATGCACTTATGAACACATTCATACTTGTGGTTTTATGGTTTTCAGCTATAGGCCTGTTGAATTCAGTTATATTTTTGAAAATTATACCCAAAAAATTAGTAAAATACTTTTCTTTCTTTATGTCAAAAAGATATAATAATCAGAATGTAATCTGATGTGATGTGGCAGTATGAAACCAGTCTTCCAGAAAATTGATTCCAGCAAGCAGTAGTCCTGGGAAAGGGTTCTACTCACCCTTCCATTCTCCAGTGATGTCAAAGCCTTTTCAAGATTTAAATGGAGAAATTATCAAACACAGTGCTTTTTTTTCTTTTCACTTCTTTCACTTCTCTTTCCCTCAAATGAAACTAAACACATCACTGAAAAAAAAATAAAAAGAAAAGCAAAAATAAATAATATTTTGTGTCCCTATTGTACACATCAGAGATTTTAATGGAAACTCAGAAAAATCTTTCCCTTTTCAATTTTTGGTCATGAGAGTGGTGAATATATTAAAAGTCCTGAACAGCAGCAGTCTGGCTGTAGGCCACATGCCCACAGGACTTCTCTGAAGAAAGAACAAAAAAAAAAAATATTTAAAAGGAGAGATAATACTTATCTGAAATGCAGATGCCAGTTCACAAGCTGACTTCACACCTGAATTACACTGACAAACAGTCTGGGAAATACAGAAACAGGATGTGACAAATGCTTGACATGCACTGAAGTGATTCAGAAACAACATTGTGGGCAGAGTTTGATGTTCTGAACATGAGAGATGGGTTATAGAGGTATCATTGTTGAGAATCATGTATCTTCTTCCACCTTGGGGGGAAAGCCTCCATTTAAATCACATTTAGTCCATGGTCTGTGTTTTTTTAGGACCAAAAGGAAGAGCTTGAGAGAGAACAACTGTCTCTTGAAAGGCTGCAGATGTATGGTCAGGTCACCACAGATATAACTGCTTTAAGCTGAGGTTCTTCCTTTACTAAAGAGAAAACCAGGGCAAAGGTGTATGAAGGGAGAGTTTACACATTCTTCCTTAAGTTCATTGTGTTTATAAAAGAAAGGCAGAGCTTTGTGGAGTGTGAGTCTTGGAGATTCTGAGAACATTTGCTTTATATGCAGATACAAATGCTTGCAGTTATGGTCTATCTATGCATTTTGATTTAATCAGCATTCATAGAGCAGCTAGATATTCTCTACAGGACTGAAAAACATAGCTGAGTGGAACCAGGACTGTTCCTTGACATAGCTCAGGGATGTTTTGAAAAGGCTGAAGTACTGTCATATTCTTCACAGCTGAAATGCACAGGTGGTTCACTATATGCATATATATATATATGGACAATATCTATATGCATATATATTATAGGTGTATATATACATTTAACATAGATACATACAATATATATGGGCATACAGATAAGGGGAGTGCATTTAAATGTGAGTGCTAAAATGTCTGTTTCAATGTTAATAAAAGCAATTTGCACATCCACTTGAATGTATTCCCATATATGTGAGAAATTATGTGAGGAAATCTGCCTCAGCAACTTGTGCCTTATGTTTAAAACCATCTATAAAGTCCTAATTAAATGTGCAATATTTACACTTCATATCATTCTTACTGGGAGTATTAAACATTTAACTGACAAGAAAAACATTTGACAATGGGAAATTCAGAAATTTACAGAGTAAAGTATGGCAGACCAGAATCTACATGCTTAATTTTTTCTGTTTTATTTGGCCTGAATTTTGGTTAAGCCACATTGATATGTAGTGAAAAAAAATGAAGCAATTGTAGCTAGACATGAAGGCAGATCCCCTTACACGTATTAACAAATAACTTGTACCAGAATATATTCTAGAGAAGTCTGGGTACCTCATTATTCTCTGAAAATACACTTGTTTAAAACTTATTTAAATTTTGGTGTACTGAACCTGCGTGCAACAGAATCAGAATGGCACGAACAACATCATCATAGTCTGAGTTTCCCTTTCTTCTTCTTCTTTATTCACAATCTGAGGAAAATTCTGCCTTGCCCCCAATTTGAGGACTCGTCTATGCTCCATAGCAACCAAGTAGTGCTGAGGCTCAAAAACTTCCAGATGCTAGCCAAGAACAGTGACCAAAGTGGCTGCTGTTACCTGTGCCAGGGGTTTTCTTTGGTCTGCAGGCAGGAATCAGAGGAAGATGATAACCCAAGAGGAGGCAGGGCCCTTGCAGATAGCATCTACCCTAACGCGGGCCTGCACAGGGAGTTCAGCTCACCTGGCATCTCCACTGAACTCTGCAAAGTCTCTGCGATGCACGCTGGGTACAACTGCAGTTGCAGGGTGTGTTTTCCCCGGTCTGTTGGGTTCTGAGGGTGCCTGTCCATGCCCATCCAGGCCTGAGAGAGCTCATGGGGGTCTCTTAGGGGCCATTCCTGGTGTGGGGCAGGGCTGGAGCTCCCCGGCCGCCCCGCTGTTCCCTGCCTGTCCGCAGGGACGCGGCGCCGCAGCCCTGGAAAGAGCTCGGCGGGGTAAGGGGAAGAAGCTCGTCGGCTGAGCTTCCAGAGGCAGCTTCCTCACGCTGGTAGGCAGGAGGCGCCATTACACAGCTTGTGAGGGGAAGGAGCGCGCAGGCGAGCGGGGCCAGGGGCGCCCGTGGCTGCCAAGCCCCCGCCGGCACCCGCGGCCTGGCCCGGGGCAGCACCGCCGGCAGCTCACACGCTCCGGTCACCCCCTCCCGCTCCAAGGAGCAGCTGTTTCCCAGCTCCTGGCCGCGGAGGAGCGGGAGGAGGCCACAGCCCGCAGCAGCGCAGCCTCTCTCGGTGCCTGCCAGGTGCGCCCCGGCCGCGGCTCCCTCAGCCCGGGCCCGCTCCGCCCGGCGGGGGCGTCTCGGCGAAGGGTTCGAACAGATCAGCAAAAACAGCCTATTACTGATCATGGGAATCGCATCTGAAAGTATCGCGTGTGCTACCTAATATATGCTGGTAGTGTTTGAAGTCCTTGAGCGCACGGAATAATTCTGATATAAGCACAGGTCTTGCCCTCGGCGAAACGCAACCGAATGCAGCACAGCTGAGCTGGGGTGGGCTGCTGTCCACTGCTCCAGGGCTCCAGCGGCTCTTCTGCCTCCTGCAAAACTTGTCTCTCTTTCCTATTCTTTTCATTCCTCAGGTATATGAATTAAATGGAAACTTGCCCTTCCCTTCTCGAAATAACAGCAGCAAGAAAAGCTCTAACAAAAAATAACAATGAAACACACCGCCATTACAGCACAAAACAAACAAACACAACGACAAGAAAAACCAAAACAAAAAAACTCAAAACCTGTGGTGTTTTCATTAAAACGTCAAAACCTTTTGGTTAGAAAATTTTGCAAATTATGTTTGAGGAGTTCTTTTTAAAAATTCATACAGTATGTCTCAGGGAGGGGAAAGGAAGGACAGACAAGAGGAAAAAAAATATGGGGGGAGGGAAGAAAAAAGGCTGAATGGAGAGGAAAGAACAAAAAAGAGAAGAAGGAAAAAAGAAATAAGGGAAAAAAAAAGAAGATAAAAGAAAAGAAAAAAGAAACTGGCATTTCCTGCAAAAGTTTTTTTAAAATGAGAAGTAATTTTCAGCTTAAAATACTTCAACAGAAGCAATAAAAAAGTAACTTTAGCAAGTAGTTAAACCACACAAATAAATTTACTCACCTGCATGGCATGACTTCCTTGTCTGAGCAAAGTTTATGAACTGCTTATGTGTCAGTAGGATGGATTCCTGGTAAAGAACTGATTTATTTCAGTGAGTAATCCTAACACAAATTGGGTATAAGATCAGAATAGGTGTCTGGCTTCAGTGATTCCTGATTTACATCATTAGCCAGCAGAACTGAACTCTGACATTTCTCCTTAAACATGCTTAGTATTAAATGAAACTGGCTTGTTTGACCTAATGTTGTTCGCTTCTCCACGGAGATAATATTAAACTCTGCCCTAACATGTATGTACATTAACCCTGATGATCCTAAAGGGAAGCTGAACTTGTGTATGGATCTGAGGGCAGAATTTACCCCTCTACTTACAATAGCCAGAAATTTCAATTATATGTCTGGCACATGATGGATTTTAAATTGATTTCTGAATAAAAGCAAGCGCTTTACTGGTTTTAGCACTCAGCCAAGCCAATTGGAAAGAATGTGTAAACTTTACCTTTTGCCTACTCCATCTGCCCGTGCCTTGAGAGTTGCTTTTGCATAAACCTTACTTGGGTATTGGGGGAGGGCTCTACAGGCACACTGTGATCTTTATTTTCCTTTCAACCACAGCCACCATCGAGTCTAATAAGAACTGGCATTATGTTGAGTTTTTGTAAAGTAATACTGGGGTTGAGGCTTATGTTTAGGGATGACAGTAAAAACCAGCCAAAGCTATGCTCTCTGAAGAAGCCCAGGAAGGCACAACATGGATGAGAGGAGTTCAGGGGTGCGGGACAAGTCACCCCTTCGGCTGCCTGGTAGCAAAACTCTTTGGTGCGAAGGACTCGGAGGACTTGCAGGGGGTATGTTTTGCTCAGTGAAGTTTCTCTCTGGCCGATGGCTCAGAGCTCCTGGAGGGTTTCGGGAGGCTGCGGGCTCTCCGCTGGCCCCCGGAGGGAGCTGCAGGCTGCCGTAAGCTCCGCTGGCCGGGCCGGGCACCGGGCGCGGGATGGGGACGAGGACGGTGCGGGTAAATCACTGCTGTGACTAAACAGCCCGCGGTGGGAAAACAGCAATCCAAAAACCGACGAGGAATTCAAGGTCTTTTTCCACCTACAGCTGAGAATGTGTTTGATAAGCAACACCTAAAACATGTTAGGAAGGAGACAGTTTGTTTGCTTGAGTGTGACTTTCTTGGCAGCAGGATTTCTCCCTAATTTATAACCATTATGTAAACTTCTGACTTCCAGATTCACACTGTGAAAATATTCAAGATGAACTAATCAGGGTGGAAATCTGAAATTGTTTCTGCATGGTTTATATCCCCCATCTGGCAGCACAGAACAAACAGTACGACCCTGATGGTGTTTACATGAGTTACCTTGTTGGAGGAAATGATTGTACTAAGAAAATTGTCCTTGCTTAAGACATGTAACAACTTGTTGGCCTAAAGAGGCTTTATATTTTTAAAATATCTTATTCTTCTTTTTTTTTTTTTTCATTGTATGTTTTTTTTGGGGGGGAGAAGTTAATAACTGAATTACAGCTTTCACACAACATCTGTCTTTTAACTATTAGATTAATTTTGGTTAAATGTTAAAAAGTTACAGTTTGTCCCTTTGATTACTCTCTATTGAAAGCAGTATTGGGGAACATTCTGAGAAATCCTGGTTATTATTCTTACTACCTTGTAAGACATTCAGTGTGACTCTTTCCCTCCCTAAAAATCTTGGCTGTCAGCAGTTTCAAGTGGCTGTGTAAATGCAGTGTGCTCGGTCAAAAAACATAAACGTGCTCCGTGATTTTCATTTTGCTGCACCCTTAAGTGGAGTTTCACTATAGCAAAGTTTATTATGGCTGGTTTTCATGGTATTCGATTGGATTTGCACTTCTGTCACTCACCAAGGTTTTCTTTTAGGAAGAGTTAGTGAATAGAATATAGAGAGAATATATATAGTGTCGCTTGACAAATACTAATAATGATAATAAGACAAATTTGTCTTTGTGAGCTATGGAGTTTTCAGCAACTTTAGAAGAGAAATTTTGTTTCAGTCATTGCCTTGCAGTGGAGAATATTTTACATGTTTGTAGCAGAGTCTGAATCTGCATCCAGAAGTGTTCCAGAACAAATATAAACACATAACATTATACCGTGAGAATTCATAACCCTAAAAGGTAATTGTTTTCATTACAGAATAGTCATTTAAGTTAGAGTTGTTGCACAAAGTTATCATGGGGAAGACAACATGTCTTTTGTTTAAACCTAAAATAAATGAGGTCTTGTGTAGTGAACCGTTTAAATTTTTTGGCTCTAGTTTGTATTATTCTGTAGTTTTCAGTTGGCCTTCTAGTGATCACTGTGAATTAATGGGATATGACTCTGTCATGTGAGCTTTCCAAAAAAATGATGGAATTACATTAAATTTATTTTACTATGAATTCCATCTATGTTCTCCCAGAAAAATTCCTGGACACAAATAATTTTAAAAACAACAAAACTGGCTTGTCTTTCAGGCTGAAAATTATTTTTCAAACACTTAAATTCATAATTAAAAAGTGGGTTTTCTTTCATCCTAATATAAGGAGCCAAGAAAATGCATACTTTGCATTAAAATTTTGGCAGCTTTTATACAGTTATTTCTTAGTCCAAATCAAATTTATATGCTAAATCATTTACATTGAAATTGTTTTTTGTTTCTTAGCTTGAACATTTAAGATGATTTGAAGGAAAGCAACATATCCAATATCCCAAAGTGACTTTGCATTAAGACCTGGCTACTAAATAAAATATATATTTAATTTGGAATTTTTTTTTCTTTTTGCTTTTTTTTTTAATGAAAGAAGTGTTCTGTGTTGGAAGGAGCTGCCGCTGTATAAGGCAGTAAAAGAAGTGGATCCTATATCAAAGCAAAAATACCACTGACTCTTAAGGAAACAGAATTAAGGGCAAATTTTATAAAGAAAAAAGAGGAGATTTTAGACATAAGAAGAACTTATTTCCTGAATGCATTATAGTGCTAAAGAGATCCTAAGGGTGTTTGAACATGACAAACTTTAGGAACTGGGAGATGTGCAAGGACGTTGTGAGCATTTTAAAAAAACACCAAAACATATCCAGTTAATTTAAAAGATCGAATTACGTATTACTCAATAGAATGCAAGGAAGTAAAAAGAAAAGATTTCTTTTTGGAAGTACTTTTTGCCTTGTTCATAGGTCTAATGTGAAGAGTGCAGATTTTTCTTTTTAATATTTTTTTTTTTTTCAGACAGCTGAATGGCAACTTTCCGTGACATTTTAAGGTCTATTTTAAAGTGCATAGTTACCAAATAGATTTTTGATTTGTTGACATGAATGCTCTTATCATTACTTACAGGAAATATAAATTCTAAGGGAAGAGAAAATCTGGAGAATATTGAATAATATCTAAAATAATATGGTAGAATGACTGTTAATTTCAAATCCTTTACATGATGAAAAAAAAAAAGAAAAAAGTGAAGGTAAACTGCTGTTTAACAGCTTCCCACTGTTATATAAACTTTCAAACAACCATGAAATGTAGGTCTCTGGACATCACTTAAAAGAACCACAAATAAACAGAGGGTCGTACCACACTTCTGTTCCCTAATGTGTAACTAAAAGGGTTAGCTAAGAACAGAAAGTGTCTAAAACTCCTTTTTGTTTATCTACTGCCTTGTGTACCATAAACACAAATAAGCAAAGGCGGGCTGGGGAGGGGAGGTGGGATGCTGCCCGCCTGTGATTAAGGCACAAAGGAGGTAAAAAGCCTGTTAATGTCTCTGGAGGGTCATCTTACCTTTGTGCGTGCAGCAGGCTGGGACATTTATGTAGCAAAGAATCACCTACTTAAAATATAAGGATGCTGCACTTAACACTCCTGTGCCAGAACATCTCTGGAGACTTGTATATCTTTCATGGAAATTTGCTGAAGTGTAACTGTTTAGCAATTACTTGGGACTTAGAATAATGGTGTCCTTTTAACAGAGCAAAATACAAGCAGGGCAGTTGTACCTAAAGTATCTCCAGCCTACAAGGCTGCATCCACATCAGACTTGCTGGGATCAGGACCAGAAATTTGTAGTGGTCCTAAATGATACAAAATTTCTCTGAAATTGAGGGTGGCCCTGTTTAAACTGGAGTTTCTCCTGTGAGGAAGTGTTGGTACCTCTGTTGTTACTGGGGCTGCATATGCTGAGCTGGGGAGAAAGGTCTGCTCCTGGGGAGAAACCCAGCTCTGGGTGATGCCACAAACCCACTACCAGAAAAAAATAATCATCTCTTAGCTGCACTGGTGTAAACTAAGAGTGATGGAAATTAGCCAGAAGTATACCCAGACAGAAGGATTTCTTTTCTCCAAAGATAATACTTGCAATACTCTTATCCACTGACACCAAAACAGTTTAAAAAAAAATGCAAATAAAAACTGTAAAGGTAATTTTATTTGAGTCTTGCTCCAAAACTATCCTAACTTTTCCATATCCCATATAAAAAAATAATAAAATTCTCTCCTTCGGGGATTTCATTATTGCTTTTGTTTTATCAAATAAGATGTTTAGACAGCACATTGATGAGCAACAGCTTAAATCCAATAGTCCACTGAATGTAACATGTTTAGGAGAAAAGTGGAGCCTCTAGTTCAGACAGAGTAATTAATATCTATTGGGGTATAGGCCTCCTTGAAGTATTCATTATGTGAAATCAGGTACTTACATGTGCAGCAATTAAGTTGATATATATGTGTGTATTATTTATTTATTTGTATAATGTGTGTGTGATAAATTACCAGTATGTGGACATGCTTTGAAACCTGTTCCTAATCTCAGTGCTGGCCATGTAACCTAAGAAGGAATGAAAACCTAGGCTGGAGCGATGATGGTTATACAACACCCCAAAAAGAGCAAGCTATAACACAAATGTCATTGCAGCCCAGGGCTGCACACAGAGTGTTCTGACCACTCACAGGTTTCATTTGGGTGGTAAAAAAATGTCTCTGTGTGTCTGTGTGTGTAGCAAGGATTAATCAAAGGATCCATATGCTCCCTTTGTTCCCATTTACGGGAACATTTCATGGCAGGAGCTCACTGGTGGTATTTCCAGAGCAATGTGGTAGTTGAGAGACTATGCAAAGGGTTACAAGCTGTAGAATGAAGTCAACAGCCTGCAAGCGACCCAATAATAATGCAATTTGCAGAAGGAGTATGTACAGGAACAGAAAGGAAAAAATATATTCCCCATCTGGGCAGTTATTGAACATTTTTGACCGTTGAACACGCAAAGTGGGGTGGAGCAGAGATTTTCCTGGCTTGCCTTCCACATCAATCAGTTTGTTGGGAATTGTGCACAGCAAACGCAGTTGTGCCACTCTGAAAAAGACAATGGATCAGAGAAACAGCAACAACATTTTTCCAAAATGACTGGTGGTTCTAGGGTCTCATTGGACATACTTTGAAGCTGTCACACTTTCAGGAAGCATTGAAGCCCTATTCTCTGAAACTCAGGCCCTCTCAGTCAAATGAGGGCAAAACACATTGTGTTTAGGAAGGCTCTGAGTGAGGGACATGAAAATCTTCATCCGAGATAATTGTGTTCAGGGGATTTCTGTCACTGCAGTAAACAACTATGAGAATTCAAATCTGCTGTTCTTAATATTGATGCAAATGATTTTCAACCAAAATGAAGAAATAGCTCATCATTATCCCATATAAAAAAAAAAAAAAAAAAATTAAAAAAAAATTAAATTCTAGATACCCTCCACAAATTAAAAGCATTTCAAGGAATGTTATGAACTCACACCTTTTCTGTAAGAAGTAATAACACACACATAGCCACTTTTTAGCTGTGAACATGATTTTCAAATAACATATACAGGTTATACAATATTGGAGGTCTGCCACTGAAATGACTTTGTGTTGACTGTTGAACGGTAAGTGAAAGGCTTAGGGCCCAAAATGGCACTTTTCACTTCTCAAATACTCTACAAAGGTTTTTGTGGGTTCTCAAGACTATAATGGAGTTTCACTTTCTTGAAATTCAAGCTATTTTTTCTGATAAAAAACTAAAAAAAAAAAGAAAAAAAAAAGAAAAACTAACCTAACCAAACAACAACAACAACAACAAAAAACCCAAACCCACGAACTGGTGTAAGAATGTTCATGTCTAATTTAGCAGACCATATTATCCCAGGGCTATCACTGGAGGTTGTTGAATTTTCAGTTGAAGTTTTTTTTCAAGGAAAAGTCAATTTTGTCGACATTTTTAATTGTTAAAAAAGAAGCAAGGAAAAAACCAAATTATTCTAAGTATCAAGGTTTCTTTTCAAAAAGAAAAGCCCCAGTTCTCTGCTTTTGTTTTTTCTCCCTTTTTTTTTTTTAAGAAACTGAAAGCAGTCAAACCCCAGTTTTTTGATCAACGAAAACTGAGAAAAAGGGAGAAATAGTTTATCTTTCAAAAATGTCATCAATACATTTAATTATTACTGGAAGTTAAAGTCTCTGAGTACTTGAATATTTTTCTTTTCCTTTCTTTCCTCTTACATACTTTTGTGTGTGTGTGTGCATATCTGCCTTCACAAGGCTGTAAATTGTGATTAATCTCCCAGTCTATCACCAGGATTGAATTACACTTTGTACTGTGCTGCAAGACTAATTATTTTAATAGTCTTATGTAAGTGCAGTCTAGATGTGGTGGTTTTGAGCCTTCTCACATTTTGAGACTCCAAACCAAATCTGAAACTTTTTAGGTTCATGTTCTGGACAAGCCTGAGAACATGCCAGCTCTGGCTGCTGTGGGTTGTGCACGCTCAGCTGTGCCAGACATTATTTGGGTTAGTCGAGCAGAAGGACAAGCACACATGTTCCTTCCTCACCCATCCTCTCAATCCCATGTAAATGCCCCATTCCTAAGAATTCCTTCCTCGACTATATTTCTATAACTAGCCTAAATAGACTTTCCAGCTTACTGTCTTCTCCTCATGGTCCAGGACGCCTTCAGGCCTTTGAGCTTTGGGAATGGTTGGGCCAGAGGCAGTAACAGCTCCTCTGGTCTGTTATATTGCTGTAGTTGTTTTATGTGCCAAAACTTAAAGGAGCTTAAAATAGCACAGTGACTTGTGAAAGATTCTTCCTCATCAACTCAGAGAAGTCATCAGAGAGGCAGAGGTAGGAATGAACCAAGCTCAGAGTATATTTTACTGTATTATTCCTATGCAAGCAATGAAAAAGTGATAATATTGGAAGACTAAAGTTCTTTACTCAGGGAAGGAATTAAATTCCTCTTTCCATGCAAAAATGTGCACATGCACATCTGACCTTATTTTTTGTAACACAGATTATATTTTCTCCATGTTCTGATATGCATTTCCAAAATGACAGAGCTGGTTTTGTAGATATTCTGTTCTGTATTTTCTAACATTGCTGTTGGCTTCCTGCCCATGGTGGATGTCTATTTGCACTGCTGGTTTTGACTGTGTAACTTTTTTTTTTCTTTTTCCCTTCTTCTAATTTACATAGCATGAGCTTTTACTCAGCTAGAAATCCTGGCCTGGGTTTATCCACAGCCCTGAAACTCATGAAGCAAAGAGGAAGTTCATGAAGTGAAGACAAAAACAGAGCTTTCAGACCAGACCAGTGGATTTCTTCACCTGCTGTACATACATAGCTTGAAGCTCAAGACAATGAGTTATATTCTTAAGGTATCCTAAGCAAGCTTGGAAGGATTCCTAGTTTCCCTGGAAGCTAAATTAGCTCCCTTGCACTCTCATGGTGAGACCACTGTCACCTAAAGCACTGGGATACCACTGCCTGGGTTATCTCAGCTGCATCAGTCAACAGCTTTACAATTTTGACGTTTGGGAGAAACAGTTGTAAGATTTTAATGAGAGCGGACACTTACCACCCCCAAGTAGCCAAATGGGCTAAAAATATCCCTTGTTTTGGTATTCCTAGGTTCCCTGAGGTTAGTGATATGTTTAATTTGCTGTCCATTTGAATACAGGAACTCCCTTGACAGATTCTTGACAACTTGGAGAGTTTTGTTAACGGTAAGGTTTGAATCAAGTAAAATTCCCACTTGGTTCCCTTCTTTAGCTGTCCTCAACAGTATACTGCTCACATTTTGTTCATAAAATGAGGGGCAATAAATATTCCAAGATCTGACAGGTTCTCTGTTTTTTATTTTAAAAATAGAATCATTCACCAAGAATTTTTTCCTATTAATTTTTTCGTCTTAAGGCAAAAAAACCCCAACAAACAACCCCCCTCAAAAAAAAAAAAACACCAACAGAACCTCACAACAAAACCCTACAAACTGAAGAATACTTTATAGCACTCATTAAGCTTTCTTTTTAAGGCTCTCTAATTCTCTTACATTCCTTACTTATGGCTTCATGCCTTTTTCTTAGTAAAACATTCAGAAGCCCATGATGAATGACAATGGGCTGACTGTGAGAATTATGGCAGAATATGGGCCTTCATTGCTTGTTCCATGTTAGGAGCTGTACTGGCAGCAGCCACACTGCTGAAGATGTAATTGGTTCTGAGACCAGCAGCTTCTGGGAGGTGAATGTAGGTCATTTACACATCAACTTTGTTCTAGTTGATCATCTATTGAACATCTAGAGGAAGGTTTACATGGGAAAGAAAAGTGCTATTTTAATTTATATTAAACTTGCTTCCCTTGCATGAGATACATCTTACCTTTTATATGGAAAATGGATCCCCCAAGCATTCTTTTCTCATTTCTACCTGGAATGCTCCAGAGCCACATTTTCTACTAATGCTCCAGCTGATTACCCTTGTGAGTTAGTTAAAACATCCCTGTTTACTTCAGCAAAATGAAAGCTTACTTTGTCAGTGGACTAAAGATCCAGGAAAATGTCCTCAACATTGGTCTACATGTACAATTTCTTTTTGGGGAGGTTGAACAGCAGAGAAGCTGGGTGGAGATCTGTCCTCCCCAGGTGGGGACACACTTACTTGAGAGGAAATGTGGACAACAGACAGAGCCCAGTCTTTTCCAGCTAAACAGTTCTATGATTCCATATGACAGACAAGAATTAGCACAGAACAATGAAGATCTGGAGAGCAAAGGCCTGAGTAGTCCCTGAACTGAAAGCAAGGTTCAGCACTCTGAAAATGCCATAATGTCTTTACCAGGTGCTTTGCACAGCACTGCCCTATGCAGTGTGCATGCACCTCATAGTTCTGCACCCCATCCACTGCTCAGCCAGTGTGAGCCCTAGAGAGAGGGTCTGCACATGGGTTGGGAATTCCTGGAGGTACCTCAAACAATTGTGCAGCACTGAAGCTATTTGTGTAGAAGCCCTATGATGTCTACAGGCCAACTACTATTTGCAGTCAGGAATTTACACACAAGGTTTTGGAATTACCACTGTTACTCTTATCCCCCACTCAGCTACAAAACATTCTGGAGTTTTAAGTGCTTTTAAAAGCCCACATATTTCTAAGTTTTTAAAGTGGAGCTTTATGTGGGGGGAAAATCCCTTCTGGATATTTCTGCTACATTTTTCTTTCACGCATTTCCTTTCCCTTGGTAGGGTTTCTGAGAAGAGGCATCCAGAAATACAATGTTCTTTTCCTGAAGTGTCTTAGTCATACAGGCTAAGTTTAAACTACATGGCAAACAGTGCAAGTGCCTGTTCTCTGACCATAGGACTAGCTGGCATTGTCATGACATTTACATATTATTTTCTTTTATCCCAAACTGTGGACTATTTCAATCTGCCTGTTCTGAGTGGTCATTCTCCCATATTAACTTCTGCACGGTGCCAGGAAATTGGGAAATGCTAGGTGATTTTAACAAAACCATTTCACTGACCCTTCTTACAATTTAACCATATAAGTGGCAGTGCCCCAGAATATTCCCTGGCATAGTCATAAAACAGGACTATCATGTCCATAACTGGTAATATGATGCCTCCTTGCTTGAAAGCCAGAATTTATTTTTGGCAGTTCAGTTCCTGTGTATTAGAATTACATTTGAGATAAAGACTAAAACAAGAAGGCAAATTAACAGACTGTTTATCCATCTCCAGTATTCACATATTCTGGGTAAGAAATTAGAGGCCGCCCTTTCCATTATTTGAGGTTTGATTTATGTTCTGAAGTTCAGTTGATCTGCACTATTTCATTTTTCATTTTAAAATAGACCCAAAGACCCTGACCCTCTTAAAAAGAAAGAACATTAGCTTGTGGTATTGCTGTACAAAAAGTAAACAGCCGGTTTTATGAGGAAAACATCTTTGGGATGCATAACTATCGTATGCCAGAGACTGAATGTGGGATGCAGTGTGTGACAAAGACGGAACATGAGGGACACACAAAAACTATTCATCCAGTAAATTTAAAATGTGGTGGGATCCAGTCCTGTAGTATAAATAAGCCTTGTTCTAACCTCAAAATAATGATTCTTTATTTCTGATATAAATGGTTGTCAACAAAAAAAGTGTGGTATATCCACATTTGTGTGGAAAGCAGGAATCTGAGTCTAAAACTAGATGCCGGAAAGGAATGTCTAAATATATATATATATATATATATATATATATATATGTATATATCTCATACCTACTTAGTTCTTGTTATTTTTCATGAAAGTCTTAGTTTAGCAGTGGCAACTGATTCTTTTACTTATTGTATCGCACATTTTCATTGACTCCTCACTAGTATAAACTGGATGTCAATCTGAAATCAACCTGCCAAAGAGAAAATGAGGGACATGTGAAGCCATTCTGATTTCCACCATTTGGGAGCTTAGACTTCCTTTATTACTTTTTTTTTTCCCCTCTTTTTTCTGTCTTTATTCTTTTTCCCTTCTCATTTTAACATAAGATAGCACTTTAAATTCTCAGCAGCAAAATACAAACTGGTAAACAAGTTATTTTATACAAAGCTTGTTTAACAATGTTATTCAATGTTATGAATGCTACTGTACCTAGTTGCTTGACTAAAGGAAGTCAATCAACTGGAAGACTTATTTATGTGCCTGAAACCTTGCTGTAAATTGGAACTTGTAAGGAAGTGCTAATGCAGCCTCTGTTGTGAGATAAGAGTGAAAGTGTGGTTCGTCATGTAGCTAACAAGCAATTTCTGTTGCTGTTTTTACTAAATTTATGGATTGAAATCCATTAGATGTGATAGTAATGACCTGCTTCTAATCCAGACAGGTTTTATAGTTGTTAGCACCTCTGACTTTGGTGAAACAATTCCAGGATCAATCTGATGCAAATGAGAAGAAAATCAGGCTGCAAATGCTGCAGTTCTAATGAAACCCTTTTCCCTGATCCTGTCTATGACCTCCCATACTTTATCTTCCAAAGATCAGCTTTGTGGTGTTAATTATGGGGTAAGTAAGCAGTTACTTCCTAGAGCAAATCAGCAAAAGTCCAGGTTTGCTCTAGAGGTCCCAAAGATCAGAGCTCTGTGTTTCTTCAGGTTTCAATTTACCAGGCTCAAAACACTTAAAAGCGCAAGGAGGAGAGGCTGGGGAGTGATCAGTTTACAAGTGACCTGGGAGTTCACAGTCTCCATCCCGTGAAATTACAGCCCATATAATAGGTCTTGTGCAGACAAAACCGCAACAAATTAACTCTAGCATCTTTGTTGGGAGGAGAAAAACACCTCTGCTTTATCAGCAATTCCCAGGTTGCCCTTCACTACAGCCCCAAGCCCTTTTTTACCAGGAGAAATGTTTTGGACATGACACACACTTTGCTATTCTGCCAAGAAGGTGAACAGCATTTACCAGTGTGCCTTGGTTCGAGTCAAAACTCAAGCCCCAGCCCTTCAAGAAGTGACGAGCACCAAGGACGTGTCTTGCAAATGTAGTTACACCCAACCTCATCACTCTCCATCTGTTACCACTCAGATGAGTTCCTACCAAGTTTTCATGGTCAGAAAATTCTTCTGTGGCCAGTATAAATTTAATGACATGTAGAAGTGTTTGAAAGACTTAGTGCAGGGTGAGCAGTGTGTTTTGTCATCACACATCATTCAGTGCACTTGATGCCATCTTATAGGCGGGTGTATACGTGTCTACATTCTGTTGACTTGCACCAAAACCAGGAGTGTAATGACTGGACATATCTAGAGGAAATTGACAGAGACAGGTCAGAAGCATTGGTCTGTAACAAAAAGAATGTGCTTAAAAATGAGTGTTATCTGCAAAAGTGGCAACATTTTTGTTAAGACTTTCAGAAAATATTTTCTCAAGTCATATTCATTTTTTGCTACCCCACATTTTTTTTGCCAATGACAAGACTGAAAAATATTTTATGATTTTACTGTGAAATCTGCCAACATTGCAAAACCAGGCAGCTTTAATTCTGGGGTTGAAAATTTACTGTTAGTTCCAGCACTGAATCCCATTACTTCTTTTCAATAAAATTGTATTTGTAGCTAGGGTGTGCAGCAATCCTGAAGTTAGACTGCAAGCCAAGACTGAAGGTGCTAAATTCATCTTTCCAAGAAAAGTACATTCAAAGGTGTATATAATCTCTAATGAGGAATTTAAACAAAGACCCTGAAGATGAAAGCATGTTGCCATCTCTGAGATTAGCAGTTGTTTCTAGGCCCTCACCTACTTGTGCAATATCATTGGCAGGGTTCCAGAGGATAGTTTCTCTCCATATAAAAATACCATATAAATAACATTAGGAATATGTTTAGGTGGTGAAGATGAAATTTTGTCTGGTGGTTCTGTGTGTTTGGGGAGCAAAAATGAAACTAATTCTTTTTATAGAATCATTGAGGCCCAAAAGGACTCAGAAGAGCTGCATTTCTTTGGATGTACACCAGTCTGTAGAAGCAGCGAGGTGAGCAGAAGCCAGAGATGCACAAAGGAGACTTCAGTTGCCCTTTTTTGCTGGTGTTGAGAACCAGAAATATCTCAGAAGTATTGACCACAGCTGTGTAGAAGCAGTGAATGTGCTTATCTCAAATGAATTATTACAACTAGATGATGTTTTGTACTCCAGACATTTGAGCAGAGTGGTTTGATGGTTAATTATGTAGGTTTTCTGACTTCTTAATGTCTGTACATGTAGACACTAAAGAGTATGCATGCTCTCAAAAGTCCCAAAGCCACTGGAGGAGGGGCTAAGGTTCTATTTTGACATGTATAACAGCCATCTAGTTCTGTAGAGAAAACCTTTGCCTGAAGGAGATATTTAGAGATAGGACAGGGGAGAGAAACTTTGCTAATGTAACCAGAACATTGATACAATAGTCATGCTGAGTTTATTAGGAATAGGGTATGGATGGTAGAGTTCTCTTTTGGACAGAGAGGAAGATCATGGTTGCTTGGGAAATAAGTCCAATGGATGACACATCTGATATGTTGCAAGCAAATGGAACAATGAGAAAACTTTACAGATTATATTCTCACTCTGCAATACTTGCAACACTGGTTTAAATCTGTGTTCTAATGGATACTGTATGAGACCTGGTTAGCAGGCAATGGTGAACATTCCTCCTGCCAGCTGAGGCACAGCCCTGCAGGACTCCCTCATGCTCCTTGGTGCCTTGAGACAGCATTTCTACAAACTCTGGCTTGCACCCAGATGTTGGGAAATAGTTAGAGACACTTCCTCAAACTGCCCTTGATCATTTCAGCCTGCAAAATAGACCTGAACATCATATGCTAGCTCACCTTGGACCTTAGAAGACTGAAGGACTTAAACCCCTGATATCGAGGGAATTGCAACCTTGTTTTAGGGCTGTAAATTTTTGCAGTGTCTGTAAGTTAGAGTTCAGGTCCAGAATGCTGACCTGAGCTTGACATGCAATATAAATGTATCCTATGATGGGTTTATAACATCCTGAAGTCTGTTGTGGTTGTGGATCCAGACTGCAGACTTTTTAGCTGTGTCCTAAGTTTTCATTTTTACCAGCAAATTAAACAGGGCACAGGCACAGACACTAAAACTCCATTATCTGTAATGTTAAATGGTGCCTTGCCTGATTTTGACTCAAGATAACTAACACTCTCCCTGATGATTCCCAGGTGTGGTTTGAGGTTAATGTAGGGATAAAGATATTCCCCATGTTGAGTCTGAGTGTGGCCACCTTATTTTGGAGGCAAAGACAGATAACCATATCATGCTAAGTTAGCTTTAGGGTCACAATATCATTTTTTTTACTAGCACAGATTCTCTACAGTGGTTCTGAGAGGAACCCATTCTTACATGGCCTGGACCCCAAGCTGATGGAGAGGCTGTTGCATTGCTTGGGAGAAGATAGAAAGCCCCTCCTTGGAAAGGGTGCAAGGAGTGTTTCCATACATACCCCAAAAGGCAAACTTTACACTGGAAATACAGAACAGCAATATGATGAGGATGTTTGCATGGAAAAGTCTAGACTGAGCTACTGCCTACTAGCTTATCAAGGGAAATTCTCTGAGCCATACCCAGAAGCTGATTGCAAGGGTAGGTGTGTATTAAGCCCTATTTTCTAATCAGTTGCAGAGCACATGCTCTTAATGGTCCACTATTCCTTGAAGTATCTTGAAAAGACTGAGCTGCAGTCTGTGCTTCAGCAAGAAAATACACCAAGGGACACGAAGAGAAAAAGAGTGAATGAAACCAATCAGTACCTCGTAATCCATTATAAAATATCATATTTCTGCCTAATGTAGCCTGCAGTTATTATCACAGTTTTGGATCCCCTGGCTGTCACTACTAGAAACTCATCTCTCTCAAACCATTAAAATTGAAAAGAACAAATGTAATCACCTTCAGAGAAATTATTATGATCAAAAAAAAAAACCAGACAGAGAATAAAGTCTTCTGCTACTGGTCCTGTTCTTTCTCTAGCACCTCTAATTCAAGAGCTTGACTCTAAATCAAGACTGAAATTCTGCTAAAATCTGAATATCTGCTTAGGCAGAGAGAAGGAATTTGAATGTACTGACACTTCAAAGACGAGCTCACTTTTTTCAAAATGCTTCTATGGCTTCAATTTTCATAATTTTTAACAGACCACTGCTATAATTACTTATGCAATTGGTTTGACAAATTTTTTATCTGCTTTACAGCTCCTCTTGACTTGTCCTTGCTTACAGTGTAGTTGTGCTCTGTCATAAACATGCAGAAAACAAAGGATCTTCTGTAAAATGTTCTTTCTTCAGTTTAGCAATATTACTTTTTCTTTATATTGCATGAACATTCTCATTTGGCTGTGGAAAAAAGTGTTCTATATCTGTATTTTGACATGCAAATATTTAAAATAAAAATGTTTCAAGGCAGCTGTCAGATACTTTATAAAAATATTAGTTCAGGTTACACATATTTAGAGCACTGAAAACACGGGATATGAGAACTGAATTGAGAAAGAACGCTTTAATTGTAAACTAGCGGTATAGAAATTTTAAACAATAGTAATGAGACCCAGGATATAGACATCTTGAATTCTGCAGCCCCTATTAAGCAAAGTACAGCCAGACGCAACAGTTAAAAATATGTAACCACACAAGTTCCCCATTTGCCCTCTTTTATTTGCTCTGTGTTTTCAATTTGTAATGACAATTTTGTATCAGAACAATAAACCAAGAGGATCATCTTTCTTTTGCCAGCTGTGACCCAAATGACTAGATTTGACTGTCCCACGAATGGAAACTGACAAATGAGACTTCAAAAGACTTCCCATTGCCAAGTTTAACAAAATTCTGCTATCTTTTAACCAAATATTTATGTATTACATGACTGTGCTTTATTATATTTATGTATTACATGGCTGTGTCGTATTAAATTTAAGTTTCCTCTGATCAGCGATATTCTCTTTCAGTGTCATTTGTAATATTTGGTTTCAATTAATATACATGGGACTGAAAGAAATGCACAAAACCTTGTTTATTTTCCAGCAGTTGATGGTAACTGATTAAATCATTGCACATGGCATGGTCTCCATCCCCTGTTTGCTGTGCAAGGCAGCTGGCAAGCCGCACCTGTCAGCCCAGGAGAGAATCTCATAAAGCTGCCAGTAAAACAGTGTAGCTGAATACACATCTGCTAATAAATTCTTTTCATCATATCCTAATCAAACAGCATATGTAGTTTATGGCCTTGCTAATAAAGGGTTTGAAATATCTGCCTGTGAACTTGATTTTATCAATGTCAGCCAGCATGACCAGTTTTTATTTACTCCACTGCTCAGTGGAAAGGTGTGTGGTGAAACAGCCACAGGATGCACAGGAAAAGGGGAAGGAACATAGGTTGTTATCATAAACAGTGGGCAAATCCAGCCTTTTATTAATCCTCTTTGTCCATTAATGGGACTGCTTCACTGCCTGCTTTGCTATTATTCTGTTCCTGACTCCAGCTGCCATGTGCAGATACTTCCCTAGTGGTTCACATGGGCAATACTCTAATAATGTCTACTGTAATAGAAAAAGTGTGAGTGACAATTTGAATTTAAAGGTGTCCATGTCCAGCTGTTTGGTCAGATGACTGCAGCTTAAAATATCAGACAAATAATGATTGACCCTTTTTAGCTAGTGTATAAGAACCAGGATGTTAACATGGTGTATTGGCTTGTGGCACTGGCTTAAAGATATTGAATAACATAATGTCTTTTCACGTGACTATCCATTGATAGTAATCAAGAGTGGCTATGACTAAAATAATTATATTTAAAGTTGAAATGAACATTTGTGAGACAGATTTTGCCATTCAGATTGGAACAGACCTCATCCAGTGTGGCTCTTCTGACTGATTTTCCTATTGGAACAGTGTTTTTTACCTCTACACATAAGCCAGTGCTGTTTTAATGTGTCAGCCCAGCTTGCTACCTAACATCTTCTTCCTCCTTGGTGTTGGTATACAGCAGAAGTATATTTTACAGGCAAAAACATCTTTCTGTGGAGTTGCTAACCCAACTGCACTTACTTCTGGAGTGTCCTCAGAAGCTGTACAAAAAGTAGTGATTTCTTTTCCTTACCAGTCCCAATAATCTCCTGCAAGTGTCCAGCACAGTTTGTTCTTTGCTCTGAGTATTTATGCTATCCTACAGCTCAGCCAAATGTTTCACCATCAGATTTTATCTTCCATACTGATCTGGCAAAGTGTCTCCCTTAACGTAGCTCCATGCATTTTTAGGGTTTCTGAAGGTGTATAGTACATTCTGCATCCAGCTATTGCATTTATCTGTTGTTAACTACAGACATGCACTGTTTTTACTCTTCACCTCTTGTGCAATTCCATTGTAAAAGAGCAATGCTACTTTTATATGTTCAAATTGACATTCTTCTTCAGTGTCTTCCTAATCCTTCTGAAAGATCTCCTAAAATGTGTGGTGAGTTTTGAAGGCAGGAGTTGGATGTAAGTGCACTTTGTTGTTTCAGGAGCCCCACTGAGTTGTGCAACATGGTGATACCCACTCTGGCTTATTTTCTTTTCCTGGATATCCAGCACTGTCCTTCTGGCCTGCACATCTTGCTCCTCTTGTGTGGATCTGGTATCCATGTGAACTACAATAAGTGGAAATCCCTCGGTATTCTTCAGGATATCCTTTGCTTTTTTAGTCACACAAATCTTTGAAAACTTTTTAAAAATGAAAGGCAATCACACAGATGATCCAAATATGACTGTAATTTTTTTTGTGTGTCACCTTCCCTTCTTTTTCTGTTTTTTTTCTCTTTATGGTGTATTGTCATCACCAGGAAGTTTCACTCACCTTGCCTCATTGTTTTTGAGTCTCTGGACTATAGATAAACCACAGGAGTGTTATCTTCTGTGTATCTAGCTCTAAAGAACCTAAAGAGGAAGGAAAGAAAAAAACAGTCAAGACATTGGCAATGTCACAACACATCCTCTCTGAACTAGAAAACACCACTTTCCTGCCTTTGGAAAAAAACTTTGAGTGGAGAAAAAACTGGGAAATACAAAGTCCATAAACGTTATTGCTGCTTCAAAAGAAAAGACACCCCTACCTCCCCTACTACCATAGTATTACATCTTGAGTGTACATATTTCTAATGCAATTTCCACATGAGAGCTTTTATAATATTTTTAGAAATAAATGCATTTAATATACAGTATCAATATCTAGTTATTCTTTCAAAAAACATGGAGTGCTTTATATGTCTGAGCCATTAACAACGACTTTGCCATTACATTAGGACTGACAGAGGATGTCAGTGGAGAGTTACTTAGTGTTTTCTGTAGTCTCAGCAAATTTTCCTAGAAAATTTGCCTTTGTCAACAAGAATAATTCAGTCCCTCATAATAGTGTTCCACAGATCCTAAAAAATGTTTGTATTTATTCATTATGTTTATAACACTGACAGTTTTTTATTTTCACATTTCTTTGAGCAAGGAAAGCACTGTTTCCTGAGGTGGTTTGCAGCTTTTCAAAAGGACACGTGCCTGAAGCACCTGATAGAAGACAACTTCCATGAATAGAGGATTGATTTTTGGTGCATAAGCAGTTGACTTAGGCAGAGACACATAGAAATAACCTTTTAAAGATGTAACTATCCCACAGCAATCTCTCTTCCCCATCAGCTCTCTCCTGATCCTGTTTTTTAAGCTGAGACAGATGTTCAACATATGATTTTCCTGCAGAAAAAGCACCCAGATGACAGTTTAGAATTTAAGATTAAATCTGCACATCCTGGGTCCAAGAAGGACAATTTTATCCTTCTGTCTCAGATGAGAGTCCTCTTCAGGCACCTCTCAGGTTCAAAACGACTTGCCCCTTCCCACTGTAGTAACTTAAATTAGACATGCTTTGGACAGGCCTAGAGGATTGCACTTGACTAGTGAGATAGAATTTCCTAGAGAAGCTTGAACATAAACTGTGAAGCATTTGACTGTAGTCTGAGCACAATCTCTAAGCAGTTTGTGGCATGTAGAGCATGCTCATGGCTTAAACATATTGCCTGCAAAGACCTGGGAATTTATGGAGAAAATTGGACACCGAAGAAACATTTCTGGGAATGACTCCTTACACCCCAGTAGGTGTCTATAGAGAGGGGGAGATGCTTAACCAATCTTGAACATGAGGCTTCTCTTAAAGCCAGAAATGAAGCCTGTGAATTCAGGCAATGTAGTGTTGGTGATTTCCAACCAGCAATCTAAGGATTTCCACAATGGTTATAAGCAGTCAACAAAGAACTGAGGAAAATATTGAGTGTGGATTGTTTGGACAGAAGCCAAAGGAATAAATTTCAGCAATAATCCCTGAATGGGGAAAAGTTCTACTGGAGAGCTATAGCTTATTTCTTTTATACATCCTTGTAGAACCATAAAGCAGATTGCAGATTCCTAGCTGATACAGGATAAATTCTCATTTTAGTGCTACACTTTGGTGCAGAGACCATTTCTAGGCAGCAAAACATTACAAAAATGTACTCAATGGGTTTGGGATTGAAACAGACCCTTTTAATTATTTGGGCTGTCACATAAAACGGCCAGTGGCCACTATTTAGAATGCTTTTAAATTTCATGACCAGGGGCTGTATAATGCATTAATCTCAAAACTGGGAATATAATCCCTCACAGGCCAGTATTTGGCTGTAATACTTTAAGCAGATATGTGCAATTTTGTAATCAAAGCCAAACAAATATGAACTCTGACCAGAGGTATTCTGAAGTGGTTTCTATTTACAACTTCTGAAAAGAGATTTCTGCCATAACACTCATTTTACTTTTCAGCTTGTGAAATAATCAGCAGATAAAAGGCAAAGACTTCCAAAGAAGGGGGTAAATACTAATGAGTAAATATTTTATTATTGAGAAAAAGATGTCGTACTGTTTCTGTACATGAAGCAAAACTGGCAGAACCGGACAGAGATCCTTTATTTAACTGTGGGGTTTCTGACTTTTCCAAGCACAGAATGTGGTTTGGTGTCTGTCAGAATTTTTAGACATATACAACAAGATACTCTCTGCAGTAGAGAAAAGCGTAGAAAATTAATCCATTTTTATCTTTAGAAATCTGTGATGAAAAATTATAATATTGTAGCAGGTGAGTCTGGGAAGAACAGAAGTGATCTTATCTCTCCATTTGACCCAAGAAAAGATCAAGTAGAGCTAAACCATTCCTGGCATGTTTGTCTAACCTGTTCTTACAACCTGTCAACAAGAAAAACAGCACCAGTTGCCAGGCGAGCTATTCCAGGGCTTAACTCTTCTCACCGTCAGAAAGTTCTTTCCACTGTCTAAGCTAATTGTCCCTTCCTGCAATTTAAACATACTGTTTTTCTTCCTCTTGTCAGGGGATCTGGAGAACAGACAATTCTGTTCCTCTTTGCAGCAACCTTTTAATTGCTTCAAGCTGCAGCCCTCTTCCCCAGGCTGTCTATGCCATGCATCGGTCACCTCCAGGATCCATTCTGGAGCTGAGAAATTAGGTGTCTTCTTGAACAACCTGTGGTTCATTTTTTAGTTAGTCTGAGGCCTGATCCAGTGAGTCAGTCAAACATCCAATATCAATCCACAAAACATGTTTTTTCAGCTTATATTCACCCCATTGGACGTTGCACACATTTTCCTCACACTGCATCCTTCTGACCACAATCTACACCCATGTTGTCACTGTGAAGAAAATAATAAATATGACAGATGGCAAAGCATACATTCTTCACATCTAGGGCAAGCAGAAAAGGTANTTGTCACTGTGAAGAAAATAATAAGTATGACAGATGGCAAAGCACACATTCACAGAAAAGGTGTGCCCTCTTAGAGAATACCAAAATTTCAGTCCTAAAGTTGGGCCACTTGGGGGCAGGAGGAGATCTAGCCCTTGTGGCAGGTTAGCTCAGGCTACTCTGGGCTGAGGTGAGAAAGGACATGAGAGGAAAGAAAAGGACTGTGAGAATATCCTGAGCTGCTGACAGGGATGTGGCAGGGCAGCCACAGCTGTGAGGTCCCAGTGGGAAGAGAGAGATAGACACTGTGCAGATCATGTGAGGTCAGTGCATTGGTTTGTGCCAAATCCATGGGGCAAGTACTAAGCCAGGCTTTGCTCCAAGGCCTTCAGTATGTGGACACAATCAGTTCACAGTTACCAGGAGTGCACAAAAGCAAAATCCAATTGTTAGAAATTAGGAATGGAATAGGGGATTTTAAAGTGAGACCTTGATGTGCTACTCTATAAATTCACTGGAAAAACTGGAATAGCTGCGCACGGTGCTGCAATCACTCAAATATAACAGCACTACTAAAAAAGTTTAGGTAAAGGCAGGGGTATGGATAAATTTCTTTCTGAAGGCTGAGGAACTGGGGACTCCCAGGTCTGGGAAAGCAGTGATGGGGGGGCAGTCATGGAAAAATTGATCTGGCCTGGAGTGCTGCTGAGGAGGCCATAAGGCTTGGGTGTTTAGCAGGAACTAGAAGGAAGGCATAAAACCAGGCAGGAAGCTCATTCACTTGAGGTGCAATTAAGTGGTGGAGTTCCTTGGCATAGGATGCCATATATAGAAAAATTTAAGAAGAGAAACAGACAAATTAAAGAAGGAGAAGCCTGCTGAGCTCAGAAAGTCCCTACATTATGAGCACTTGGAAGTAATGCAGTTTTACTAGCTGCTTACCTTGTTATTATGCTCTTGTCTTGGCACTTGCTTTTTGCATTTGTCTTTGGTGGGCTTTTTGTTAGATGCAGTACAACCCACTTCAAGGTGGGAACACTGTTCATGGGAGTCATTCTGGGTCAGTGACCTTTCCAACAGGGAGATCAGAAAGCAATCAGAAAGGCTGTAGGGACACTGCCACAAAGGTGTCATTCCAACATTTGTCTCTTCCTACCACCCACTCAACCCTTCCATCCTGCTGTCCTCACCACAGCCACCTGTGTCCCCAGCAGCATGTTCTGCTAACAGCTGGCATTGCTCTTTGTCCTTGCTCAGCAACAGCTGTTTGTACGTACCCTCATTGTCTTTTGACTGGCAAGTCTTTGTGGTCCCTCATCTTTTTCAGAGATATTCTTAGGATTTCCCACATCCTCCTAAGGGCAGAGTTCATGCTTTCCATATTACTATATTATTTCTTGTACACAAAGACCAATCCTGTGCTGTCAGGAAAATTGTTCAGGGCCTGATTTCTGGACCTGAGGGCAGATGGTGCAGCACAGATCACATCCATACATCTAATCCCTTCCTCTGTAACACAAATTAGGCATATCTAAGGAATCTGTTGGGATTTATATACTCACCTCGAACTGGGCTCAGCTGCCATCTGGGGAAATGGTGACCATGGCCTCAACTGGCATAGACATAAGGTGTGGTTACAGTTTAAGCTCATTGACAGTCACATTCCAGAGCTTGGGTTTTCTCTGGGACACTACTGTGGCAGCATTTTAAAGCTGGAACTGGATTTCAGAAAAGAAAAGTATTCTTAAGTCTGATCATGATTCGGAAGGGAGTGCCACTTATTTATGAGAAACCCCCAGAGATGTCCCATTGTAGACAGTTTGGTAGAAACAGTTGCTCCAGATGAAAATGTTCTCCTTGACCATGGATAGTCTACAGTTCACATCTGTTCTAGATAGGATCTTAGGTCATGTTTCATCTTGGACAGTAAAGCCATCCTCTAGCAATAGACTGATCAAGTCTTTCAAGGGGACAGAAAATATCTCTGAAAAAATTGTGTCTGCTCAGTAAGACTGCAATGGTTTTAGAGTTTGGCATATTTTTATACTTTTTGATCTATATAAAAAAAATGACAGTACATAGAAATGTATTTTGAACTTTGAAGATGTTAAAGTGTGTGTTGGCTCATTAATTAGTTAATCAATATATTTCCAAATTTTCATTCATTTTACAATTGTATTCTGAGCAATCTTAAAAATGTGATCTAAAAAAAAGACATGCCAAGATTTCCCTCCAATTGTCTCATAGCAAGGAAATCAACAAATGTAGTGATCTTTAGAGAAAAGTTTATTTTTGTTTTTAGTCCATTAATATTTTCATTATTTTCAGTAAGGCTAAATAGATTCTCCAATTTACATACATATATATAACATTAATTACTGCCCATGGTTAAGGTATAATGCCCAAGCCAAATCTTACTCTTTCCAGACATTCCACAAGTGCCTCTTCTAAGTGTTTAATAATTTTCATTGTCTGATATTCTCATTTAAGTTAATAGTCTAACTAGAAGTGTCATACACTTTAAAATGTATGTAAGTTAATTGTGCTTTGGTATTAAAAAGTTTCTTAGCAAAAATAAAAACTTCAGTAATAACTATTTAATGAGAACATTTGGTCCGAGCACTGTACATGTTAGCTGTTCTTAAATCACTACAGAAATGGGTTTGGACTGCAGTTTTTTGTTTCAATATAAGTTGGTGAGCAACCAAATTATAATCAACATCAATAAAGTGTACAGGCTAGAACAGTAAAAAACTGATGAAACAAAATGGTTCATGTCAGTTGAAACAGGGAGATAGATTCCCATGTGTCTCATAAAGAAAGGGAAAATAGCCCTAATGAACAGTGCAGTGAATCCAGCCCTCTAGTCCTTCCTGAGGCAAATCTTCCCTTGACTTCAAGCCATGTTGTTTGTGTAAAAAGCTGACCAGGACTGGTGTGGGAGATTTTGCTTATTTCCAAATACAAACTCCTGCAATCTTTGTGAGCCCTTTAACTATGTGTGTGTTCGTCTGTCTGCTCCCAGTGACTGAGGCTTTTTGTCCAGGAAGATTTCTATTTCATGCTCAAGTTTTCTTCTGTTGTTGGAAATATTTATTCTACCTTGTTTTAAAGCAAACAGGAAAACATCCTAAAATTCAGAATCACAGCAAGTTCTTATTTCATACTGGAGATCATTTTGTTCTGTGTCCTCCTGCTGGGGCTGGATTACTGAGTGGCAATGAGATGTTAGCAAATGCAGACATTCAACTCCTTGTCTTTAATTCCTTTTTAAAAATCTATTTTTGAAATATAGTGAAAACATAATTTTTTCTTTTTTGGCTTTAAATTACATCTCATGCTGAAAAAAATGGAAGACAAAATCTAAATAAATGTGTCTAAAAAACTACACATTAGTCACAGAAGAAATATCGTAAACCTCTACCTCATCTAATCCAAGCAGAAGTCCAGGCCCTGCCTTTCATGTTGGACTGAATGCATTGCTCAGGAATTGTCAGAATGCCTTCTTGACACTCAGACACAAAACTTAGTCAGGATTCACCTTCATAAGAGCAATAGGAAATCTCTAATCAGGGCTAGTTATTCCAACTCCCTTTATAGTCTCTTTTTGTTCCCTTTATAACATCTTTTTTGCAGTAGAGAGAAGGAGGAGCCTCTCAGGAATAATCACATACTAATGCAGGTTTCTAAAATGGGCGAGATAAGCATCTCTAAGCATCTTTTGGCTCTAAAGCAATCCTGCACAGGCTACCTGAGGTTCAGATATCTAAACTGTAGACAACTAAAGTTAAATTACTTGTATCCTACATAAAGCATTTAAGTGAAGAAGAAATAATTGGACAATTTAATATGTTAAGTTGAGCAAAAATTTCTGACCAAAGAATAGCTTTTGTTTGGCTGAAGCACATCTTTCTGAATCACAGCCAATATTATTATGAAGAGAAGGAGAATTCACTACTTTCCCTTGTAGATTCTTTGTCTGACTAATCTCCCTCACTGCTGAAAAATGTGCCTTATTTCCAAACTAAACTTGTCCGGTTTTAGCCTGTATCTACTGATTTTCTTCAGGCCTTTTTGCTTTGGTTTAGAAGTCCTTTAAGTGTTCAGAGGTTTTTCTAATGAATGCATGTGCATACATATTCAAGCCGCCCTTAAATCTGCTATAATCTAAATAGATTGAGGATTTCCAGTGCCCCACTCTAAGGCATTTTCTCCATCCTGAAATGATTTTTAAGGTCTTTTCTGCATCCTTTTCAATTTTTCAGCTTTTTGTTTCCCCCCAAATATGGACACCAGATGTGTATGCAATATTCTCGTATCAATCTCATCAATATTACACACAGAGGCAAAATCATCACCCTGCTTGTATTTGCTACTCAGTTTACACAACAAAAGGTTCATATATTTTCGGAATTATATAAGGAACTTCTGATCTGTTGCTTATCTCTAACAGTTCATTTTAGAACTGCTGCAGAAGCTTTGCTGTAGTACCAGGTTAGTTGAAATTGTCTCACCTGGCTAAATAAGTCAGCAAATTTTGTGTATCATTTTAAGTTCTTCAACTGTTTTTTACATCTGTCATACACAACTGTCTTCTGACACTGTTTTAGGAATATTTTACATTACATGTGGTCAAGCCAATCCTTGAGAGCCAATACTAGGGGTAGAAATGTACCTCATGACTGGTTACTTACTTCAGGGAACTCTCAGACCATCTTAACCATATTAATTTATTGCTTTATCCGTTTTTTGGTTTCGTTTTTTTTTTTTTTTTGACTGGGATTGATGTCCAGCAACTTGCCTAATTCAAACTTTTTGTATATTGGCTCAGGATTTGTGCTTTTTTTAGTCTTCTGGAATTTCACCAGTATTTCAACATTTATTCAAGAGCAACATTAGTGATTCAGCTGACTCCTCGGGAAAATAAGGGCTCTTGGATTCAAGCTACCCAGCCTACTGATTTAAAAATATTTAACAGACTTTGCCTAAATTCCTCCTTGCTCCTTGAAGGACTGGAAAAATCCTGATCATCTTCATGTGAAGTGGCTAAAGGAACAAGGCAATGTTTACTGAAACCTTATCCTTCTCTATGATTAATAACAGATTTAATATCCTTATCTAATGTCAGAATTATATCACTTCTAGCACTTTTTTATCTTTAATAAAACTTTTAGTTATCGGTCTTTTTCATATAGACAGGAATTATTTTCCCATGCATTTAGTTTCTCATATTAATTATACCATTTTGTTGATAATTTTTCATTTTTACTGCTAACTAAATCTGCCTTTTTAGTTTTCACATTATACATTGCTTTTATATTCACAGTTTCCACAAAATGATGTTGGGCTTTTAGCCAAAGTTTGTTCCTTCTTGATTGTGAAATTGTAAGGGTTTAGCAGTTTCATAAACTCTTCTAAAAGAACGTCCAAGTTTCATTCAAAGTCCTCTGCTTATATTTCATTTTCCAGGAATTTTGCTCATAACAGTCCTCACCTTTTAGAAATTATGCCCTTTTAAAAGCAGAAAAAATGCCATTTATTGGGAATTGTCTTTCTTTATGTTTTTAGAAGAGTGTAGATCATAATTGCTTGTGTCTAGGCTGTCACCATCCTTCAATCTAGAGAGACCATTTTTTGATCTAGAAGAGTAATTTATTTGTATAGAACACCAAAAGGCTACATTTAAGACAACAAAGAAAAAAAAATGTTATAGGCAACATCTTTAGATGAATAACCACACATTAATTTTTTAAGACTCATGGTTTTCAGCTGTTTGAACTGAACTTCCAATATTCTTGTTCCAAGTTGGAGCTTACACGTAGCAAGATGAATTCTTTTTTTGGGTTGTCTAAGATACTTTGGAAACAATTAAAATCATTGGGTTTTGTCACCTGTATTGTAATAGACCCTATCCTGAATAGATATTGCACAAACCAAACTGTTTTATTCATTTAACTGCTTAGATTTAGGCATACAGAATAACAACAATCCTTTATGCCTGATGAAGCGATAAGCTCTCTTAAAAGCAACTAGAGCTGCAGTGAACTTTGGAAAACAAGCCCCCTAAAGCTTGTTAGTTTTACTGCCATTTTCCAGGTGGGCTCATAAGGAAAAGGGAGGCCTTAAAATAATGGAACTAGCCAAAACACACTCAAAGGTAATTCAGAAATTTGAAAGCACAGCAGCCAATACAAATGTCATACTGTGGTAAGGATGCAAGGCAGAACAACAGTCTTGCATTTCACCGAAATACAAAATTCTAACTTTCACTGAGTGCATCTTGGAGGAAAGATGACAAGCAGGGCAAGTGAAAAGAAAGAGGTATCAAGAAGGCTAAAGAGGGAGGAAAGTATATGATTATTCAAAATGCAGGCCAGATTGTGGATTTGCTATCAGTTATGGAAGAAAACAAATTTGTTAATAGAATACACTTGGTTTACATAATGAACCTGTGACTTTTCTTTCCTCCCTAGATCTGAGAGAAAAGGTAGTGGGTATGAGAAATTACTGGTTTTTACAGAAGGATTTTCAGACATCCTTCTGCAGCTGCGAGATGACTTGTTGGGCCTGAGTCATGTTTCCACCTCTTCCTGAGTATAAATTCCTGTGGATAACCAGAATCCACCCAGTAATTAAATCCCAGCCTCCAAGAGAAGGTGTCCCACATAGGAACTGCAGTATAGGTGTGCCCTACTGTTCTGTGTTTGTGATATCCACTGATAGTCCAGAAAACAAAAAGAAGAGTGTGCAGTCTTTTGTCAGTTGAACCGCTTGTGCAATCCTCATTATCATAATATTTGGCTGCTCTCCGGCCCTTAATATTATGGAATTTTTCCCCACTAAAAATCCCAAAGTTATGCAGACAGACCTGAGGTGTGGAGGGGTGAGTCAATTATTTCAGACCTACATTAAAAATCTTCTTTCAAACAGAATGTGAGTCTCCTGAGTCCTGATTTGTTATGTACAGGTGGTAGCACACAGGTCCAGTTTTAGCAAATGTGGCAATCTGCCCTGCTGTGCTCCAATTTTGTGACTAAGAATGCAGAATTAAACCCAATGTTTCCTGGCTGTGGCAGGTCCTGTATGCAGACCATCCTAGGAGGTTTCTGAAGGACCACACCTGCTGTAGGGGCTTGGTGGTTCTGCAAACAGCCTTGCACCCTACTCAGGAGAGGAACAAAGTGCAAAGATGGTGATTTAGATTAGTTTAATGGTGCCAAAGCATGAAGCACACAAGGGTCTGACTTCATCCCCATGTTCATATGTGTATAGATCTCCTAAGGAAGACCCTTCCAGAGCAAGAAGAAAGAAGAATGAAACATTCTAAAAAAAATGGAAAAAATCCAATGGAGAACAATCAGTTTCTAAAAGAAAATACTTAAGAACATTTTTTTCCCTGACAAGTTTCAATGTTCATGTATTCTGTTTTATTATGAGATCTGGAAGAAACTGACCAGGAAGAGAAAATAAACTGCAAAATGTCTTGTAGAGCTTGGGAGGGAGGGGCACAAAAAGTCACTGCACTTTGATGTGTTTTTTATGGTTCCCACTAAGAGATTTTTGTGTGTAAATAATGTAGCTGAGATCACCCAGAATAAAGTAAACCTTTTCCATCAGATGCTCTGATTTCCTTCAAGACCTGTTTGTGTATGCATGTGTGTGTGTTCCCAGATAGCTGAGAATAGTCAGTGATTTCAAACACATTGAAACAGTACTTCAGGATTATTTCTGAGTTTTGGTTTCGTTTTGGTGCTTTATAAAACAGAGGAAATCCTAACTGCTATTTCTAAAGAATTTTGTTGTATTTTCTAAATTATAGAAATGGAGAAACCCAGCTGCTTTAGGGGCTGGAGTAAAGAGGTGCAACTTTGTTATCATCATAGAGTTATTCCCCATCTAAGTCAGATGGGAATCAGATACAAAGATGTCATGTTTAAAAGTGATGGGTTTTACATTTGCTTCAGCATCTTACCCTGACTCGGTCAACTATAATGAAAGAGGAAAACCACAAATATGATATCCAGGAGAGATGCTATTACTGTTCCACCAATCTGATTGGGCAGGGCTGTTTCAGCACACAGCCTCAGTTATATCAATTACCACAAAACTCAGAAGGTATTTGGCATCCCTCAATGAGTGGCAAAGAAATATTGTTTCTTTGTGACCACTTCAGTCCACAAGACACACTCTAATGATCCAGCACAAACTTTTAGGAGCATTGACAGTTCTACACATCTCTTTCCTGACCTCTGTGGAATATTTGACACCACAAAGGGTTTGGCAATAAGTTACCAAGTGGTAATTCTTAGGGAATTGCTATGTTCCCCCAGCACAACCTATCTTTATTCTGGGAGGAAATTGTCATTTCCATTAATGTCAGTCAGAGATGTTGAAGGTAGACCTACATTTTGTATTTCATAGCTGACTTTCCTGAGCTTCCAAAGTAATGCAGTCTATGCTTGTTTGCAACAGAGCTAAGCGCTTGCTTGGATTAGTGTTGATTAGGTCTGTTGGTCTGAGGTTAGACCACAATTCCTTCCCAAATGGAAGTATTTTCGGTCATCTTTTCCCACCCACAAAAGGCACTTTTTTGAAGAAGGATTTTCTGGGTGGGTAGAGAACCTGTCATTCACCACTCTCCAACAGAGCTGTCCCTGTTTGCCATCACCCCTTCTTCATTCAAGTCAGTGCTGTCAGTTACATTAGTTGTTTTCTGAGCACTTCTTTTACCCAATAAAGGAAAACAAATAAACAAATTGGAAGCATGTTAAGCAATCTCTCTCGTTTCCCTTCAGTAAAGCATAATGGAACAATTGTGTAAATAAAACTGTCATTTTTATAGACCTCAGGCCAACATAGTTCTCAGGCACATAAGATTCTGTGGGATGTGGTTCCCACTGCAGCCTGTCCATGACCAACACAATGTTCAGTTCCTTGACCAGAAGAGGTGGCAGTGCCCAACATCAGCACCTGTCCTGGGAACCAGACACCATGAGCTTCTAGTTTATGTCAGTTGTGTTGGGCTGCTGCTTGTATTTCCATGACTTCCAAGCCCTCTTTTTGAGCAAAGTGTTAAGTCGTAGAGTGGAACAGCATTTTTTCACCTTCTGATGGACTATGGGGTTCACTCACACTCATTTGGAGTGAAAAGGGAACCTCCTCATGCAGAAATGAGGCAAACTGTAACCTCTGAGTATCAAGATTCAGTATGTCATGAATTTGACCTCGGCTCAGAGTCTTGCTAAAGTGGTTGTTATAGGGCAGTTTCCATGGTGAATCACACACAGGACTGAAAAGCTTGAGCTTGGTGCATCAGCAGCGTCAGCAGACATTTATATGGAACAAGAATGGATAAATTGTCATCTCCTCTAATGACTGACCAGTCTAGCACCAGAGCCCTTGAAATATAGTGAAAGGCACGTTTATGGACTATGGACTATTACGCACATGGTAGACCCTTTTGAGTTGTTTTTTTTTCTCTCAAATTCAAACAGTATCCTTTGAAAAAGTTTTAAAATACAAGCTGACTTCATTATGGAAACCCTTATAGTTTGCAGCTGGATGCTTGTGCTGAAAAAACACTAACTGCTTTGGCACGTGCTAGGTGGATTGGGAGCTGTGAGATATATTATCCAATCTAACATTTGCATCTGGTCAACTGACAGCCCACAGTGCTATAGCTGAGCTAATAAACAAGGCATCATCTTTATATTTGTCATTCACTGCTATTAACAATGTTGACTGAATTAATTGCTCCTGATTAGCCAGTATGTGATCAGCAATGAAGGTAAAAATGAGAACATAAATGATTATTGTGTAATTTCATGCTTAGTTTTGTACTATCATTTGGCAGAATACTGTGTACCAATTTAAAACAGCTGGTCCAAGTGAGCTAAACTAGTTTAATATCCGGGATATATCACCAAGGGGATTACTTATTAAATTATAGGAAGTGATATTAGATTTCAATAGTGGTTTATTATTCAAAATTGTTTTGCCTTACAACAAATTGTAGTTTTTGACCTCAGAGTTTGTATCTTTCATTTTAATATTGTGGTAGTTTATTAGAATCATAAATATTAAGATATAAAAGTTTATTATCCCAAAATTTCAACAGAGACTCGTTGGGAACTATTATTCCCAAATGCTTTTTTGATGACAGTAAAATGTACTGTAAGCTAAGTGAAAACTTTTATTTAACAGTTCAGCTATAATGCTGTTTCTCTGTTACATAAAAAAGACCACACCATTTCATTAGAAGCAAACTGCATCATTCCATCTTTGTGTAAGGTAAGATTTGCTGCCATTTTTAAAATAGTAGGTCCAGATTCTCACTTTCTACAAGGTTATTGCCGTCAATTCTGATGTAATTGCTCCTGCTTTTCACTGGTTTGAGTGAGATCAATAACAAATTCCTATCTTGTTGAGTAACAAAGAGAAAATGTGGTTTCTGGTTTCCTGACAAAATTTGCATAATTTTTTGCTGAATATGTCTTCTGAAAGATAGGAAGGTAAGGAAAAATGCAGACCTAAATGAGTAGACTGACAAACTAAAAGGAATGGTTTTGTCTAAAGCTGAGTAATCTCTTGTGGGCCTCATCATTCCTGCAGCCAGTCCCATATTTTGGTGCGCACTCTTGGAGAGCAGCTGTACCGTACTCATTTACTTTGTGCTGAGTAGATTGCAGAACAATTTCTCAGTGAATCAGAGTGAAAAATATTCAACACATTTGGCTTAAGTCTTGTCTGCTCTGTGACTTGTTAGTCTCCCTGCACAGGATTCATTTGACTGGCCGGAGTTGTCTATAACATAAGGGTTTTTTCCTTTCTCAAGAATTCACCCTAAACTCCCTTTCCATAAATGAGACAAACAGGCATTTCTGGGATATGAGTCAGCTCACAGTCATTTAATATAGGCCAGAGGAATTGTGTTCCAAAGTTGCTGACTTATTTTCGTGGGCGATGCAGGCAATCTATGGTGACTTGCTCACATACAGTTAACTAAAATATCTAAAATGACATTAAAACTGTGTAATCTGTATCTCACTGCAAGACCATAATCTATCCATCAGGTGAAAAAAGTGCAAACTGCCTCCTTTCTCAGCTCTGAGGCTATGATTCCAGACTGAAAGTGATTTAGCAGTTTTCTGAAGAATATAATCAAATATGATAGGCTGGGCCAAGTTAATCTCTTCCCAGAAGGTAGGACAGCTTCTCTGTGGTGCTGCTCTATGCTGTGCAGAGACATGGAATCTCCAGCAATACCAAACAACTCATGGCACTGTGGGACACTGCTCAGTTGGCTCCCATTGGGAGTATTTACCCATCAGCTGTCCTTCTGCAAAATTCAGTCTATAGCATTTGGCTGCAGATGCCATATTCCAGAGAGGAAATGTCATGACCACCCTATAGACAGTAATGTTGGATTTTGATCTCCTCTGCACTGAATTTATGGGCAATATTAAGATGCCCAGTGCTGGAGACAGTTCCAGTACATAATGGTACTGGATAAAATACAGTGATTTGTAGTGCAGGCTTTGTCACACTGTGTGATGAGTGATGCAGTTGGACAAAAAGTTGTGTTTTTTTCCCCATCATCCCTTAACCTCCTTGGTGAGGAGATGCTAAGAAGCAGACATGTCTCCATACTTACTCTTTTGCAAGTGAAATTTCTCTTCACTTCAGTAGACATAGCAAAACTCTCTGGCCTTTGCTACTTTGCTTTGAGTACAAAACATTTCCACTGAGCACTGGTTTATGTATGCTGTAAGTATGATTTTGATGTCTTTCTGGTAAGGGCAGACTGAAGGTTTGACTTGTCTTTTTAGCCAAGTACCACAGCAATAACTGATATTAATAAGGACAAGAAGTTGGGAGTGATTGTGCTTTTTATCTGTGAAGCTGCACAGAACAGAGCAAGTGGAACAACTCCTTTGCTTATATTTTTAAAAGGTCAGATTCCAGGCCTGTTATTCATGGTTTATACTACTGAATAGAATCTTCTTCTGCATGAAATCTGAGCAATACTCACATATAACATTGCATGCTAGCTGGGGCCCAAACCCCCTTCTGTCCACAGCCTCTTGCACTTGAAATGATTTGTGCTTTATGCTTGGGCTGTCTGGAATTCTCCAACTAATATTGGGATTCTGTCTCCATGTAAACAACCACCTAACTGTGCAAGAATTTAAAGGCTGACCACCTTCCAGTACCCACCTTTAAGTTCCCAAACTGGCTTGGAACAGGTGAATTCTGTAGCTGTTCTCCAGGAAATCATCAGTGAACAGTCCAGTGCACTACAGAAAGGAGAATTATGGAAAGCATTACCTTAAGTGTGTGCAGTAGCAGTGGAGAAGAAACAGTACTTCATGGCTAGAGAAGGGTGACCTGAATTCACTAATTCTGGTGTTGGTCTTCTGCAGGTCTGTCATGAAAACATATCCTCTGTGTGAATTTAGCTAAGAATCAGTGGGGTTTTAACAAATAAAAAACTTATGACTTTTCTTGCTTGCTTTGGTAATATGTTTTAAGCATGATTTCCTTTCTTTCATCCTCACAGTAACCCTCATAAAATATTCCTTTTTCTGCCTGTCCCTATCTTCCGATTCCTCAACCTGTGATTCATTGTCTGGGAGATCTGCTGGGAATATTGAGTCAGGTTCTCTTCTTCTTTAAGCCAGGACGACTTGCACTGCTACTGGATGTACTACTAGCACATATGGCAAAAACACCTGCTCCAAATTCTGAAGTTCCCTGAAACATCTCTGGCTTACACTTTGAACTGTTTTTCAACTAATCCCTTCCTTTAAAGAGGTAGGGAAGAAGACTACAGTGGTTCTTTGATGTTTTTAAACAGTACCACTGCTAGGTTTTTTTCTGGCAATTACAGAAGCAGGTTTTTTTTTTTTTTGTAGTGGATCCATAGCTTTCAAATACTTTGAGTGTGGCTTTGTAGTAAATTTGAGCTCTGAATGTGCATTTCCATCACAAAACTATTAAATGTAATTGATCTTTATTTTTACATTTTCCTTTTTTTCATGATTTTCATAATGTTTTAATTATAAGCCTGATGTATATTGTTACTACAATGTGAGTAAAGATGAGGATATTAAAAGAAACAGCAGAACAGAACATACAATAAATGTGAGGCAACGTGGAAAATTATCAGGATACGCTTTTCATCAGATAAATGGCAATTATACTTTTATGCATGAATGTGTATAAATGGCATTAAAGACTTCAAAAGATAATACTTCTGACAGCCAGCACTGCAAACTGAAGCTGAAACATGGGAGTCAACCATTGTTTTAGTTTTCACCCTTTCATCTTAAGAACTAATAAAAATATTCCATAATCACACCATAACTGGCATCTTCCATGACACTCAAAGCAGAGGGCAATCCATCTTGCTCCCCACATAGATTCATTTTCTTTCTGCTGCTGACAACAGATATGATCTGAAGATATAGCTGAGGCTTGATATGTCACCTATCAGATTTGCATTGCTACTTTTCAGCCATCTTTGAAAAGTGAGAGTTTCCAACAAAACCCAAGAAAGCAAATCACAGAGATTTTGGTCTAGCTATTTGTTCCAGAATAGTCCAAATGTTCAGATCTGTATTTAAAGGACAGCAAAGATTTGAGTATAATGTTTTAATCCTCTCTCATTTTGAAGAGTTATTGAAATTGCAAAAAACCTTCAGTTTCTCTTATGCATTGTATTTAGAAATTTTCATGGAGCCTGACACCCTGTGATAGTGTAAATGACTGAAAAAAGCCATAATGGTACACAATCTAATAAGCAGCAGAAAATGATCTATCCAGGAATTCTCAGAATGTTGGGGTGTAAATGGTTTTCACGGGGAATTATATGTCAGAAATATCACAGAAAAAGAAATTCGGTATGGAATCTGGCAGTTTTCCTCAAGTAAGGAATTATCAAAACATTAGGCAGAGGATTTGACAGTTGACAAATAATATCTTATAAAAATGAGAGTTACACCTGCTTTTCCTCTATATACCTTCTCCAAACAGCAATCCAGGGCACATTAGCTGCAGTCTATGGGAAAAATGAAATTTTGACCACTGTCAGATTGTGAAGCAGGGCAAAAATCAGGAGCATTACTGTATAAATGACAAGCTGAGATCTGAAACAGATTCACTGCCATGGAAGCGCAGCCATAGACAGACTCACATCTCACATGCTTACCAGTGTAAGAAAGGGGAGCCTGGTAATTTTATGCAGGATTTCCCCTCCTCCCCACCACTTGGCTTGCAAGATGTAATGAACTCTTTTTTTCTTGTAAAGTATGCAACTGCCTCCTTTGCAAAGGACATGAAATAAAGCATTGCTATGTTGTTTGAACTTAAAGCAGTAAAAAGATAGCAAACTTCACAATAACTAAGGTTGGTCATTCTGGCCTTGATTCAACAGTGCACTTAAATATGTGCTCAAGATCATCCCCATTAAGCAGAGCACTTAAGCACATTCTTAATTTTTAACATATGTATAAGTGCTTTTCCGAGTAATGATAGATTTAAGCACATGCTTGTGTGTCATACTGGATTGGGGCTAAAATCAGCACATATTAGTTCTTTCCAACAAATCAAAGCATCTGTTTCAAAAATAACAATGGGTACTTCATAGCAAACAGCTGTCTTCATCTACAAAGTGTTTCAACCCAAGGCATGACTTGATGTGCATAATAAGACAAATACTTTTTAAGATGGACTCAAGTCTTCCGGAAGGTATTGGTCCTTTCTAAAGAAGAAGGACCAAAAAAAAGTTATTATATCTTTTGTGTCTGTAAATATTTTTTTTTTTTGTAATAAGAATATATGGATCTAAGTGCAGACTTAAGGAAAAAATAGAAAAAATATCACAGTTTGGATTTCATGTCGCTTCAGTGCTGTATTTAGAACAGCTAGAATTTCAGTTTGCTAAAACATTTCCAAAGCTATGGCTATTTTCATTTTTCCACGGGCAAAGGTTTACATATTTTTAGTGTCAATTCACTTTAATAAATAGGCACCCTTTAGAAAGCTGTACAATAGAGAGAATAATAGTTGTAAGGCAAATCATCTAGGGATTAAGGACTAATAATATAACACCACTCATCCCAAAGTATTCCTAAACACTGGAATGACTTTATAAAAAGATATCAGTCCTGAATCACTCACTCTTTCCCTTTTGGGGTAAACCACAGTAATGATTTATCAAGGCATAGCATTACATTTAAGAACAGAAGGAGAAGGATATTATCGTTGACTGCAACAAAAGAGAGAATTTTACGTACTGTAGACAGAATAATTACCCAAATTGGAATTGGCCAGGGCGGAGGAAAAAAAATGGAGGAGGTGAACAGAAGGTCAAAATGAAGAAATGGGTGACTTCTAGAGAGCCATTTGTCACCTAAAGGGGAGAGGAGGAGGGGAGAAAGAAGCAGAGAAGAATTATGATTCTCTGCGGAAATCAAAGCAAAAGTATGCATTCCTGCCTTCAACATTGTTGTTTGGTAATACAAGGTTGTGGGGAGCTTGACAGAGAGCCAGAAATAAGTTTCTTTTACCCAGAGAGACAAGACAGATATATCTGGGAAAGAGGCTTGGGAGCCCTGTAACATGCTGAACTTGAGCCAAATATTATTGGAAAGGACCTGGGAGAAAAGAGAAACTCCAGGCACGGCACTGGCTTTCTTTGTTGGAAAGATCAGATCTTTTTCTATGTGATTTGAGATGTTATTATATATATGAGCTTGCATGTGTGTGTGTGTTTGGGGTGGGGAAGGAGGGGGCAGGTATTTTGCCTTTACAGGAGCAGCACTTTACCAGAAGTGAGCTCATCTGAGTCTTTGGCCATCTCCAGACTTAGGGGTCAGCATAAATTTCTCTGTAAGCAGTTCAGGACATGTATTTGTTTGGCTTCAAAGCCCACAATGGCATCATGATGTTGATTGAAGACTATTGCTGCTACTGAACTATCCACATTCATGCACGTTTGAAAATCTGTTGAATCCACCTGACAGAGCATTGCAGAGCAAACTAGCTTGAAATACAAAGGTCAAACTATACTGTTAGAAGATTAAACATAAGGCTCTCTTAGGGCAGAAAGATCTGCTTTTCTGTCTACTAAGGCAAATTCAGCAATTAAAAGCTCTAAACAATTATTCTGTGTGTTCATTGTCATTGTACGAAACAAAAAGGTAGAGATGTAAGATCTAAATGTTATGCACACTGCATATCTTGCAATCATGGCTATGCAGATCATATTTGAGTCCCTATTTGCTGAAGATGAATAATTTATCATTTAAGTAGAGTAGGAATTTGGAAATCTAATTTTGCAAATTCTTCCATTCCAAAATATGCTTTCATTTTAATCCATTTGAAAGCAGCCATAACAAAAATGGTTTGAGTCAGTAAAATGTTGTGTTTTGATAACAGAGAGATATTTTGCTTCAGCCTCTTTTATTACATCAGATAACATTCATTTAAAAATGAAAAATCATTTAAAATGAAACATTCCTTTCTGCTTGTTTTCCAAATTCTTCTTAACCTTTTTTCTCCTCTTAATACAAATGAACCAGCTTGACATGGCCAAATATGAATTAAGAGTTTAATGCAACTTCACATACTGACACAAAAATGGGACTTTGGTACGAGAATAAAAGAACACCTCTTTTAGCATGAGGAAACCTTGACAGAGGGAAGGCAAAGCCTCCTAGGACTGTGAGATATCTGTAAAAGCCTGTGGGCAGGAATACTAAAAAAGCTTGAACTTAAGTTCTCTACCATTAGAATTATCTTACTTCCTTACCTGAGAAGGACATTTAAAAGAAAAAAAAATCCACAAATTTTTCTTGAGCATTTTAGTCTGAAGCATATGTAATATACAAACATATAATAGATACTCTGGCTATTGTCACTTAGTTCTAATTTTCATCACAAGACTATGCAGCTCCGTTTTTTTGTGGCTTCTTTGCTCTTTTACTTCTAATCTCTGTCATTTTGCATGCTACTAATCCCATGTGAACCCTTTGACTTCTACTATGGCACTGTGTGTACCTAGAATTTGACTGATGATTCTTTCAGCTGTTTGGCTCCATTGATATGCTTCTGAATAAAGGGCTGCTCTTACACCTACTGAGGTGTAAGAGCTGTTTGCTGAGGTTTCTCCTAACATCCAGCATGGCTTCATAAATAACTATCCCTATCTATCTCAAGCTTAAAATGCAGAAAGACTATCTTGCACTAAAGAAACAAAAAGGCCACAGAGCTGGATAGGCAGGCTATAAAAATGTTTTATATTATTTCAGTGAAGATATGTCCCTAATCCTGTTATCTTCAAACTAAAGGCATATTTTTAAAGTTACAGCAACTCTGACCAAACTATTTTGCAAGTGTCCTTTAGACACATATATTAAGAAACTTAATGTGCTCAATTTGCGTAATTGTTCATCATGGCACGATGCATCCCAGGAATTTGTGTGAGTTTCATTCCTTACCTGTATCTGGAATTCTTTTCTCTCTGAAAAAAGGAATGTAAATAAGTCAGCCTCTGTGGAATAAATTTTTTTCAGAGACTGAAAGTCATTTCTCTTGCCAAGTGGTTTCCCTACCACCCCTGTTGTTTGTAGCAGATCCTATAAAAAAGAACACTTTGCTCATGGTGATCAAATGTGCAGTGCCAAGCCTTTGTTATCAGAATGACAGCTAAGAGCATACATCTTATACAATCATTCATACTTAGTTACAATCCTGACTTTTGACAGGTTTATTCACTACACATTTGTTTTAAGAAATGCATTGGCTAGAACTTAATTTTTGTTGTATTAACATTAACCTGGAGGTTTAGAATCCTGCCTGCATTACACCAACAGCAATGATGTGGTGACAGGGAGAAAGCCAGACTCGTTGAATTTGTACCAAGACCTGTGCAGCCAAGCTTTGCAGTTCCCTGAAGCTGCATTAACTCTAACACAAATTCACTGGACTGCAGTTACATCTTTTCTATTCATGCCTCTACTGGTAATTTAATAGTGCTAGGATTTGGTCTCTGGATTTGAAGCCAACTTGCACAGCATTGCTAATCCGTGCTGTAAAAATATCTTATCATTGAAAACTGTGTGGTTATTGTAAAACTGACCATGTGAACAGTTAGATTCCCAGAATGTGCTGGCCACTTACTTGTGGTGTTTTGAGTATGGTATATAGACTGATGAAATATCCGTTGAAATTTGCAGTAGCAACCAAGGAAGTTTAGTTCTTGCACCTTGGTCTGGGTCCTACCAGCATTTAATTAGTCACTAGAGTCACAATCTCAGAATCCACCTGAGCTCTTTCTCTTCAATCTGTACTGGCCCATGAGAACAATTGCAGCCTGCCAATCAGCATTGCCAGGTCATCCAGGCATCTGACTACATCATGAATTTAGTGGTAAAGTAGTGAAACTGCCACTGTTTCACTACAGTTCTGTTTGTAATGTATAATTTCCTGTATATTTGTGACAATTATTAGTCTCTGTATTAACACAAAATTGACATGGAAATCAAAAAAGTAAGGAGAGATATATAGGGCTAACAAGGAAGAGAGGAGACAGAACTGTAAGGAATATGCCATGTTTTAGCTAAAATTTCTTGTAAAACAATTTTCAATCAATATTAACAAGACAGTGTTTGTCTAAATGGTGCTTCCTGGCAATGTTAATCATGGAAAAAATAAATGTCTTCAGTGGGTTTGTTCTGCAGAAACTTTCTCATGAATGACACACATAGATTTGGTTTGGACAAAAATAGCAATGTTGGAGGGAGCAGTTTTTGACAAAAGAAAGCAGAAGCTCACCTCTTTTTAAGCCTGTGACGGAGGGGTGGCAGAAGTTAACAGAGAAAAAGACTTCGACATAGTCCTGATAGAGTATTAAGGGGGAAAAAAGCAGATATCCTGCCTTACTTATACCTACTGATCTCTTTGCAGAAGTCTTTTTACATAATGATTGTTTCTTCACCAAAGACTGCATACACAACACTTGCAAGCTGGTGTTCTATTGAAGTGAAAGGATTTCTCAGAAGCTGGTGCACAGAGTTACTTTACCTGGACTTGTGATATACCTTAGAACCTTGCCAAGCTCATCACAGGCAGAACACAGGAGCAGGTCTTACATGCACCCCTGTGATGCTTTAGCCCATGGATTCTTCAGCTTAGCTTCTGGAACTAGGAAAAAATCCCATGCAAAAGGTTCCACAGCTTCTATATGGGCAAAATTGGAGTTGACAAGTTTTTTCTTCTTTCTCAACAGCAATGAGCACCAATCATTCAACAAGTTCCTCGTGCACATTTCTCAATGATGTGGCCTTACTTTCCATGGTCTGTTTGTGCCTCTGGGTCCTGCCTGTTTTGCTCCATATGAGAGGTTAAACTTCATAGATCAACCCATGGGCTTTCAGTCAGTCACAGCCAAGGCACCAGTCTCGTGGGAAGACACATTTTAAGTGAGAACTAGATCACCTGTAAGGAATGAGAGAAACTAGTGAGCCCCTCCTTGGGGGTTCAAGCAATCAACAGGAAGAGTCACTGGTGTTCTCCTGAGGTGCACAACAGACTTTCAGAAGAGGCTGAAAACTACTAATTTATTAAGACAAACCCTGAAGGAGGCTGGGAATTGGAATGCCCAGATATTTCCCCAGTGAATTCTTCAGCTGATGTAAAGATGGTATTTTGACACAATCTGATCCACAAGACTTGGAAGCAAACTTGGCACTACTGTGTAAAAAATGAAATCTCTCCTTTTACATTTGCCTAACATTTCACTGTAATATATGGATAATGAGTGCTATGAGTAAAAAGTATTTTTACAAATTATTACTACAACTCTGGATAAGATTTTTGTGCCTACACTTCTTTGGCATTGACATTGACATCAAAGAAGAGGGAAGAAAAATGATGAAAAATTTTATGAATTATATGAGATAAAGATATATAAAGACATCTTTAAGAAGACCTGAAAGGTCTGATTCTGATCTAAAATCTTGGGGTTTATTTACTCAATTAATAATCTAGGCAACAGTTTTAGTAACAGATTTTTTTACCCATAAACTGTCATTCGTTGCAGACAGCACTTATTCTTAAGATATTTAAAATGAGTCGTCTATGCCTAAATCAGACATACATTTCATCTGGCAAGTCTTGGGTACTTTTATTGCTTTCTTGGCACTATATTATTTTACTATTAATACAATTAAAACTGTAAATACAGATAAAATTTTTAAAGTTGCATGGTTTTTGCACTTTCATTTGTTGAAGCTTTTTAAAGTGTTCACAAACACAAGATCAAGAAATTTTAGAGCATTGGTCCTGTTCTGACAAGTAAGTTAGGTACTTGCAAGTGAGAAGTGTCAAATGAAATTCTTTAACTCTGTGCCTATATTGTGAAATCTGTATTGTTATCATTTCTTTAAAGTCTCATTACTGTAGGAAATCCAAGTAATTTTAAAAAAGAAAAAATGGTGATAATGAAGTTGTAGAAAAAATCTTCCCACTTTGAAAAAAAATCAGGTTTTAAAATGAAACAAATTATAGAAATAAATTTGCATTTTCCCTGATGGGTAATAGCAACGTGCTGTAAAAGTCAGCATATCAAAGTTCTATGAATTGCATCCAACAAATGCAGGCTTGGAGATACCTAAGATAGCTAAGTAAATAGCTGAGTGAGAATAGAAGGGAAAACAAAAGCATACAAATCTATTTGTTTCAGAAGGAATGTTTTTTTTCCCTGGATGGTTCATTCCAGAAGTGGAAATATTTGAACTAAGACATGCTAGCAATGATCATAGCTCTAGTGTCTTTTCTGCAATTTATTATAAATTCTTTTTGGGAAAGGAAAAGTTTTGTGTATTTTTAAAAGTCAAAACATGGCTTTAAATATTCATATTTTCTGAAAGAAAGCATATTGCTTTTCTATTGAGTCATGCTATGGGAACAGAACCCAGACCAGGCTGCTGGGACTCCTACAAGAACTTTCAGTTGCTTGTGAATATTGTATAATCTGAGAATCAAGGGACTCAGCTGCAGTTAATTTTCATTTGCTGTTTGTATATAAATGCTTTTAGTACTTAAACTAAATTCAGATCAATTAAACTAATGTTGTTTGACATAATATTCCTTGTTCCAAAATCAATATCCCTTCATTTGACAGACTTATTCTTGAATTCAGGATGTTTATTATTCTTAAAGCTTACCTATAGACCTGGTTTTTGTCTTTGATGATGTAAACCAGTTCTTCCTTATGTACCATGAGCCAGAGTATAATGGGGTTCAAATTTCTCTGGTAAATATCTTTAATTGTAAGATCATGTCTGTTAACCTCTTGCCATAGTGCTAACTTCCTATCCTTTCTTTTGTCTTTGTTTTTATTTCTTTGAGACCATATTCTCCCAAGGAAGATACATTTTTTAGTAGTACTCTGCTACTGAGGATGTCTTTTGTCTGAGATTGTAGTATTTGGGGATGAATGGCCCTCCACCTGGTTTCAGAGGATGAAGTCTTCCAATTTCATTTCAATCAACGGATTCCATAAACGTCCACAGTCAAAAAATCTTTCTCCAGAATGAATTGGATACAGTTTGTGTCACTGCCTAGAGACCAAGGAGGGAAGCAAGGGGAACTTCAGGGAAGTTCTTGCAGACTCTGAAGACAGACTCTTTCAGTGTTCATTGTCTAACACTGAGGAAGGTATAAAGTGCTGGTTCCCTGGGTTTCACAGAGATCCAGGGCTGAAGTGAGTCATGAAGTCAAGGCAATTCTCACTCTTCACTACTTGCATCACAAACCCATTCACAGATAGGAAAGTTCTTGTTGAGAAAATCTGTACCACCAGGGCTGGCACTTTCTTGTCCTCCCACAGATAAAGCATGAATCGAAATTTGTCACTGCATTGTGTATTTCTGCAGATAGTAACAGCCTTCAAGAGCTTGCCTGAGTGATATCTGGTTAAGCATTGAATCTTTAGGATTTAGTCCACCAGGAGTATTTTCTTAAGCTTTAGTTCTGAGAAGACAGAGCTGGGCTCATGCCCTTCAGATCCTCTTTACCCTCCCACTGCAATACTTATAAATCTTGTGATTTTGTTTCGTCTGGCCCTTGTCCAAAAACAGACCTGTCGAATAAAGGCAGCTTTGGGATAATTTATCAATGTAACAGGGGGAATAGTGGGCTGAACAGTAGTTTTGTGCTGTTACCAAGTGAAACCACCACGAGCAGTTACCTAATTGGAATAATATGGCACATGTTCCCATAATTGCTCTCCTTTGATAACTTTACTTAGGTCATGTTTTCTTAGTTAATTATCATTAGAAAAATATCTAATGAAGGTAACAAGGACTAAAGGTTGAAAAAAAAATGTGCATAGGCTGCAGTGTGACATTTTCAGACACAAATATTTTCTTAACATTAATGGTAATAGAAATGATATAACTTGGCATCAACTGCAAATGTAATCAACAGCTATGGTTTCCCAGGTATTTATTATGACTGAAGGTCAGAGTGGAAGAGGGGTTATTAATAAGAATTAAGACAAACTCTCTCAGTTAGGCTGCTGGAGGGCAGAGTCCTGACCTCGTCCTCCTCTGCAGCTCCCCAGACCTCCAGATGCAGATGAGAAATAAAATCCTCTTGCTTCAGGTACAGCTTCTCAGACAGTCAATCCCTGAGGAAAAAAAAAAATTAAATGGGTATTTTTCCATGCTTAGAACAAGAATAAAGATAGCATGGCTGCTGATAAATTATATCATACTGCTGGGAGACGTGAGAGAACATTACTGTTCTGAGCATCACATTCAGAAGAAAACCCAAACTTTTTACCCTTCCACATTCTATTCTGTGGAGAACAGTTTAGATTTTCTGACAAGGCATTTTCTCTATGATTTTTTCCTCTGTTCTTCTTCAGTAAAAAATCTATAGTTTAACCTACAAGGTCTTTAAAAGTATATTTTAAACTGAAAGATTCACTGATGAACTTATTAGTATGTATTAGGCTGGTATCTCTCACCTTATCTCAGGTGCCTAACAGTTAGAGGTCTTAGTCTGACCTGAAGACCTCAGACTCACTTTATAGTCAGAAGAAAAAAATGGGCATTCCCAGATTGCAATCCATCTTATTTGAGCTAAGTACACAAGACAGGTCAGATGAATTGTGGCCTGGATTTGCTTCCACTGAGTATAGCAGGAAGCCAGGGTAACTAGCAGAGGTTTAATGTTGAACTTTTGGATGTCTACATTAAGGTAGATGAATTGCACCCCAAAGTTATGCACACTAATAAATTAAACAGTATAAAGGAGCACGTCCTGCCACTTTGTTGCCACAAAAACAAGTTTGGATGGTACCTGGTTGCTTTTGACCTCGGAGTGCTGCTGCTGTTCAGGCCAGTCCTGGAGTGAGCTGGGGCCAGAGGTTGTTGTGAACAGTTTGGATGTGGCTGCTTGGTGTCACAGGGCACAAGAACTCCATGCAATGGATGCAGCCTTTCCATGCTGCAGAGACAGAGCATGGCTATGAGGGCATTACATTTTATAGTATGGACACAGGCTTAGCACCTACAGCAATCAACTCCTACCAAACCTATTTTACCAGCTCCACAAGTCCCACTTTCCTACAAATTTCAGAGGAACCAATCTCTAAAGAGATATAAGGATACAAATCCCTTCCTCTGGTTTCTAAGGACCTCCAGAAGCCATAGAAAGCTCTCTTCACAGAGCAGGCAATGTTAATCTGAATGATAGAAAATGGAAAAAAAAAAATGTAAGCAACTGTGTGACAACATCTAACTGAAACATTATGTTTTAAGGCCATGATTCTGTTCCCACTGACTTCAAAGCTACAGGATTGGGCCTGAAATGTTTCTGAGGTTTTTTTTTTTCAGAAATGATAATGGCCAGAAGTGGAGTTATTTTTATTCTTTATGAGAAACAATAAATAAGAGACCATACTTACTTTTCACTGGAAATTTTGAAACAATCAGTTCACTTCAGGGAAAAAAAATTAAAAAGTCCTCTGCACTGAATTATTTTTTCCACTATGACCATGAACACTTTCAAAGAAGCCTGACTCAGGACAGCCAATGCAGGATAAAGCCAAGCTACTAAAACATCTTCCCTCTCCTTAAACATTTGGGGCCTGTACTTTCTTTGTGGATTTTGTCACTGGGAAAGAAAACAGCTGTGTTCTTGAAATCCCTGTTTCTTTTTCTTGGTAGGTCAATTCTCTTTCATGCATTGTGTTTGGCCCTGCTGGTATCTGTGAGAGAACCTGTTTTTTGATTAATAACAGTTTGCTTTTTTTTCCTGTAAACTTGCTTATTGGCAGGGTGGTTTTCATTAACCAAGCCGGTAACTAGAATCAATTACACTAACTAAACAAAGCAGAGAGTAAAACTGTGGAAAGATGAAGATAATAAGAGCTAAAAACCGTCACACACAAAAATTCTTCAGCAGAAATAACTAAAACAAACTTATGCCACCAGCCTTTTTGCTTTACAAATGATGTGAAAAAACAGTGCACAGTTCTGTGTTGCTACTCTACTGGTAGAATCCTTGAATAATTTAGATGGGAAAGGACCTCTAGAGGCTTCTAATACAACCTAATAATAAAGGCAGCATCAGCTATAGGATCAGACCATATTTTATCCAGTCAGATCTTGACAGCTTCCTAGGACAGAGATTTCATTACCTCTCTTGACAGCCTGGTCCACTGCTTCACTGTGTCCATGAGGACTGAACTTGTCTTTTTTCAGTTTATCTTTGCTCTTCCTCTCCTCACCATGTGCTACTTTGAAGGGCTTGGCTCTGTCATCTTTCCAAACCCTTGTTCAGGGTCAGCCAGTCCCCTTAGTTTGGTGTTGTCTGCACACTGAGACTGCTCTCCAATGTCTGCACCAGGTCACCAGGGAAAATTCTAAACAGGGCAGGCCCTGTGACAAATCCCTGCAGCACCCCACTAGTTACCAGCCTACAGAGTATGACCCTTTAAAGCATTATCCTCTAGGCCCAGGCATTACATCAGATTTTAACCACCTAGTCATTCATGAGTACAGAGTATGGCATCCTTGCTGGAATGCTAAAACCCCAGCTAAATCCAGGGACATCCAAAACTCTTACCTCACCTACTTACCCTTCTCTGCACAAAACCAGGTTGTTGGGCATGAATGTTTTTCAGTAAACCTGTGCTGATTTTACATCTTGTCCTTTACATGCCCATGGATTCCAAGAAGACTTGCATGATGATTTTCCTAGGACCAAAATGAGACTCAGCAATTTACAGCCCTTGGATAACCCTTTTGCACTTAGCTTTAAAAATATGCACAGTATTTACTTTACTTCACTTTCCTATAATCTCCGGGGTCCTCCCTTTATTGCCATGACATTTCAGAGATGATAGAGATCTTGCTCTGACATTGGCTGTCACTCTCAGGCACAGGCTGTATGTTCCCAAGAACCACAGGGGTTGAGATCTTTTACCAGAGTCCTTAACTTGATTCTCATTCACTGCTTGTACCTGTTGTGCCTTCCTGTGACCACAAAACCCTGGGGAACCCTCCTGGTGAAGATGAGACAAAAGAAGGCATTGATCCATCTCAGCCTTATCCATGGCTGCTGTCACTGAGCCACCTGCCCCATTGAGCAACATATGAGATTTTCATTCAGCCCTTTGCTGTTAAAGGTTCAACTCTAAGTGAGCTCTGACTTAACTGACATCATTGCTGCATTCCTGGACAGCTTTGAAAATTTTCCTTTGGGGCACATCCGTCCCTGTTTCCATGTTGCCCATCCAGATGTCAGGCAGATTAATGTTTCCCATTAGAACTGGGATTTGTGATCTAAGATCTTGTGTTCCTTAGAAATGATGGAATTTCACAAAACAGGTCCTGGTGGAAAGGTTTTGCCAAGAAATTTCATTACTGAAATGAAATGCTAACATGGATATTTAATTATGGTGCTAATAGTTATGAAAATTACTCATTTATCCTAAAATTCTTGATGGATCTAAAACCACATTAGGTACAGGAATTTTTCAAGATAATTATGAGTAATTTTTACAAAGAACTCAGGAATGTCTTATTTTTTTGATGGCTCATTATTAAATATCAACAGTTTTGGTTGGAATGAATGGTTGGGTTTTTGTTTAGGTTCATTGCTAAAGACCAGACTGCAGTATTCACTGTCACGTTGACTAGCTTAAATGAAAACATGATTCTTCAAAAAGTAGCATAAAAGTATTGGTAAATTCTTAATGCAGTTGAAAGCAAAGTTACTATTTCCCCTTCTTTTAGTAGAAGAAAAAAACCCAAACATATAAAATTCATAAGTAGGATGTGTTTCATAGAGCAATCTAGCTGAGCAGCATCATGGTCCTTTTCTCCAGAAACCGATAGAAATGCTCCAAATTTAATCAATATTTGAATCCTGTCATACTTTTCAAGAGCTTTTCAAGAATGTGAAAACACTACATCCCATCTGAGTCCAAACTTGGGTTATTGAAGATCTGTATAAAAATTGTAAATTATTTAGAAAAAACTATTCAGAGTACTAAACCCATGACCTTTCCCTGATTACCAGAAACACAAAATAATATGACATTTTCAGCTTCATGAAATATGATACCTTTTCTTCTTTTGCAAATGTAAAAGGAACTCTCACTACAGAAATATAATTATTATAGTTATAATCTCTCTGCAATTTCAGGATATAATCATTGTACTCATTATAACCAGGATATGTTAAATGCTTTTACTGCAATCAAAGTAGGAAGAATTTAATAACAAAATTCATGAAAGCTCTAAAGTGCCATTTAAATGTTTCCTACTTCCCAGTGTTTTCCATGCTCTAAGCTTGCAGCATTATAATGTCTAGTAATCTTCTTACTTAGACAAATGCTTGTAGGCATGCCTAAGTGGGTTTAGGTCCTAAAACCCACTTAATTGATGCTGATCCTATTTGGAGTTTTATAGTTCAAGCATTGTTTGGCTTCTCTGGCCAAAAAAAGTTGTTTTTTTGGTTTTTTTGTTTCTGTTTTTTTTTTTCCTCACCAGTTAGTCTTATCTTTCCCTTTAAGACTAAACCTGGTTTTAGTCTGGGTGCTTTCTAGCACTTTCTTTGATGATGTCAAAGCTCTGTACAGGAATATTAGCCAGCAGGCAGCATGGATCCAACCATTATGCTGCTGAGGTAAAGAAATGAGATGTGTGAACACAAACTGTGTTGTGCCATGCCTCAAGGCCAAACCTGGGTTTCTACCAGGATCTCCTCACTAGTATGGACATCCTTTCTTTCCTTGTCCAAACAAATCCTTTAAGAGATGGAAGCAACAGCCCAAGTAGTAATTTATTGATAACAATAGGGAAATATTTTAGGAAACTAGAGACCTGAATGCATAGATCTTATAAAAAATGAAAACATCAAAACAAGAAAAGAAAAATTCCATTCCTGAATAACATCTAACCCTGGTGGCACAGTACTGGGAAAAGGTCAATATACATTCAGTCTGCCCAAAGAAAAATAAGTGTGGACAACATTCTTTGACACCTAGGAGAAAACTAGGGCCCAATAGTGCTAGAAGTATTTTGTGAGACAGTTTTTTAAATGGTCAGAGCTGAAGCCATATTTGCATCTGTCCCTTCCACATGACAATCATAACCTTCTCTCCCACTTCCTGGCCTAGATGACCTCCTATTAAACAAGCTGGTTTTTGACTGCTGTTCTTAAGTGTTTAACATTCTCATTTTGTCATTTAGAGAAGTCTCTGTACTGAGGGCAGGTTTCTGCTCTCTGAAAAGGGTAATTGGTAATAGCAGGGAAGTATTTCCAATGAATAATTTTAGCACCAAGAAGGATGGTAAAATGAGATGAATCATCAGAACAGCAAAGTTAGCAAGAACTCTGGTAAAAACTAAGCCTTTCTGTTTACCTCAACCTTTGTCAATCCCTCCTTTATCTTTAATAATCTAGTCATTCAAATAGGAAAACTAAGCTTGGAACAAACTCATTTAAATTTCTAGACATGGAGAGATCTGCCTGTCTCTTTTCTTACATAATATATCATCTCACAATCCTTTGGCCAAGCTAGCTTTGTCCACATGTGGGGGAACTCCCTCTCCAGTCCATTTCTTCTGTCCCCAAAGGGACAGGTCATTATGATAATATTTTTTGGCTCATCCACTCTGATAATGATATTCTGGGACAAGTCAAATTTCTGGTCCAAAGGGAGGCAAAATGAAATATTCCAAAATAGGTATTTGTGACCAGTGCATTAACAAAAACCACTCTGGGTTATAATATACAGACAACTCACTTCAGCACATTATGTCATTCCATCTCTGTTCAGGAAACTAGTTAACAACATGCTTAAAGGATGTCTTTTCTTGGGATTATTTTTTAAAAGAATTCCTAAGTATTTTGTCTCAGGTGGGTCTTCAAAATACTATCCTAACCTACAGCTGCCAGGTCAATAGAACATGTTTTCTATAAGAACTGAATCCAAAGTGAACCCAGCTATATCTGTTTAGAGAATATATATATACATTTTTAAAGTTGGTTATATAGATACACATACATTTTTAAAGTTGATAAGGGCCTTTCTTGTTTTCATCCATTCTAAATTTGCTTGTAAGTGTATTAATATTGCACTCCTCATGTGTACTAGAAAAATATCTGCTTTGTTTGCAGTGCTTAGTGTTAACACCAAGGTGAAGGACATGCAAGAGTGACACCACAGTTTTAAATATTATGTCAAAATTGGTAATTGCATGAAATTTCCTTGCACTAAAGGGACTGTCAGGTCAAATTAGGTCCCAGATTTTGTTTTGATAAAGAAAAGCCTGTAAAAGTCTTAAAAATGAAACATTATCATGATTATTTGTTCAACATTCCAATGGGAATTTTTTTCCCTTTTTTTCTCCTTTTTTTTTTTTTAAACAAGGATTGACCTACAGTGTTCATAATTCAAACATCACACAGTTGTGCTGATCACTGCTGGCCCATGAGAACCTAAATGTCTGAAAGGAATTTAAAGAAATTGTAAAGCTTAACACAACAAGACTGGTTTTGCTATAAAGTTAGGAAAAAGGGATAAATAAACAATATAAAAGATAAGGCAAGGATATTCTTAAATATAAAAGACAAATGGAAAAAGATTTATTAAAGCCTGTTTGGAGAAAGATAATTTGTTCCCTTGTTTTTTAATGGCAAGTGATCTGTATTGAATATTCAATGCAAATAAAAAATTGGAATCATTATGTTTGTGTTACAAAAGTAATCTGCTCAAAAACAATATCTTTTACCTCGACAGCTACTCTAAGCAAAATTATCTCAAGTCACAATAGATTCCAAACTAAAAGTCTGTCAGCAAATTAGAGTTGCAAAATGTAAATTTCACACATTCAAACAGGTTGTGAAATCTTCATATGTGGAGATTTGTAGCTAAATTTAATAACAAATGTTCTGCTCTAGTCATGAGCATTTTATGGAAATATGTTCCCTTTAGATTGATGAGGGGAAGAAAATGATTTGGGGCTTCTATACAACTGCTTGAAAGCCCAGATGTTCTCAAAAAGATTCGTCTTTGCTTCCTTCCTTTTTTCCATAGAAACTTGAATGATTAAGAAAACGATGTAGTTAAAGCATTAAACCAATGAAGCTGGATAGGTTTAGGAATTTTACAGCAATGTAATGATCAGTAATGTAAATATGCCTTTCACATTTTCTTAATAATTTTCATAGAACATTTTAAAAGTAATACTTTGGTAATGTCATGATGATGATGATGATGATTATTATTGTAGTCCTTTAAATATTTAAATAATAGGTATAGCTATCCANTATTGTTATTGCTATTGTTATTATTGTAGTTCTTTAAATATTTAAACAGGAATATGTACAGCTATCCGAGAGACAACAATATATAGGGCATTTCAAATGGTGGTAAGTATCCTTGGTGATTAGATAGCTCATATCTCTGTTCTTGAACTGACAGCCATGATTTGGTTTTGATCTCACCTGGGTTTGGTCTTCTGAATGACCTTAGATTTTATTATCTCTATGTTACTAATCATTATTGTGAACTGGGTAGGATATTAAATTTGAACATTCAATTCCTTCTTTGCAAATAGAAATAAGTAGGTTTAAAAACATAACACATACTAGTATTAATATTTTACATGGGCTCAAGGCTCAGAAATCCCAGAATCATTTACTAAATGTGGCAGATTATTTCCTTTGTGACTGGAAAAACTTTTTGTTTTATCCAAGATATTGAGACAAAATTCCTGTTACTCTCTTCACCATATTGATGTAAAATGTAAGCTCTTTTATGAAAATATCTTTTGCTCACTGCATATTTATACACTGCTTAAAATACACTCTAAATACATACATACAGAAATGTTCCAAGTGAATTATATGACGTTAAATTCATAAAGATCCTTTCAAAGAGTTTCTAATGAAGAGTTCCCCTCCAGCTTTCCTGTAGGCACCCTTCAGATACTGGAAGGCTGCTATCAGGTGAGTGTAGAAGCAGACTCAAAATGCTTCAAAAAACAATGGAAAAAGATCAGAGTTTTTATCCTTTGTTCTGCTTTTGTAAAGTAGAGTGACCAAAAATCAATTTTTTAATAAATCCAGATATATTTTCATTTCAAAATATAGAGGCATCTACAAGTTTGCATCACACTGGTAGCAAAGCAGTATGGTTACTCTGGTAGTAAACCAGAATGAAAAATTACATCTGCACCTCAGAAGTCTGAAGAAAAATATAATTATGTCTTTTTTATTTTTAATGATAGACAAGGAAGGGAAAAATCTCTTTTATTAACCTTTTAACAATACTGCCTTTGAATTCTCAAGGTAGTAGTTGATTCTCAAGGTATAGTTTGCCTATATGGTCTTGCATCAGCTTAATTCTAAATTCCCAGTTTTTATATCTTTTAATGCCATTCAAAATAAATAAACAGCTTCTGAATCCCTGGGTAAGTTCCAAGTCTGTTTAAGGAGGTTTTTGTTATTAATTTTTAAACTGGTTCCAATCAGTCCAAAATGCTGGAGAAAAATAGGAGGAAATGATTGCCAAGAAAACATTTGCACTGAATTCCCCAAGTTATTCGGTGAAAGGGTCATTTCTATATTTGTCCCTACTCCCATGTGTAGGACAGAGCTTTTCTCTTTCTGGAGCAGACTAGAAGAGAGCAACTCTTTGCCTTTGCATTTCCATGTGTCCAGAGAAGCAGTGACTTACCCCATGTCAGCCTCTCAGTTCTCTCATGTGTCTCTAATGGATTACTCCCTGGCAGTTTGTCCTGTGGCCTTGGCACAATTATTTTTCATGTTGCACCAAACCAAGCCAAGCCAAGCCAAGAAAAGTTCAATGCCTAAATTAAATTTAGCAGCTTAAAAGCCTTTTCCAAACCAAATAATTTTATGACATGATGATTGGAGAAGTCCTTCCTGATCCAGCGTCTATTCTCAATCACCTGTGAATGAATTTAAGCTGATTGGCAGAACATGCCAATACCTTCAGTATCATGTACAGAGGATGAACCTGACACATTAGAGCATACATGTAACTTATGAGATGTCCAGCAGCTGTGATGTACAAAATCTAGGCATGTTTGAGTCCTGTTCCTAAGAAGCTTTGTTAAAATTGAATTCCTCTTTGTCATGCTGTTCATGGTAACTGTTGGCAATGTGAAGCAATGCAAATATGCTCTAACCCTCCCACCTTCCCCCTGTGTATGTACAGGTCAGGCTAAAATCTGGGTTTGATTATGTTAAACACAATCTAAGTCCTGAGCAGAAGGGAAAGAAGCACCTTGACCTTTTTCTTTTGGTACAAAGCAGACGCTAATATCGTTTTAAAACCAATGAGGATGCAGGGTTTTTATAAAACAGTAATATCAACATGCAATTGTCCTGACCATGTTAGAGCTATTAAGTTCCCATGTTTATACCATGCATTTTTCCTCACTGTAAAACTGCAAGGGATTTCTCACATACGTGGTGTTACTCAAACATTTCAGGCTTAATCCAGCCTTACTTGCTACCTTTAACTCATTAAACACTCTCATTTTCTTTGTTCCTCTTCTACCTATTTTTCCAGTTATATGGTTAAATTTCTGGAAGAGCTCATTGGGTTTTCTAGAAGACCAGGAGTTTAGAGCTTTGAGTCAATGTTTTAGTGGGGCTGACTTTGCCATGCACCAATCGCAAAATAAAATAATGTTAATAAAGACTGAATCTGAAGTATGACAGGTGCATATTTAAAGCCTTGTGAAATCACTTAAACACAACAGAAATATTTTAGCCACAGTAGTGGCTGTATTTAAAGCAAGTTTTATACGTAGGGGTGAAACTTTTAAAACTTGCTGGTTAATAAATTCATTACCTCTAATAGAAACCTTTATGTTTGATAGACATTTCTTACTTTCAGGAGTGACATGACCTCTCTCCAGGCAGTAAGTCCCTACTGCAGCCATGTGTTAACTTGATTTTAGGGAGTCTTTGCATGCAAGAAAAATCCTCTGCAAACATCTTTCATTTATTTAATTTAGACCAATTTATCAACATTGTAGCAATCTCTGTTTAAAGAAAGACATAGAAAAACTTTTAGTTTCCCGTAGATCATAACAGCCATACTTCAGAGAAAAATAAAAGGATTGCTGACATTTGCAGTGTTTTGCTTAATATTTATTTGTTTGTTTAGGTTGGTTAGTTGGTGGGACTATGGCACATTTGCTGCAGCTCCCTGCCTTGTGGGTTTCAGTTATCTAAAGGGCTCACCTTCTCACAAAGCATTCTGTACACGGCAATTTGTCACCAATTGAGGAGGATTAAAGAAGGATCAGTTGCAAGACAATCTGCTGCTTATATTTACTCTATCTACATCAAAACGTCTTCCTACCTTGGAGAAATCACAGCCTAGTGCATGAGCTATTTGTGGATCTGTAACAAGTTTACCTGATATTAAGAGCAGATTGAGTACAAACCACAGGTTGGAGCCTTTTTGTCTTCAATATTTGCCCTTTCCTTGTTGTCACGAATCATCCATTGATTCTGAGAGCACAAACATTTCTTGATGGTGAGAGTTAAACTCTTTTTCATACTTGTTTACACACTCTGTTCAGCCCAAAAAGCCAGTTGCACTTTTCACCTTAGTCTAGAGGTAGTCATGCAAACAAATGCCTCAAACCTGAGCAACACCCTTTTGTGTTCACTCTGTTTGCTTACCTCATGCTTCTGCTCCCTGTTCCTAGCTTGGTTATAGATTCATTTTAGAGCTGAGACTCTGAGATCAAAGGGCCTGAAGGTACACTGAGAAAACACCAGTGGGCAAAGGGCTGGCCTTTGCACACATTCTTTCATAATTCTGTTTTCTGACACTCAAATCTTTTGTGTGCATATGTGTGTGTGCATGTTTACCTGTGTATATATGTAGTAAATATGAGTACCACAATGATCTTCAATGCATCTAAATATAAGACTTATTCAGGTGTTACCCACCTGTACTTCATAGTAAAAGAAAATTGGAGAAGGAAAGGAAAGGTTCTAACAGGGCCTGAATCCATTATAAACTATTTTGTATATACAACTGGCAAATCAAAAGACAAGATAATATTGATTATTGTCCCAGACAAAGAAAGATGACCCTGTTTTGCCTTGGCTTCTAAGTCAGCACGTATCACTGTGATGAAAATCCCCTTAATTTCATTGGCTGAGGTCTTTAAGATTTTATTTTTAGGAAGGTGCTTAAAAGCCAGTCTGGCATTAAGAGCGTTCACATGTTCCAGGAGCACAGAACAATCTATAGTTGTTAATATGTTGCTAATGTTTTTAAAACACACATGAATTTTTGTGCATAGCTTTTGGAAATTATGCATCTAAAGACTTTTTCCCCAGGAACCATGCTGACAGATGACATCTAGTCCACCTACAGATTTCACTAAAAGAGAGAACAAAACTAAATTAGTGGTGTCACACTTTTTTTTCTTGTATGGTGCCTAAATCTTCACAGCAACATGCCAAGGAAAAACATTACCAATACCCAGTAATTCACTGGCTGTCCAGAAGTTAGGTGAGAAGTAGACACATGGGCCTGTCTCCTTAGAAAAAGGGCATTTATCAAACAAGCAACTTCAACTCTGAGCTTGACTCCACGAAACCAGATAATATGAGACTTGAAAGGGTTTCTTAAGCAAATATAGTTGGTTTGAAATGGGACTTAGCAGTGACATAATTTGCAGGCAGCTAAAAAGCAATTATGCTTGCATAACCTACTCTCTGAGAGGTGGTTCTCCATCACCACCACAGATGCCTGGAAGATCACCACAAGGTGTCCACAGCTTTTCAGTCTTTTGAGAAAGTTCAAATCCAAAGAGGCCGGTAAAAATGGAGACAAATCCTGATGTGCTGAATATTTGACACTGGTATGATGTATGGCTTCCTCTTAAATCAAACCTATTCTCACGAGTTTAATTTCAGCTTCTGTGATGTTTTCTTCTTGCATAGGGAATCCATTGTGTGTCCAGAAATGGCATGTCTGCCTGGTTTGGCCTTGGCAGCCTCCTCTGTCCAAGCACACACCAGCCAAAGCTACTTACAGGAACTGGCCAGAGAGTCAGTGGCCTAAGTCACGCACACCTTTTGTTGTATGGATGTTATCCTGAGCCCTGGCTTTGCCTTGCTAGTGAAATAACATGGAGACACTACAAAATGAGAGAGCATTTTGTACACCCTCAGCTTTTGAATCCGGCACTGGAACATGCTCACAGCTGTGTTGCGTTTCAGGTTGCTTCATGTCATGAGGCAGCAGGGTGTAGTTTTTCCTGGTGGCTTCAAAGGGTGCACTGAGCTGCCTTGTGACACCTGGGGCTTGTTAGGGTTTTCCTTCAGGCATTCCAGATGGAGCATTTCAGTGGTACTTTGGCGTGTGCTCTGAGGCCAAGACTGGTGTGCCTACAACAGCAATTTACTTCAGGTCAGGAACAGGCTTCTGAAGTTAATCATCCAGTTAACCCCTCCAACTGCTTCTTGGATTGCATCATGGAGTGGTTTTGAATCACAGGAAATCAATACTTTTTGGGTCAACATAAACCAAAAGGTGTTTTCTGGCATTGGACCTAACCCGCAGCAAGTGATAATGGGCTGAAATTTACAGTGTTAAACCAGAGCTAGTTGAAAACCAAGCTACTGAAGTGCATATAAAGGAGTTATTGCATCCTCAACTCTAACTTAAAAGATATGCTACCATCAAATCTTACTAGAGTGAACATAGCTTGTGTGGAAAGTTGGGAATTTGAACTTGAGAGTGTTGCTGGAGCCACTTTGTAATGGTTAATATTTAATAAAGCAATGTAAGAAATCATAATTTGAGCTTTCCCAAATACAGAAAAAGGTTTCTTCATAACCTCATTAAAAACACCAAGTGCTGTAACTATCTCATGTTGATTTTTGTGGTGATCATTACTACAGAAGTGAGGTATTTCAGCAGGAGCTCAGTGATCCCATTGTGCAGAACAGTGCACATGCACTGAATGGTAAGATTTAATCCTTTTAGCTCCCAGTCTGAGTGTAAAGCCTTTGTTAATCTATGCTTTGAAGCATGAGAGTTCATTTTGTTTCCATACTTTATTTCTACTGGTGACACTTGTGCTGTGTTATTGCAGAGTATTGTTCATTCTTTTGGAGAATGTACTTGATGTTATGGTTCATTTATAATGCTGCTCTTCAAGTGAAGACTTGCTTGAGTGCTAACATGATAAAGCTTGCTCTGTCAATCTTAAGACCTTTACATCACCTTTTGGTGGTATGTCTAATTAAAAACAAAACAAAACAAAACAAAATTGAACAGAATGTGATGTATGAATTCATTCCTTCTATGTCGCTGTACCAAGGGCTAAATAAAGGTGAAGAATAATCAATGCAAATAGGGCTGAATGCATATAACACAATCTTTGTGCTGTGATCTATTTGAGATGATAAATAATTATGAAATATTAGTTCACATGAAGAAAATGTCTGTGTCACTCACAAGTTCCAAACCCACTGAGTTTTGCATGATTACTATCACAGATCTTGGAGTCCAGGCTAACTTTCCTGATCTTTCAATTAGAAATAAGTGGGGAGTCCCATAAATTCTGAGCCCTTCTGAGATCTTGTCACGCTCCAATGACTGCTATCCAAATCCCACCTACGAAGTGATGATAGAACCAGGCTTCAAGTTCCTAGCAGCTACTTAGGTCTCCTGATTTCTATTACAGATCTGTGTGGCTGACTTTGCCTTTTTGCTCATTAATCTGGCTACAGCTTAAGAGATCTCTCTTCACAGTGATGTAAAAATTTAGTGAAGAAGAAGATTTGAGAGATACTGAAGGCTTCTACATGGAACAATCATGCAGGACCCACAAGAACACTTTAAAATATACTGAGTGACTTTGAATAAGTCACCATTGGCTGCATGACCTCCTTCACTTTCTATACTCTTTCTCATTCTCCCTCTTCCTTTTTTCTTTTTATCCATTGTCACTGTCCTTGCTGTCAGCAGTGCTTAGAATTTGCTGTTGACTGATCAGTAATTTCTTCACCTCAGAAAGGTAGTCCAGACTAAAATGCTAGCTCTCCCCATGTTTTAGCCCTCACTTTTTTTCCTCAATGAAAATCTCAGGTGTCTTAGGATTTGTACTTCCCCTACAACCGAACCAAACAATTCCATAAACTTTTTTTGGGCCTCCTTTATGCTTCAGTCTTATGAACTAATTTGGATTATTTAAGAGTATTTGATTAGGTATAAAATGTAATCCTCTTCCTACTGGCTATGATCCACAGGTAATAATGTAAAGTCTATAAAGAATAAAATTTCAGGGAAAAAAAAGGGGTCATACCAAGGGCATCTGCATGCATAGTTTATCAAGTTAATATTACTCCAAATAACAGATTTTCAGGTGCATCTGATATTCCAGTACCTCTAAAAGCTTCTCTAATACAAAATATAAATAAATGCTGGTCTGTTCTACGACAGAAGTTTTGTTTTCTTAATATTACAGGAGGAAAGGAAGCCAGCTGCAGACACTCATAAGCAAAATGGATGCCTCCAATCCTTTTGAACAGGAATGTTGTTCAGGAATGATGGCAACTTGAAAATTATTATTTTTATGCTCATACCATTAGCCTCACAAAAGCATATGTACCTTTTCCTTCTTGAAATTGTGACCAGAATTTGCTGGTATGTTGTAGCTCTGGTTTCCTAGAGTTAGGGGACCCATATTCCTGTAACATAGCTGAAGATCCTTCCTTTAGAGTCTTGGAAATGGGAATATACAAATAAGTGTCTTGGGTTTTAAAAGAAAAAAGGAGAACACGTGGAAGCAAAATATGGTAATGATGTACAGGGAAAGCTGTTGTTGAAAACAAGTTTATCACCAAAAAAGTAGAATGTAACTGAATGAGTCCTTACTATGGGTAACATTTGGAATCATTAGAATTAAGCCCAGAAAAAGCAAGAGAAGATTTTAATATATACTTAAAGATACCATCTGTATTATTAAAAGTATAATGAGAAGGCAGAAAAGAGACACAATGGAGATTTCTTTTATTATTATTATGTTTTAATTACGTTATTCCATGGTAAATATTTTTCAGTGACATTGTTGCAGTTTGCTTTGAGAACTTTTAGACATGCTTGACCTATAATGTGCACACTATAAAATTAATTTAATGTTTTACTACATTTGCCTTTGAACATGGGTCCTCTTCATTTTTTATGGTTAAGTGAAATGTGGAATGCTAAATTCCAGAGTTGGCAGCTGTATGCTCTAGTAGTTATTCATTTCTACACCACAGATTTTGTTTCAAAGGAATAATTTCTGAGCTGGATTGTATCCATTTCTCCCCCAGACTTGAGTAGGCAATCTTATTCCTGATGATTTCTTAGGAGTACCAGAAACTGCAACTTTATATATGGAAAATTAATTTTGTGAATTTTCTAAACAAACTCTGTATAGATATGTGTAAAATCTTCCATTGGTTTTCTGAATATATGAACTTTCAATATTTCTTCTTTAAAAAACCACAAAAGTTCTTCATGCTAATTCTAGAAAGTTTTCCTGAAATTTTACCTTTCATTGCAGGTGAAAAGATGAAAAGAAGGTTTTTTTGACAGCAGAAAAAAAAAAATCTGAATTTCTTCTAGATTATAAGAATATTCAAAATCTTTTGTAGCAGTACAGATTGTAGTAGAGACAGAAGTTGCAGTAAACTGTGAGTAAAGTCTCTCCTCAAAATGNATAAGAATATTCAAAATCTTTTGTTGCAGTAAACTGTGAGGAAAGTCTCTCCTCAAAATCTAAAAGAAACATTTTTGTAAGAGAACTAGTCAGTGATCATCACACTGAATCATGTATCTTTGATACTGAACAGTTAATAGGTAAAGTGAGGGCTCCTGTTAAACAGTTTTCCTGGAATGGAAATCCCAATTAAGTTTAATGAGAGGAACAAAAGCAGTAAATAAAGAACATCTAAGCTATAACTATTTATTGGTTTTTTTTTTCCTGTGGTACAAACAAAATTGCATAAGTTACTGACTGTAAAACTTGCAGATTTTCATTCCAGTGGATCTAATATTTTCCAAGTTGTAATTAACTTATCTATTTCAACTGGGGAGCAGAAATTGAATAGATAAATAGAAGTCTTCAACATGCTGAATAATGGATGCTGCTGTCAAAGATTACGTCATGAAATATAGTAATTGTAAAAATTATCTGGCACAATTCAAGTAAATAATGGAGTGCAAGAGGCCAAACATGTTGGAAATAATTTTGAGGGAGATCATCACACAAAACTTCAATCATTTAGATCAGACTATGGCACAACTAAAATTCCTTCCCAAGGTGGGGAGACACATAAAGCAAGAAAGGCCCTGCCTATCAGTTCTTCTTTCAAAAATGGCACAGGATGGAGTGCAGTTTCAGTTTTGACCTTGAAAAATCAGTGTATTTTAAAGAGTTCTTTAACTACCAGCACGTTTTAAAAGAAGCCTGTTAATACAACATTCTTCAGAGGGAAGTCAGTACTAGACTCTTGCATGTTGCAAAGGCAAATAGCTGCTGTCCTGCGGTAAATATTTTGGTTTTTGGAGAGGTGTTTATATGTTTCCTATGTTACTGTTGTTTTAGCTAGTAAATAGTTCAATTGCTGGTAACTTTTTATTTTTTTTCTACTTGTTTTAATTCCTGCAGAAATGGTTGATTCTTATGTATTCTAAACCCTTCAGTCATCACTGAAGGAATAACTCCTCTTCAGCTGGGGGCTATTTATTTAAAAAAGAACTTTAAAAAATAAATTTTGCAGAATAGTCTCTGACATTTTTCACAGAGATATATGTTATTATCTCATTTATGCTAGACTTTTGAAATAGCAGCTCTCTTCCTGTAGAAATTAAAGCTGAGGTCCTCTGTTGTTCCAACCCAGAGAAATGGCATAATCTCTATTTCCTTCTCCTGCCCATGAACTTCCATATCTAGTAACAAATTTTTCACAATGAAAAAAAGTGATTGCCATTTTAGAACCTGTGTTTATCCTTCTGTCTTTTCTCTGTAAAACACCACTGTTTATCTTAGCTGTATTGTGTTTTCAGAGAAGAACAACAGCCAGACATTTCAGAGATTGGTATCATGCTGATAAATTGCCACAGACTGAAGGAAAACTGCAGTAGAGCCATCATTTCTATTTAACTCTGCAAGAAGCCTGCACAGGAACCACTCTGGCACTAGGACAAAATTCATGGCTAACACTAAGAAAACATAACATTTCCACCTCATTCAAGAGCATTCTCTTGGCCTCTGCTCTGCTGTCATTTGCTCACAGCATAACACCAGTTTTCATGCACTTTAAGTAAGAGCTGAGTGCAACAGCTTTGAAAGTACCAGTGTTGGTATTCAGCCATCACTACCTGCATGCACGTCTGCTTGGATGAAACTGCAGGAAGAAGTTGGCAGCTAATGCTTGTCACTTTGACAGGTCTGTAGTAGAAATAGTTAAACTTTTGAAAGGGACAAAATGTTTTTTGCTCCTTATAATCTGGTCCTGCCAAACTGAATACATTTTGGCTGCTTTATGCTCTTCTGTTACCACAAACCAGAGGAAGTGTTCTCCTATGCCAGTTCCGCAAATTGTATTTTTTCCCATTTGCTTTACTTTGCTAATTAATGATCAGTAGATCATTAACTACTTAACCTTGTATACATTATTTTTCTTGATTTAAATTGATATCTGTTTCTTTACTAGATGATGTGGTTCAATCAGGCATTGAAACAAAAATGGCCAGTCTCAGCTGCCACCTTCATACATCATCTATGAAAACAACTGATTGCATCTTTCACATTTTCTGCCTTTTACCTCTTTTGTCTGTTTGGCTTTTAATTTTTTCTGATCTGAGCTGTCTCTTAGTAAATCAATGCAGAGAATTTAGCATAGAGGGAGCATAAAACTCAGTTATCATTCTGTTATTCTGAATTCTATAAATCAGAAAAAATAAGCACCAATATGACTTTACTACTCAGAAAATGTGAAGAGCTATTGTTTTATAAAAGTTTTACCTGCAACAAGAAGTTTGTTGCACATTTGAGGAAGCACCCAAAAAGTTTAAGCAAAATCACAAAATTCTTTATAAAATTTTTTTTGTGTAACAATCATGTTAATGAATCTTGCTTGTTCTCTCAGAGTTTTACAAGTTCTTCTTTATAATGTGAAATCTCTTAGTTATTCACAATAATCTAAATATTCTTCACCTCTTAAGTCCCCATACTAGTCCAGGAACAGTAACACTGATTAGAAGAAAATGAGGAAATGCCCTGAGAGAAATACCCTTTGGTGACCTTGTAGCAAATGTGTATATGAAATTACATCAGAATTTTGTGTTTGACATAAATTGTACAAGCTATATATGCCCAAAAGACTTCCATAAGGCAAGGAGCCTACATATGCCAGTGCAATGAAAGTCTGGCTTTTGCTATAATTACACAGCAATATAAATGTCATAATCTGTCTGAATGGGACTGAGCTGAGTAGGAAGGATGAAGTCCATGTGGGAGGGAATCTGGAAACCCAGTCTTCATTTTCAGCACTGTTTCTACTGTGCCACCTCATATCCCCTCTCTGATGCTCTTATTTCTTCATTTGCTGCTGATTGCTTTGACCTTGTTGATGGCAAACTCTGTGTGGCAACATCCTCTCATTTGTTTAAGATGACTATGGGAATCAAGGAACTATCTATAAAATAGATGGGAAAAAGAAAAAAGGACACAGAGTCACAGCAACACCTTCGGCAACAGAAACGCCCTTCCTGCGGTTGGTTTGCTTCTTATATGCACTGAAGGGAGAATCCAAAGCTCCAGGGCACAAGTGTATAAATATTGTGTAGGAAATTGTGTCATCATTCCTTCCCCCACAATAACAATGTGTTAGTCTGGGGCCAGCTCTTTGCCAGGCGTTTGTCTGGGGTTTTCCAGTAGCAGCAGCTCGGCCTAAGGCTTGTTCTTTGGCAGGGTGTCCTGATGCTCTTTGGCACTGCCCTGCTGCTGGTTTGGTTGGCTTCTGTGCAATAGAAATAAGCTTAGAGTTAGCCAACTGCTGAGGATCTGGCTTGTCTTTCCTTCTCTCTGACATTTCCTCTGGTTTGAGCAGAAAATGAAACACTAAATTGAGCTGTATTTCTAACACAGGCCTTGCATTACAAGGGTCCATTGCCTGTGGGCAGCCTGAAGGCACTGCTTTGTTTGGAAGGGAAGAAAGTTGGAGTAGGAAGGATGAGGTCAACATATGACATTGTCTCAGGTCTAGAGAAAGAGATGGGTGTTATTCAGCAGGTAAAATTATCCGATCTGAGCCCATATGAAGGCTGAGACTTTCAGCTTTATTAAAGACACATCATTAAAAGAAGTGATGTTTTTCTTTACCTGTCAGGGGCACTTAGTTACATCCAGTAATCCTGGTTGTGGAGTCAGGAATCCTGCTGTCCTCCTTCCTTTTCCTAATCTTCCTCTATGTGACGAGACTTTATAAAGCAGATCCAAGGCATACATGGGCAATTGTGAGGTTCAAATTACTCCTTGGGGTTAACAGAATTCCTGCTCCCACTTAGCCCAGAGCTTGGGATCTTTCAGTATGGAAAGGGAAAAGCTTCATTTGTTCAGGGTCCTTGTTCAATCCCTACCACTCTCAGTTTTCTCATGAACAAGACATTTCACTTGTAATCCTATTTTAATCCTTCTTCATATGGAAGAAGAAATTAGGTCACAGAAGGACATCTTTACCTATGGTAGCACAGGTAGTCTATAAAACTGCTTGGAATTCCCAGCTGAATGCAGCTATGCTGAAGAGAGAGAGGAGATTTGCTTTGGTTTGTGGGGTTTTTTTAATTCTCCTTCTTAATGTTTATAGATAACACCAAGAAAATTATCTGAAACATGTTTTAGGTCAGACAGACAAAAATCAATACTCATCACATAACAACAGCAATATTGCATTTGTGAAATACATCTAATAAAATTGAGATCTACTACTGTTTACAAATGTGCAGGTCAATGAAGTTGACCTAACCTTGATGAATTCTGCTTAAAGTGTTTGTAGTTCAAAGGACATCAAGGCAGATTGCTTAACTATTGGTTTTTTGTGTGTATGGATATCTGTATTTTCCATGCAGAAACTAAAAATATGTGTGTCTGGAACTCAGTGATAGATATACATATACTAATTCAGGTATGCACAAACATGTTAGAATTAGAAAAAAAAATGTGCTACAGATGTCTCTTTTCAGGAAAAATCATAAAGATTTTATAAAAATAACTTTGTTTCAATGCAAGGAATTTTATTCCTTTGTATATGTGAGGGACAAACGCAAAACAGTAATTCTCTTGATAAATTTTTTTTTCTGGTTTACTATTGAAAACTTATCAAAGTGATCTCATTTAAAATCACATAATTCAATCTGCTCATGATTGCAGGAGACTGGTGTCAGGATAATTTTCTTCAGTTGATAACCCTTTCACCTTTAAATTCTTCTTTCACTTCAGGCTGTCATGTCTTCTAGAAGTGAATGTATTTAACCTGCTAATGGAAGATCAGTTTTAAATCCCTTAACCAAAAATAAAATAAAAAAAAAAAGAGAGAAGACAACGAAAAGTAAACCCCCCACATTTTGCTGTATCCTGCATGTAATTTTCCAGTTAGAGAAGTGCTTTTAGGCCACAGAACAAAAACTGAGGGCTGTTTCAGAAATGATAATCATTCATACTCATCTTGAAAAGAAGTATGCATTTCTTTTGCTGCTCAAAACTGAATCCCTCTTAAGGTGCTTAGCTAACACTTACAAATCTTATTGGTTGTTTTAAGAGCCCAAGGAAAGTGAGCTCTCCTGATCAAAATCCCCACAGCACTTCAGCAGGAATTTTTCAGGTAAATCAGTTTTTAAACCAGCCTTCTTAGGTGTAAGTGAGATATGGATGTTTTGAAGGTTTTGCATTTGCGGAAGTCTTTGAAATCCAGTAGCAGAACCTGATTTTGCTTTACACCTAAAACTTGTTCACAGATGTAGTTCATGGGATATGACTGCTGAAACTGAACTGGTGCATAAGGTGGTGATTTAGGACCTGCTCAATATTCACTTTCTTTGTAATGTTTTTAGATTTCTGAATTGTGTCTTCTGCTGCTTATAGCATATTGCTGTGGCATATACAAGTATATTCCCTCGATAATGGTTGTGTTTTCTTCCCCTCACTTTTGCCAAAGAAACCAGTGCACACTACAGCCACTGTGAATTCTTGGAGCATGCTTTTTTTATTTATGCGCCTGTAAAATGATCTCATCTTAATCTGGTTTCATCTTATAAATCAGGAAATAATATATATGGGAAAGACATAAAGTCTGATTTTGCAGTTGCTGGCATCCAGCCATTCAGCAGACACCCAAAATCCACCTGGATGGCAGCATCACTGCACCACAGGAGCATCACTCAAATCTCATTCCCTAGGAAAGGGTATAAAAATGAACTCGTATCAAATGAATTTATTGTTTGTTGGAGATAAAAAAATACCCATATATATGCATGTCCAGTGACACTAGCTGCATCCCTTTGTGTTTTATAGCAGAGTTTCTGAACCTCAATATTTTCATTTCAGCAACTATTTCTTATATACAAATATAAAAAGTCTGAAATATTCTCCCCTTTGAAGGCAGATGCATACCCTTATCAGAGCCAAATGCAGAAATACAGTAAACAGCATTTTCTTACTTCNTGCTCCCACTTAGCCCAGAGCTTGGGATCTTTCAGTATGGAAAGGGAAAAGCTTCATTTGTTCAGGGTCCTTGTTCAATCCCTACCACTCTCAGTTTTCTCATGGACAAGACATTTCACTTGTAACCCTATTTTAATCCTTCTTCATGTGAAAGAAGAAATTAGGTCACAGAAGGACATCTTTACCTATGGTAGCACAGGTAGTCTATAAAACTGCTTGGAATTCCCAGCTGAATGCAGCTATGCTGAAGAGAGAGAGGAGATTTGCTTTGGTTTGTGGGGTTTTTTTTTAATTCTCCTTCTTAATGTTTATAGATATCACCAAGAAAATTATCTGAAACATGTTTTAGGTCAGACAGACAAAAATCAATACTCATCACATAACAACAGCAATATTGCATTTGTGAAATACATCTAATAAAATTGAGATCTACTACTGTTTACAAATGTGCAGGTCAATGAAGTTGACCTAACCTTGATGAATTCTGCTTAAAGTGTTTGTAGTTCAAAAGACATCAAGGCAGATTGCTTAACTATTGGTTTTTTGTGTGTATGGATATCTGTATTTTCCATGCAGAAACTAAAAATATGTGTGTCTGGAACTCAGTGATAGATATACATATACTAATTCAGATATGCACAAACATGTTAGAATTAGAAAAAAAAATGTGCTACAGATGTCTCTTTTCAGGAAAAATCATAAAGATTTTATAAAAATAACTTTGTTTCAATGCAAGGAATTTTATTCCTTTGTATATGTGAGGGACAAACGCAAAACAGTAATTCTCTTGATAAATTTTTTTTTCTGGTTTACTATTGAAAACTTATCAAAGTGATCTCATTTAAAATCACATAATTCAATCTGCTCATGATTGCAGGAGACTGGTGTCAGGATAATTTTCTTCAGTTGATAACCCTTTCACCTTTAAATTCTTCTTTCACTTCAGGCTGTCATGTCTTCTAGAAGTGAATGTATTTAACCTGCTAATGGAAGATCAGTTTTAAATCCCTTAACCAAAAATAAAATAAAAAAAAAAAGAGAGAAGACAACGAAAAGTAAACCCCCCACATTTTGCTGTATCCTGCATGTAATTTTCCAGTTAGAGAAGTGCTTTTAGGCCACAGAACAAAAACTGAGGGCTGTTTCAGAAATGATAATCATTCATACTCATCTTGAAAAGAAGTATGCATTTCTTTTGCTGCTCAAAACTGAATCCCTCTTAAGGTGCTTAGCTAACACTTACAAATCTTATTGGTTGTTTTAAGAGCCCTAGGAAAGTGAGCTCTCCTGATCAAAATCCCCACAGCACTTCAGCAGGAATTTTTCAGGTAAATCAGTTTTTAAACCAGCCTTCTTAGGTGTAAGTGAGATATGGATGTTTTGAAGGTTTTGCATTTGCGGAAGTCTTTGAAATCCAGTAGCAGAACCTGATTTTGCTTTACACCTAAAACTTGTTCACAGATGTAGTTCATGGGATATGACTGCTGAAACTGAACTGGTGCATAAGGTGGTGATTTAGGACCTGCTCAATATTCACTTTCTTTGTAATGTTTTTAGCTTTCAGAATTGTGTCTTCTGCTGCTTATAGCATATTGCTGTGGCATATACAAGTATATTCCCTCGATAATGGTTGTGTTTTCTTCCCCTCACTTTTGCCAAAGAAACCAGTGCACACTACAGCCACTGTGAATTCTTGGAGCATGCTTTTTTTATTTATGCGCCTGTAAAATGATCTCATCTTAATCTGGTTTCATCTTATAAATCAGGAAATAATATATATGGGAAAGACATAAAGTCTGATTTTGCAGTTGCTGGCATCCAGCCATTCAGCAGACACCCAAAATCCACCTGGATGGCAGCATCACTGCACCACAGGAGCATCACTCAAATCTCATACCCTAGGAAAGGGTATAAAAATGAACTCATATCAAATGAGTTTATTGTTTGTTGGAGATAAAAAAATACCCATATATATGCATGTCCAGTGACACTAGCTGCATCCCTTTGTGTTTTATAGCAGAGTTTCTGAACCTCAATATTTTCATTTCAGCAACTATTTCTTATATACAAATATAAAAAGTCTGAAATATTCTCCCCTTTGAAGGCAGATGCATACCCTTATCAGAGCCAAATGCAGAAATACAGTAAACAGCATTTTCTTACTTCCAGTAAAAGAAAAAAAGCCAGCCAAACAGAAAACCAACCAACCAACCAACCAAAAATTCCCAAAGCAACAAAAAAAATCTCAGTGGAAGCATTTTGTGAGAGTTAAGCTCCTGCAATCAATAGACAAATCCTCTCTGATTTTATCTGAAGGGTCAACATCACACAGATACACACCCTTCCTTTCAAGAAACGAAATTCTTTCAAACTTCATCAAGCAGTGTAAAAGAAAAATGGTCCTAGGAAAGTAATGAAATCTTTTCAGAAAAGCCTGAATTGGAAAAAGGAAAAAAGTCAAGGTGCAGTTGCAGCAAAGGACAATCCCATTCAACAAAAAAATCAAGTTATTAAATTTACTTTTACATTGGTTTTTAATTTAATAAGAAACTTGTGGTTAAATGCCCACTTTTGCAGATATGTGGACCTGTCATCTATGATCTCCACTGAACACTATTTCTCCCAGGAAATTGTGACATTAATATGTCATGGAAACAGAGAACCCTGGAGTCTAGGTTAAATTTAGACTTAAGAAGCATCATCTAACAGAGACCACTGCATGAGCAGTTATATAAAATTGTCTGCTACTATTGCACTGAATTAGTCACTGATAATAACATATGCAGATGGATTCAGACAAAATGAGCATTTTTCCTCAAAGTTGCTTGAAGACTGATGCCTGTCCAGACTGAAACTCTCTTAATTCAGGACAATGGGGGTAAAAAAAAAATTTAGCTGGTGAAACCCACACTGTATTTTCTGGTCTTTAGATAATCCATCAAGGACTGCCAGCAATTCACCCAGAGCTCGGTTATGCTCACACAGCTCTTCTTGTATCCAGGTGTTTCTACAAGGTTCAGCAGCACATTTGGGATTTTCCTACCTTGTTCTCTTTCTTGTAGAAGGTAGAAATAAGGCTGCTACAGTGTGGGAATTATCTTCTAAGCAGTTTTCAGAAAAAAATGGGCTGTTGAAAGGGAAGTGAATGAAGAAATGGTGTCAGATGAAGAGCAGTGCTAGGGAAAAAAGTCCTGGTTTGAAGTGGAAGTGTGGATAGCACAGTTAGAAATGAAAGTGGAAGCAGTGCAGACTGGTACTGTAGAGTGAGAATATAAGGAAATGAAGTGATGTGAGATTTTTGGCAGTGACCAAGTTGTGAAGGGCTGTGAAGCTGAGTTCCTAGAGCCAACTTTTTCATGAATAGCTTTTAATTTCAGGTATCTGAGCTGAAAGAAAAAGAACACAACCAACCAAAATCCCAATTTGGAAGGAGGCCCAGTTATTCAGAAACCTTTGAGAATCAACCCCTCTTCAAGTTTAGAGATGTTTGTGTAATAACTGAGAAACCTCAAATTATTTTGCTCCCTGAGTATAACTGGATGAATAGGACTTCTTGAGGCAATTTCACTGTTTATGAATTGGCATTGAAAGATCTGGAAATTTTAGGTCACTGAAAAATATTATCACCTCGGCCCTGGAATTTATTGTCTTCAAAATATACTCTTTCACCAGAAAAAAAAATATTTTATAAGCTGAAAAATGTAATATTTCCTTTCTAGTGCAGGTTTGACTGTGAGAGTATTATCACTAGATAAGAGTTAGAGTAGCTACCATCCCACATTCTCCAAAATAGAGCCAGATGGTTTGAGGATTTAGTGAAAAAGCTCAGTCCTCAATCAAACAAAGCAGTTTGCATCTTTATTGTACCATTTGTTTAGTATGCTGACATGAGATGCCTAACATCCTTAAATACCAGTATTTAGGCAGCTGCTTAATTAAATTCTCAAGGCCTCATTTTGATGGGGTAATTAATTTTAAATGACCAACAAAACATAAGCCCTTTCTTGCCCTCCTTTTCTCTTAAGAGATAATACTCTGTTATCAGTTGCTTCTGGCTCACCACAGATAACAGTGACAGCTTGAAATGAGTCACTGATCTCCACAACCCTCCTATCCCCTACAAATTGGTCTCAAAATCTGATGAAAAGTAACATAGGTGTTTTATAATTTTCAGAAAAGGAAAAAAAAAAAAAGCAAAAAACCTTTCTGGGTCCTTTGTATCACATTTAAACATCAAAATCAGTTCAGGAGCATATCCTTGTTTAGCAGTGGGAAGAGTTTTGCTGAACACTTCTTATCTGTTTGCTCTGTTGTTTTTTTAACATAATGGAAGAACAATCTTACTTTACAAAAGGCTTTTCCTTCTGAAAAATTTTGAACAATCTAAAACTAACAGTTTTGGTTTCTTTTATCTTATTAAATCCATCTTGCTTGCTTTTTATGTCTGAATGGCTACTCTTGTTTTTCAAGGGTGTAATGGTCAAAATTCATGTCAATGACAAGAAATCCATGTGCTGTGTGGAGTGTTAGATGGACACAGGAAATGCAGCAGCAAGGAGATGCTCTGGCTCAAACCTGAACTCTGATTCAGCTCAGAAAAGATTTTTCCCTCAGACAGAGATGTTCTTGTTCTCCTTATTGAGATATCCTTTTTTTTCCTCTAGATGCCCCTGTTCAGGTCTAATCTAAAATAAGCACCAATATGTCTATTTTTGCTTCCCAGCCTGACAGTTCTGGAGATACCATTCTATCTTATTTTCAGTAGACAAAGAAATGATAAGGGAGAGGAAACTGATAAAACTTAGCAGTATATCTGTTATTCATTATATACATATGTACATCTGTTTAATATCCATGTTTACCAAATGTAAGAGACACTCTCAAGTCAAATATGGCTCTAGCATTAATAAAGCAGTTTAACAAACTTCAGGGGAGTTTTCATAAGAAATGAATATGTTCTCTTTTTTATTATTTGAGCTTCTTAGAGATAGGACTGCCTTTCATTTAAATTTCATACAACTTGAATCACATTGTCAAATAATTGAAATAATTATGATTTGTTGATGAGATGGAATTAATAATCATTATATTAATTGCAAACATTTAAAGCTGATTTATGTTTATCAAGAGAAGGTGCTCTACCCTGTAATATATCCAGCAAGATTATTCTTCATTTCCCATTGTTCTCTGTCCTGTGGTCACATCCCAGACAAAATTAGCTCCTACTCACTGCAGTGGCTTATCCAAGGAGCAACTAATCTTATCTGAATTTCACAAATACCTCAAATGGTAGCTTGTGACTTTGATTACTAGGAGAGTGGGCCTAATCAGATTCCTTTTTTTTAAAACAGTGGTTCATTCAGATCCTTCACTTTGAGAGATCAAAGCTGTTTCTTCTCTCTATCTGCAGGGAAGCTCATTAGGAGGAGGTTGTCAGGGTTGTAATCATGCAACAGTTTTACTTCTGGGTTATAACACTTTTCCTTTCTTATCAGTCTGTGAGGTCCAAAGTGAGAGGAACAAAGTAGGTATCACTGACATAAAGTAGTTTTAATGCTTTCAGAAATTGCTATGTTTTACTAGCTATTTTATTAATTTCTTCATTCTGAAAGTATTTTGAAAATTTATCTCAACTATACAACCAGTTTTGAGGAGGTTTTACTTGGCTTCTAACATTTTAAAATAGCAGCTATGTAAACAAGTTATTTTCAGATCAAAACTTAATCAGTTGGATTGCATCATGTAGCTGCTTGCATGAATTGATCTTAAGCATGATGTATCATTTACTAATGTCCTCATCATTGTTTCCATGCATAATTTAAAATAGAAAAACATATTAAAATATGTTCCTCTTGAAGACTTCAAAGACAGCCTGTTCCACTGCATGTCATGCAGCTAGAAGCTATTAAAATTTAACTCTGCTATTCTCACTGTAAAGTTTAGTACTTTCAAAAGTATTTAATGCACTGTAAAATGCTCAATCCTGATTCCAGTGTAATTTTCTGCCTCCCACGGAATTAAATGCTTGAGGTGTTTGACTATGGCATTTTAGTCAGGGGACCACATTTAATGATAATACATTAATGATGATACTTGATGCCTATTTGGTAACTAATGATTGAACAGGATACTTTACAAGTAAAGCAATATTTGTGACTTCAAGCCTGCAAATACATCCTTCAGTCTTGTGAAGAACCCCAGGAATTACAGATGCCACACTCATCCAGATAGTCAAAATGGATGAGGAAGACTCAAGTTACAAATAAACCAAAGCAGGGTAGCATGAAATGCAAGCACACCTTTTTAGATTCTTCTAGCCAACAACTATTGGAAAGTAACCACCTTTCTCTAGGAATGACTTTTGACAATTTTTTCTGAATCCAAAATATCAAAACTTAATAACATGTCATAGCTTAAATACCAGGATCTGCCTATGTTGTAATTGATTGTGAAATGGTGGGACTGGAGCAGTCACTGAATGAACTACTCATGAAGCTGAAACTGATGATCACATCCGATGTGGAAGCCAAACAAATAGAGAGCAATGTAATCTGAAAACAGTTACAGAGCTTCCAAGAACTGAGCCTGTGAGGCAGTGCCTGCCTATTTTTGGGTTTGAGTCTTCCAGTTCACTTAGAAGTGAACTGCACTGATGTAGTTTAATTTAGTACCTTATACACCATTGTCATTACAGGTCATTCGAGCATTGAATGTCACACTGGGTTTCCCACCTTGCTTAGTGCAAGCTCTGCTGCTTGCTCCTTCATTCTTTTCATTAACTGATCAATGCAAAACACCATCTTGTCTCTCCTACTTGCCTCTGGAGTCCTCCTGCCATTTCACCCTCTGCCACTGCCCCTTCAAATTCCTCCTTCCACAGCTCTGCTGTTGCCTACCAGCAGTATCTCTTTCTCACCATCATTTCATCTGCCTGCCAAAGAGCAAGTTCATAGGTCACAGCACACAACTCAAAAGTATTTTGTTTCTCATTTAAATAAAGTAAATAAGAATTAATTTTTAAATATTTTATGGAATGGGGTTTTCCTTAACTGAGCAAAGAATAGTGGAGAGGGTTCTTCTTCAGCTAACCATGTAGATGAGGAACTGAACAGGTCATGGTTTCTGTAAGCATTTGCTACATGTAATTTACTTGGTCAGAATGATGGAAGAAATTTTCCTGATGCTCGTTCCAAAATCACACTTTCCCAGGGCGTAGAAAGAACAGTGATTTTGTGCAATTGAAAATGCATTTACATACAAGCACTAGGAAAAGGGATTATTTCCTGAAAATCATCTCTGCCTAAGGATGCATATGCTAGGATGAAGAACTATCTTGACATACAAATGGCACAAGGAATGAATAGTGCAGCTTTAGCAAATTCCAGATGGTGATTTGTTGTACTGGTCTGTGATATTTTCAAAGCTGAATTTCTCTGAAGTGCCCAGCACTGAACACGTGTCCATATTCCTGCACAAAGCAGTAACGAATGTTTGGCCAACTGGACTGTGTGATTGGCAGAACATTCAGACATTTCATTTTGGAAAAGAAATGACACTTCATGGAATGAAACTTCCAGCAGACTGTTCCACTGTCACTGCTGAAGGGGAAAAATTCTCTAATTTTTCCCTTATATAAAAGTAGAATACAATACTATTTAAACATGAGCATGTTCATATGGACTTCTGGTTTCTGAAATATTATCCTACAAGATTATAGGAAAAAACCTAATTGAATATTTTCTGTAGGTCTTCTTCAGTTTGTTCCAATGACATTGTGAGTGTACTTACAATAATCAATTTTACATCAACAGTTACTGGTTTATACTCTAAAAATTCTTATTGTTCTTCCACCTGTATTTGCAAATTCCTTTTACAAAATATTCTGAGGGAAACAGCCTTCATTTTACATGAGGCAACTCTGAAGCACTGTGTTTAATTCACTTAAGTGGCCACCAGTATGAGTCTGAACGAAACCACGAGACAAAGCAAAAGTAGGCTTCTCTACTTGTGCCAAGAACAGGAAGTGCAATAATGTTCCAAAACAAACTCTCTTATTAGGTCAATATGTGAAAATGAGGCAGCAATTGATTCCTCTTCCCTCCATTTTACTGAATGTTGCAAAATGTGATAGAACTGAAGAGAGAACATGCAGGCTTTCTTTATCAAAAGAAAGAAGCTAGGAATAAATAAGCTGTCCAGAGCCAGTGGGCTTTTATGGTCTTCTCTCATCAGTGTGAGATTGCTGTCAGATTGATCAGAGCACTTGGTGAATACCCCTAATAAGCTGTTCAGCTAAAGGAACCAGACCTGTCTGGGACAGAGAACAAAATGGATGAGAGTTTCTCCAAGTTGACCAGTAGCCCTAGACTTTTTTGAATAATCAAGACACTAGCTCCATTCCTAACCAAAATCCTGCCATTTCCCAGGAAATTTTTAAGATCTGACAAGGTCATTTTTACTACATGACAACCTGGGACATTTTAGTTGAAATTCTATAATATTTTACAATTAAGATTATAAGAAGTCACAAAAACAATCAAAAAAACTTTCCATCCTGGGGAAAAAAAAAAATTAGATACCTTAGTCTTCCATCTACAGAAGGAGAGGAGAGAAGAGGAGAGAAATAGTGGAGGTGTGTCCATCTCGTCTGGAAATACTGTGATCCAACCAGAGACCTCCACCTTGGATATCAGATGGACATTGTCTTTTCTCTGACTATTCTCTCTTCAGTGAATATTTCTTGAGCCACAGTCATGAAGTATGAGCTGTTTTAGGGGGAGCTCTTGGACAAGCACTAGTGTATCTCCTGAGCAGGAGCACAACTGAAAACCTCTTAAAAAAACTCCAAACCTCTTTTCAACTTATATTTGGGGCAAAGATGGAGTGCTTTCGGACTGAAGCAAACAGGCATATAAAAATAAAAATAAAGCAGTATGCTACATCAGAGAGGCTACTGGTAATAATCCTGACCATTTTAAATGTAAGCTTAGGCTGATCATTTCTATATTCACTTTTAATCTCCCTGAAGTCTTCACAAGATGTCTTGGCAATTGCCATGAGCTCCATTTTTTTTCTAATGGCATAGACATTCAGAATAATAAGATAAGATGTTCCTTCTATTTCCCTGTAAAAAAATTATCACAATTATCTCCCTGAAGGGAGCAAACACAGACTGTGAAGAGACCTGAACACAGCTTCTTTGATCTGTTTTAGGTTCTTTACCACTGACCCATCACAGCCCACTCTGGCTTCATTGTATGCATACCATCTGTAAAGCTCCTTCTGGCAACAACTTCTGGAATGGAAAAGATATTTTTATGATTCTCTACATGTCTCCATTCCAGATCTTTTTGCCCTCAACATCACCTTCAGAACTGCTCTGGTCTCTTCTACTGACGCTGCTTCATTCTCTTCAGATTCTCCCTCCTGTCATGCACAGCAGCCTGTGTTTATGAGCCCAGTGAGGTGTTCCAAGGAAGCTTGACTTGACACATTAACACATTTTGCTGTACATTTGAAGGCATCCAGTGTCACTGTCAGTGGCAAAGGAGAATGGCTCATCACTCAGCATGACAGTGTTCCTCATGGATGTGAACTGGCAAATACTTGATTCTTTGCAGACTATCTGTCCATGGAAATCTCCTTACTCACCTCCAAATGATGAAACTTCTTGAATTGTGATGAAGATATGGAAAGATGGGAAAGTATGACTTTGTCTTTATGTTATTTCAACTATATCTCATTTTTTATTTCTTTTTATTGCACTGAAATACTTGATTCATTTACCTCCCAATGATACAGCTGGTATGAATATTGTTTATAACTTGTTTGCAACATTAAAAGTCTGAAAATATCCATTAGAGATATCATATGACTAAAAGCTGAATTAAAGGATGACAGGAATCTGGCAGTAAGAGAATATATAATATTGGTTTAATTTTAAAGTGTATAGAATTACCTTATTGTTCCAAATATTCACTGGCTTTAACTAGCACTTATATTGTTTTAAGCAGCATAACGAATATATAACATTCCACATACATTCATATTAGAACCTCCTGAGAAATTATGATCCAGATACATAAATACACATCCTTAATTTTCCTTTCCAAGTTAAAACTGATCTCTGTTCATTAAAAAAAAAAAAAAAGAAAGAAAAAAGGGAGAAAAAGCCAAAAATACAATATACTTGAACATTTTTCATAAATTATTTTGCAATTGAAATTTTGTAAAGGATTACTTAATGAAAGATTGTAGTATAAAAATATCTAAGTTTTATGGAGTTGGGAACGATGGGGAAACAGGTGGAAAGAAAAGAAGTGACTTGCCAACATCCCTTTGCACACTAGAGACAAAGCTACAAATCTAATCCAGTGGGATTTTTCTTGCAGTCCAATATTATCTTTAATAACCATACTGCTCATAATTAAAAGAAATAAGTAAATCACTAAAGATCTGTACCATTTGTTGTTGTTGTTGATTTCAACGGTCTTATGCAAATCTTTAGTGATAATCCTTCTGTTAGTGGGTGATAGTGAAACACTGAGATGTTACTGGATGGACATTGGAGGGAAAAAGGTTCAATTTCTCTGACCTGTGGATAGAGAACACATTCTATTTCACAGGTAAGAACACAGACACAGTCATATCAATACCTTCTGGAAGATTATTATAGATGTATTCTCGACTCTGCCAATGGTGGATGGGTGAGGCATAGTGGGTGGAAGAAAGATGAGTGTCAGGATGGACAGTTGCATACTATCACTGTTTTAGACTTGAAGAAATTTCCTTAGATGAGATAAAAACTTTAACATATTGTGTCACAATAAGAGGAACAAAGATGGAGAAAGGGCAGGAAAGAATGTCCTACAAGGAGCAACTCAGGACCAGATGTTTGTCTAGTTTGGAGAAAAGG